>JAQPPZ010016966.1:2682500-3282500 GCA_028583015.1 Wollemia nobilis | reverse complement strand
AAAATGCATAACATCCCCATGGTATTGAAGTGGAGCATATACATAACCTCACTAAGGGAGTTTTTCATTTTCAGTTTACTAATCGTCAACATGCCATGGTTGTCCTGAGTAGATCCCCTTGGTATATTAGGAATACCCTTTTGATTCTTCAACCCTGATAGCATATTTTATTATTCTTAAACCCTGATACTGTAATTTTACTCTTTGCAGATGTCTCCTTGAAAGTATTGGTGTGGGTAGAATTCCCTAGTCTCCCTCTTCCATTGTGGCCTTTTATACAACAATTGGTTTCCCCTCTTGGCAAATTAGTTTATATGGAACAACAAAAATTCTATGTCATCCATTCCCACAAGCGTCTTTGTATTGAGGTTGACCTCTCTAAGGATCTTAAGAAATTTATTGGGATGCAAGTCAGAGACACCCATTTCTAGCAAAGGGTGGTTCATATTAACCTTTCAAATACATTTTATAAATATTAGTAGGTAGAGAAAATGCAAAGGGGTCGAAAATAAAAGTAGAAATAGAAAAAATCTATAAAATACCTTGGATATGGATGCCGTGTGAGATAGATTGGTGGTGACAATGCATGCAAACCCTAACAGAGCTTTGTGTTTCTTTTCCTTTTACGAATCATAAAACAAAATATTGTCCCCTCATGGAGGGTTATTTCAAAACCAAGTCCCCTCTAATGGCTACTCCTACACCCAATGGGTAAAAATAATGGACAACAATGGCTAAAAAAATGCTAATCTCTCTAACCCCGTAGGACCCTCATGCAAACCCTTGCCTCCCACTACTTTAGTTGTGCCTTCTTCTCATCCTCCCACCACACTCGCTACTTCTAGCTCTAGCTCTATAACTATCATTCCAAGCCCCTCCTAACCTCGTGTTGAGAACCCTACTAGCTCCCCACCATCTGTCGTCACCCCCTCTCCAATATCCCCTCACTCCTCACCCTTAGTGCCTCCAAGCAGTCTATCCACAAGGGCGGGTCATCACTCTTGGAGTCCTATTACAGAGTGCTTGGGAGCTACATTGGAAACGAGAAGGTAAGTCAATTTCATATGCGAGAATCATCGATGTTTTATCTCAAATTCTTTGGCTTCTCTTGTGGACTTTGAGGATAGTAAGGAAGTAAGAGAGTGTTTTGCTCCTAGAGAATTCCTTGTGAAGTACCTTTCATGGACTATTCGTGGTCTAAAGAACCCAATTAAAAATTACTTGGTTCACCAAAGTCTTTTGGATATCTCTTCAAGATTTGATGCTATCAACATTCTTTGCCTACAAGAAGTCAAGGTAAATACCTTTATTTACATAGTACTTATCAGCTTATCCTCTCATACTCCTAGTAGAGTAGTTATTTTTGTGTTGGATACCTCTCATTCCCATATTGTGACTTGGGGAGTGGACCTGACCTCTCATGCAGGATGGATTAGTCTAGAGCTCGAGGGTCAACCCCTTGGCATTCTCAATATTTATGCTCCTAATGATGCTTTAGGCAGATGCAATCTCTGGTAGTGGGATGCTTTATCCCTTCCCATCACCACATGGATTATCCATGACAACTTTAATATGGTTGAATATGCACATGATAAAATTAGGCTCCTTATGTGTTGGGTTGTGGGAGAACACGAGGCTTGGTATTTTATGAAGAATAAATAAGATCTTTCCCTAATTCCTAATTCTCCCTCCCCTCTAGTCATACTTGGTTCTCTTGGTTTAATCAACAATAGGGAGAAACTCGAGTGTTAAAATGCCTTGACATAGTTATGATTTCTAACCAAAGAGCCTTTTCTTTTTCTCAGTTATCTTGCTCAACTCCTTTCATGGAGGCTCTCCCTAATGTCATTCTCTCTAATCATTCCCTAATCTTTTTATCTATTGAAATATCCACCTCCTATCCTTGTATATTCACCTCCCAATACTTTCTAAATACCTCCTTTCTTTGCCATCCCACCTTTCTTTTATATATTAGAAGGATATGGAACTTGGTTTCTCATCCTTTTGGTACCATTGGTTGGATTGAATGGTGGTAGAAAACATCCACATGATGACCTCCTTTCTCAAATATTTTGGCAAACATGTTGCCAATCTCAGACATCGATCCAATACTACTCTCAAACAAGAATTGGCTAAGGCTTCCTGACAACTTAAGTCTTACCCTTTTAACCATGATCGCCAGTAGCATGTGGCATGATACTTATGTTGGCTAAACATTATGGTACCAGGGGAGCTCAAATCAAGACCATAATGCATTAGATCAAAATTGGAGACATGGTCTTTAAGGAATTTTTCCATCATCTTAGGTCCTGTTATCACAGTGCAAGCCATTCAAGAGGTTGGGGTTTGAATTACTGCCTTTTTGGAGGTTACTTGAGCCTTTGTCTATCACTACATGCAAGTCTTTACCTCAAAAGATCCTTCATACTAGAGGGACCAAGCGCTCTAGGATTGTCTTGTTATGATCCCCAATTGCATGTACTCGATCACTCTTGCTCAAAGATCTGCATAAGGTCATCTCTCAAATGACCAATGATAAACTCCTAGGCTAGATGGCTTCCCCTATGAATTTTACAAAATCCTTTGGGATCTTGTAGGCTAGATGGAAAAATTCCTTGAAGACATGGTCTCTAAGGAATTTTTCCATCGTCTTAGGTCCCATTATCATAGTGCAGGCCATTCAAGAGGTTGGGGTTTGCATTACTACCTTGTTGGAGGTTACTTGAGCCTTTGTCTATCACTAAAAGCAAGTATTTGCCTTAAAATATCCTTTAGACTATAGGGACCAAGCCCTCTAGGATTATCTTGTTGTGATCCCTAACAAACTCTCTAATGCTTAGAGAGTTGCATGTACTCGACCAATCTTGCTCGAAGATCTGCATAAGGCCCTCTCTCAAATGACCAATGACAAAGCTCCTAGGCTAGATGGCTTCCCCTATGAATTTTACAAAGCCCTTTGGGACCTTGTAGGCCTTGATCAGCTCCAAGTTTATCGATAAGCTTCGACAAATAACTATCTTGGACTAGAAATTAACAAGAATAATATCAAATGCATCATATAAGATCATTATCATGCCTTAGCATTATGTCTACGCCATTTGCAACCTGCCATCATTTTACCAACAAATTTCATCAAAAGTAGATATAAATTAGATAATTTCTTGCTTGCTTGGGAGGGAATGGAATGGGCAAAAAAATCCAACCAACCAACTATTTTTTTCAAAATTGACTTTGAGAAAGCCTATGATTTCATTGAGTGACACTTCATTCTTGTCATGCTCAAAGCCCTAGTTTTTGGCAATGGTTTCATATTTGTAGTCAAGATGCTCTTTGCATGTCTTTGCTATCCTCACTAGCAATAGAATTCAATCAAAGGCTACTGGTCTTTTCTATTCAACTAGACAAGGTTGCACTCTTGCCCCTTCTCTCTACGTCATTGCAATTGAAGGTTTTAGTTATCTCCTAGCTCATCAAGTCAATTTGGGCCTTGTTAAGGGTATTTCCCTTCCCAACAACCAATCCCAAATGATCAATGGACACTTTGTAGATGACTCTTTCCTCACATTAGCTAAGGATGAAGAATCCTTCACTCAGGCCATTTAGTGTTTGGATACTTTTTGTCTTGTATCTGGCTCTACCATTTAGTGATGGAAGAATCTATTTTTGATAGTCTACATCTCCCCTCCCAGATTGGTTCAATAGAGTTGGATATAGGATGAGGAAGTATTTCGGTTCTTAGGTATCCCTTTTGCCTTCCATAGTTTCCCTTCGAAGCTCTAGAAAATTGCCATACAAAAAATTGAAGCCAAGCTTTCTTATTGGACCACTAAAGAGTTCTTTGGCCAATGAGTTTCAAATCTGCTCCAAGATCCTAGCTACAACCCATGTATATTACTACTCATGTTGGATCTCATTCAAGGCTTGTTATCAAAAGATAGATAAGTTGGTTAGAGATTTTCTTTGGGCAAGTGCTACCTTTGGCTTTGGTTTCCACATAGTAGCCTGGAAATTTTGTTGTTTACCCAAGAAGAATGGGGAATGGGTCTTCTTGAATACAAACGCCAAGGTACGACCTTATGTTCCAAATGGATAATGAGAGCTATCAAAGGTAAGGAAGCCTAGAAAGTGTTGTTTGACATTGCATTACCTCAGGTTCTCCCTATAGGAGTAAAGGATGGAGAGTTATGGATTTCCCTGAGTTCTTGTTGCCTTAATTTCTATCAACATTTTAGGCTCTTTTGTCATCCTCAACATTTTACAGGCTTGGGAAAACATCAAACCATGAATATGTTGGAAATGTAATGGTCTTTGGGATAGGTTTTCCATTAATTCTATGAACTATTGGTGGTCCCCTATCCTAACTATTTAGGGAGTCTCTTTTGCCCAAATACCTTAGATGTATGCTCAAAAAAACTATAAAAGAGGTATCTCTATAGTGGTTGACTTATTTTCCATGTCAACTAGGGATTGGCATCCTTGGGATTATATCAAATTTAGGTTCAGACTCATCTTTATCGATAAGGAAACCTTCGAGGTAGTTAAAGAAAATAATGCCTAATTCTATGCTTCATAGATTATAGTGTGTTCTCAACATCCTTGGTGGAAGAACTAGTAATGGTATCCAAAGACATCCCTCCTTAATTATAAGGCTAGCATGGGTTACAAATGGCTATTTTCATACTTACCCATGGTTGACAAACTAAATGCTCATTGGGGCCTCTCTTCACTTAGGTATATTTAGGCCCGTCATTTTTACACAACCTAGTTGGAGTAGCAAGTTTTCCGAATGAGGATTGCAACTAGTAGCAAGTATTCCAAAAACCACGCATTCAAGTCAATGTAGGAAGAAATTTCCACATAGACATAGGGGGTAAGAAAACTCAAATTGGAAGAAAACGCCTAATAATATTGGCCTAGAGTTTCATCGTTGGGAATGATATCCCAAGTCAATGCATATCAAGCTAGAGGCAAGGTAATCTGCTACAAATGATGATATTGTGTGAACATGCAGGGAAAATGGTGCTCTTTGTCTTTAGAACATAGCTAACATCATAGGTGGATGATCATTGTAGTTGAAACAAGAAAAACGTTACAAATTTTGGGTGAATATGTGGGCATGTAGCTAGACGTATTGCTTGCATCTCGGACAAGCACGTGGTATTGGAAAATGTCCAATAGTGCCAATTGGTGAAACAAAACTACTTTCCTATGTGAGAATGTCTAACAAGTTGTACTTTCTTCAACTTTGCATCTTCAAACAATTTAAATTATCGATGAAAAGGAGAGAGGACGCTTATCTTCAATAAGCTTTAGAACAATGTTGAATTTGTAATACTGCAAAAAAGTCCTTCAAACAAATTCATAAAAATAGGCTCCTCTTGGTACAATGATGTCACCAACCAAGATACATGACGTAGAACAATGTTTATGTGGAGATAAAATTAACAAGTAAGACGTGGTGGCAAATAAGCATTCAAGTAGCACTAAAGGTGCCACATGCTACAACATCCTTCCTCATGCACAAATTACCAAAATAACTACAAGCACTCCAAGCAAAGTTGTAAGCAAATGATGGCGTTTAGTGAACAGTCACAAAAGACTCATAACGACATGATGATTATCTGTTGTTGGCATTCTACAACAGGGATAAAAATGACTGCAACCAACTCCGATGTCAACTTTTCATGGCTATATGACTGTACTTTAGACAAATCAAAACTCCTTTATTCCAAGCAACAAGAACTACAATAGATTTAGGTCCACAATATCTGCAAAGGTGACAAAGAAGATCATGGTGCGCATGTCATTTTAGGAAAAAATATAACTTAAAAAGTCAAACAAATATGCTACTCCAAATGACCGCACATCCAGTGAAATAAAGCTCGAGTACCAAATTAATATTTATGCAACCAATGAACTAAATATTAAGTTCATGTCATAGTTCCATGAAATTGCATGAATAACAAATTGTGAATACTGATTGAAAGGCTTATGTCAACAATCTTCACCATAGATGGAAGATTTGGCTTAACATGTGATAAAATTTACATATAAAACTTGCGACAAAACACATTTGTGCATTAATTTAATGTGTGGCTTGTGCACTAGACCGAACAAAAACAAGTCCATGGACTAGTTTTCTTCAGTCTTTTATGCATACTAAAACTGGTGTATTACAAGGATAAAACCCATAGAAAAACAAGAAAAACTTAGATTGGCTTTTAGAGAAGGTGGAACAGTCATAAACCAGGTAAACAATGAGACACATGCATCAGTATCAGGATCCACTGTCAAAAGATTCCTCATTCATCTTTTGAATCAATTTGACCTAAAGGAAGAGGATACTTTCTTTCTACCAACTTTACTGCTCTTATACCAAACTGATATGGACAAGCTAGAAGAAAAAATGAATTGGAAAATACAAGCTACTTATTTGCATTTCAAATTGGGCTATTTATAGCCAAATACATTGTTAAGGGAGAAACCTTTCGAAAAGGATCAAAGTAAATGTAGTGCAGGCCAACAAGGGAAGAACCTTTCAAAAATATAAAATTAAATGTAGTGTCATCCAACATGTCAAAAGTCATACTAACTATTAAATATTTGTGGCCACATAAAGTGTTACATCAAAAGGTAGCCACATATATATTGCATATTTAATAAAAATGGCCACAAATAGCATAAACTATTACATTTAATATTAATAAAAAAAGGTGACCACGTATGTATTATAATAATCCCTATCACAAGGATTTCTTGTTCTTTGACCTTCTCGACATCCCTATGTAGAATTTTCTTCCTTGTCCTCTTTCTTGGGCTTCTTATTGTAGTAAAAAATATGAAGACAATAACCAATGTCCTCTATCATGTGGTAATTAAAATTTTTCTCAAGTTGGTACAATCCTTGATCTCAATGTTGCACCAAATATTAACAGTTCTACTTGTGCAAGCGTAGATAAACAAACCCTAATCATAAGTATTCTAACTGCTAGATGTTTATGTTATCATGATTAGACTTGCAACTTTGCTATGTTATACTATCACTATCTACCATGACACAAATATCTCACTACCTTATCAAAAATATCGACAATAATTCTATAACATACATTATATTCTTATTATCATAAGGAAGAACAATACCCAAATGAACTAAAGGTTATATCATAAAATATATATTTATATATTTAGTTATGATTCCCTCATTTTAACATTTAGTTTTATAGATTATAAAAGTTAATTCATGAACCTTAACAAAATGTCCTTGATTACATCATAAACAAGAAAATAATACCAAGTAATTGGATGAAAATATCTTATAAAAACATCTCCCTTGTCTTTTAAGATTGAATGCGGTTGATTACTATAATCTCTATCAAACACAAACTAATAAGCCTACACCCTTACTAATATTTGACCTTCACTATGTTCAAATTATTTTCAAAATTCAACTTACAACTTGATGATAAACCTTTCTCAATAATTATAATTGATATATTTTTATAATCATCTTATTATATATATAACCTTACATTTTATTATAAATTTTAATACTATCATTTTATTATATATATAATAAAATAACTTTATATTTTTTCTTTGATTAATTTTAAGGTTGACGCATGCCTTCGTTAAAATGTTTCACTTGTAATAGTTATGGAATACCTTGGCGTGGAACAAAATTTGACAAGAATACATCAATTGTGAAAATAACATGCAGAAGTAGAAAAACAACGCGATGATCCAACTAAAAAAATAAGACCAACTACCTTATATAGGTAGGTTATATTAATAAAGGTAACAAGATTCACGCAAACAATACCTATGTTGTACTTCTAAATCTACTTAATTTTAATAAATGATAAAATTAATAATCCTTTCAAGTTCACGTGTGAAACTAGGCATGTGTGAAACACACAAGATTGTATTTACATTCAAGTTCACGTGTGAAACTAGGCATGTGTGAAACACACAAGATTGTATTTACATTCAAGTTCACGTGTGAAACTAGGCATGTGTGAAACACACAAGATTGTATTTACATTCATAATAACTGAACGATACATAAAAAGAACATCTAAAAAATAATAATCCTAAATTCATTGATTGTAATTAATAATATTTAAGAAAAACCAGCCATCAATGTTGGACGAATGAAAGACAGCCTTTAAAAAAAACCATATTTTAAATAATAATTGCAATAACTTTATTCGGTTGGTTAGAAGAAATGCCATGGTGAAGTGTGGGTTCTCGTATAATAGTCCAACAAACCAAAGTTATATTGCTCCGTTGTTCCGTTAATACTAGCAATTATTAATAGAATATCACTTTTTGAGAGAAAGAGATCGATCTCAAATAAAGTCTTTAATCTCATGCTTAGGAAAAGTTTTCACAGGTTTATTTAAGGCTCACAAATGTCAGACTTAAGCAAAAGCTTTCACAGCTTTATTTAAAGCTGCTCAACCGATACGTTTCGGCATGAATCTCAAACAGATCAACGATGCTTGCAGGTTTAAACAGAAACATTCGCGAAAGAAAATTAAATATAACAAAATGCACAATTTGTTTAAGAAATTGTGAGAATTAAGAATTTATTCGAAGCACATACCCGCCATTTTTTGAGGCTCTCCAACGGTGCTTTCCTGCTCGGAATATCGAAAACATCATCCTCAATTCCTCCTTCATCATCACAGTTGTGAAATCGCCTCTCGTAATTCTCCCCGGAAAGCCGCCCAGGCAAAAACCTCCTCGAAGTTCTGGCACTGCTCGTCGACATGAGAGAGCTGACACTATTTTCGATGAGAGTCTTCAACAATCTGTACAAACGCGGCCGCTGCTGGTGGTGATAGAAAAGAACCGAAAGCATCTAGAGTGTTCTTTCTTATTCGGACAGTTCTTTTTCATTTAAAAAAATGAAAAAAGAAGTAAGACTAGTAGACAAGGTGCAGTGCCTACGCCTAAAAGATTCAAAAGATTATACTTGAAGGATAGGTAATTAATTACTCAGCTTCAAGTTTGGACGGTTCTTTGCTGACTTAGAAGAAACTCTTTATGTGAGCAAAGCGTTGTCAGCTGTCTCTGTTCTGCCGTCATCTCTAATTTGTTGCCAGCAAAATTGCGTTCTGTAGTGCAAACGTTTCTAAAATCTTCATCCCTTTTGAAGTTTCGCTACATATTTAGGTTCAAATCTCCACTGAAAACAACGAAGGAACAGATTTTTAAAAAGCTTTGCTTAACTCAGAAATCTGGACCAGAATTCAATGCAACGACTCCATGGACAGACTTTGAAGGCAAACAAAGGGATGGATGTTTCCTTGAATCAAATCCCAAAGCAATGAATCGATCTGTTATCTTCATAATTCTTGACCATAGACTTGTCTCCGCTGTATGAATACGATAATATTCAATCTGGACGTATGGTTGCGTTCCTTTCGAAAATAAATTTCTTGGAACTCATCCAATATCGTTCCGTGCATTCTTTCGTCTTTCCTTTCCTGATGTTAATTGTGAGACTGAAATTCATTATTTCCGACCGACTTCCTATACCGAGCTGATATTTTCCGAATCGGGAGAGAGATTGTTCACGCCTGGTTAGTTTTCAGAAAACTCCGGAACTTCGTGGAAAAGGGGCGTAATAGTGGTCACATTGACCCACGCCGAGTGGGGGGTACGTAACCAAAAAGGTACCACATGCATTGCGCCATGTCAAGAGTGCTTGTCCTGTAAAATATTTTCGTGGGAAGGTTCGGCCAAACACGGGAAAAGAAATTGACAGGTGTCCGTGTCCTTCCACATACACATACAAGGGCAAGGTCAGTCATTAAGGCTGAGGTGACTCCCACTCTTACGGCATGGTAAGTCATTAAAGCTGAGGTGACTCCCACTCTTCAGTGCTGCTTAAAGTCTTTAAAAAAATCAAATGAACTCGATTGATTTGATTTATGAATTACAATTATTGGGGCTAAGGTGACCCCACTTACGGCGAGGCGTAAAGTCTTGGAAAAAACGAACTCGATTGATTTGATTTTTGAATTATAATTATTTGGCTCAAAATCTAATATCGATGTGGTAATTTTTAAAAAATTCAATTTTATAATTTTTAAATTATAATATATATATTTTTAATAAGGACTTCAAATTATTTAAAACTTTTTGAACTTGGGATTGAAATCATTAACTTTAAGTTCACTATTTTTCTATGAAAATGATCAAATCTACTACTTTTCCTATAAAAATGATGAAAATTATCTTTTAAAATAGGTAATATAAAAAAATTAAAAATAAATACTGAAGTTGTTTCGACATATACAGGATAAAGAAATCTGGTTGAAGGTCTAAAGAAATAATTAATTGTTTTAATGAAATAATATCGATAAAAAAATGGTTCTCACAATTTAATCTAAAATTAATTGAATACAATTAGAAGTATAGTTATTAATTTATAAGGTGCTTATTAAAAATTTGTCTGCTTATTAAAATAAATTCTTAATGTATAAGGTGTTTATTAAATTTTTTTCTTAATGTATAAGGTTCATTAAAAACAAAATTCCCTTGGATGGCCTAATTTTTTTTTCCCGAGAAAAGAATTTGGATGGCCTAAATTTTTTCCTAAATTTTTTTTTCCTGAGAATAGAATTTGGATGGCCTAATTTTTTTTTAAATCTTCGAGGGAATCATAGGAAGAGGAGGTGGACCATAAAGAAGAGCAACTTGAAGAGTCAAAATTGATAAAGGACCGAGATCTACACTCCCTAGACCATGAAAGTGGTAGGACTTATTAAGGGATAATGACTTATTATCCTTATTAATTGAGATAGTACCCACAATTTTATTAATTTGTGGGTAGCTAAAAATGTGGAAAATTATATATACTCATGCAATTATTTTGAAGTCATGGTGACTAATGGGAGCATCTTATCATGCAAGGGAAATGTAGAAATGTAAAGGTGAGAATGGTAGAATACAACCTCAGGGTAGACATGATTTCTCTTTCCTTAGAAGGATGTGATATTGTGTTGGGAACTCAATGGATTCTTACACTAGATCCAATAGTATGGGATTTTTCTAAGCTTTGAATGCAATTTATTGATCAATACACTCTCCATAGGATGCCCGTAGTTCTACCCAAATCATCAATTGTCTCAAAGAGTGGTGGCACAACTATTTGCACTTCAAGCTCCAACTACCAATGAAACAATTCAATTGACTGAATTACAAGAAATTATGGATAAGCATGCATTTGTGTTTGTAGAACCCCATGGGTTACCACCATGCACACCCATGATCATGCTATCCAAGTTATCATAGGAAGCATACCACCTAAAATTCATCCCTACTAGTACTCATATATGCAAAATATTGAAGTTAAAAAGATGGTATAGGAGTTGTTAATAGTTGAGGTCATTTAGCCAAGTGTTAGCTCATATTCATCTCCAGTGTTGTTGCTTCATAATAATGATGGTCTTGGCGATTATGTGTAGACTTCCTCAAACTCAAAAAATTTACTATCAAAGATAAATTCTCCACTCTGGTCATTGATTAGTTGTTGGATGAGCTTCATGTTGCTCACTTCTTCTCCATGTTGTATCTGCATTCGGGATATCATCAGATAAGTTTAAGGGAAGAAGATATTCTTAAGAAAACATTATGGACTTGTGAATTCTTTGTCATGCCCTTTGGTCTTACCAATGTGCCTTCAACCTTTTAAAATCTCATGAATGCAATCTTTCAAAACTTTTTGTGCAAATCCATTTTGGGCTTCTTTAACGATATCCTAATTTATAGTCACACATGAAAGGAACACTCGCAACATTTGAACCACACCTTATAACTCTTGGTTGATTATTAATTATGTGCAAAACGGTCTAAATGTCCTTTTGGAATGTAGGAAGTGGAGTACCTCGACTACATGGTTTCAAGAGTAGTGGTTAAGGTGGATCCAAAGAAGATTGTTGTCATGCAATAATGGCCTAAGCCACATGCTCTCAAAGGTCACTAGGGTTTACTAGGCCTCATCAATTACTATAGAAATTTTATTTGTGATTATGGAATGATTTCATCCCCCTTGACAACAATGTTGAGGAAAAACACATCGATATGGTTAGAACAGACTAAACATGCCTTCTTGCATCCCAAACAGGTTATGCTATCAACTCCTGTGCTACCTATACCTAATTTATCCAAGTCTTTTATGGTTAAAAGTGATGCTTTAGTAAGTGGAATTGTTACAATGCTTAAGCAAGAAGGTTTACCATTGGCATTCACTAGTAAGGCATTATCAGACAAAAACTTGGGTAGATTGATCTATGAGAAGAAGACAATGGTAATATTACATCATGTCAACCACTAGAGGGCTTACCTTATTGGTTGACATTTTTCAATCAAAATAGATCATCACAATCTAAAATACTTTCTTGAGTAATGTGTCTCCATGCATGAACAACAAAAATGGGCACCAAATTGCTAGGGTATTACTATGAAATAATTTATAAGAAGGGTAAGGAAAGTGTAGTTGTTGATGCATTATCTCACCAACATGAGGACTGGGGTATGTTGTGTGCCATCTCAACTTCACTTCATTAATGGATCCACCAACTTCAAGAAGACGTGAACCAAGATTCTACCCTACAAGCCTTAATTCAACAATTTCAACATGATACTAACTCTCAGCCAAGATACACAAGGGATGGGCAACATCTAAGATACAAAGGTTACCTTGTTATTCCAATAAATTCACCACTTCATGAATCTATACTATAAGAAATGCATGCTTCCCTGACTACAAGAAATTTTGGGTTCTTAAAGACTTATGAGCAAGCTAAATGAATATTTTTATGGATAAGGATAAAAAGGAAAATTCAAACTTTTGTGGTAGAAGGTGATACTTGTCAATGGATAAAAGGGAAAACTACATACACATCAAGCACAGTCCACTCTCTTCCTATCTTGAAGATCATTTTAACAAATATTTTCATGGACTTTATTGATAAACTATCCAATTCTGGAGGCAAAATAATTATTCTTGTGGCAGTGGATCATCTCTCTAAGTATGCTCATTTCTATTCTCTAGCCCACCCCTAAAAGGCTTTAATAGTTTTACAAATATTCATTGATTCTATTTTTACCTTCATGGCATGCCATAATCCATCGTTTGCTATTAGGATCCCATATTCACCAATCATTTTTATAGGAATTGTTCAAACTAAGGGACACACAACTCAAGATGAGCTTGACATATAATTCCTAGAGAGAAGGACAAACATAAATTGTTAACAAGTTCTTGAAAATATATATCTATTGCTTTGCATTTAAGCAACCAAATCATTGAGTCAAATGGATTCAGTTATTTGAGTGGTGGTATAATACTTCATATCACTTTGAGACCAAGATGACACCATATAAAGTAGAATTGACAAAATTTCTTATGAATAAAAACGACACTGAAAATAAAAACCTAATTAGTACTGACCATGGCCATAATGCATTCTAATTTGGCTTCCCCTTAGTAAGAGTTTGATTCCATATTGAAATTAGTATTGACCATGGCCATAATGCATGCTAATTTGGCCATCTTCCATAATCACAGAGCCTTAAGTAGCAAATTGGCCATGTGGCTCATGATCTTCTCCATAATTTTAAGGCTTCTCATTTTTGCCTTGGGTACACCTTTTACATGCATCATCACCACTCTGATGTGAGAGCTTCTCCTGGTTCTCTATGTTGTTATAAAAGACCTTTAGGACGGCCAAATTACCTAAATCCATAGTAACATTGCATTCAAAAATTATGGTGGTCATTATGAGAGTTCATAACAACAAGATTTTTTAAAGCAAAAATCTAAAGTGGGTGTCTACACTAAAGTGAGTGTTTACACTTAAGCTCTAATACCACTATGGGGATATTAATCCAAGTAACGTTATTAATATTTGCATCTTTAAATAGATCAAGGAGGTTATAATAATTACTTTAATTCACTAGTAGTTAAAACTATTGTGACTATGTGATATTCACCTACTAAATAGTGTAATGCATCAATAACAAAATTATTGTGTCAAGAGATGCAAATGAAGGGGGATTTTTTGATCAGTAGAAAAAAGATGTTGAGAAGTCCAACATAATTGTTAATTAAGGTATAACTAATGAGCATCCCACTTTTGAGTCAATTTCTCATTCAAACTAGCCAAGCAACTCTCATCATGTTCTACATGCAAGAAGGGTAAGAGGATTCTTACATATCATCCTCTAAGCTAAATGTTGAATACAATTTTTGAAATAAGACTTACAAGAAGTCGAGCACATGAAGCTAATCATGAGACCTCAAGATTGTAAACTTATGGTGATGATGAAGAAGAACCAAAAGCTGAGGCATTAAACTATGCATTGTGATCACAAGCTCATTTTGAACCATCATGTTTTTAGGATGCTTGTACTAATGATGTTTAGGTGCAAGCAATGGAAGAAGAAATAAATTTGATTCATAAAAATGATACTTGAGAGCTTGTATAACTTCCAAATGAGAACAAATGTATTGGTACTAAATGAGTCTACAAGATTAAGTACAAGAGTGAGTAGTTTTGAAAGACATAAGGCAAGGCTAGTTGCAAAAGGCTTCACTCAAAGATATGTCATAGATTATGAAGAGACAAGAGACCATTAGAATAGTGATTTCATTAGTAGCCAAAAGGAGATGGAGCATACATCATTTGGATGTGAAGAGTGCCTTCTTAATCGTGTACTTAGAGGAGGAAATTTATGTATAGTAACCACAATGATTTGAAGTCCGTTGTAAAGAAGACCATGTATACAAGTTGAAGAAGGTCTTGTATGGCCTCAAGCTTGTTGGACACTGAATGTATTTTCCCGACGTAGCTCAGATTAGTTGTTATTATAGAAGTGGTTGAGAGCATATAGGATTTTAGTTGGACTTGTTCTATGTTAGGGTCTAGCTCATATTAACATATTTGTTTACGTGAATAATGGTGCTCCAACAATGTTGAGCCCAGATTAGTTTTTCTCAAACCTATAAATGTAATTCCTTGCAAGTCTTTGAAATATATAAAATGAGTTTTCTGATCTCATTTTGGTATCAAAGCCAGAGAGAAGAATTTATTGCACCTTGTGGATTACCCATAACTGAGTTCAATCCACTCAGATCTGTGTGCGTAGAAGAGTTGTGTACGTAGACACTCAACGTAGACTAAGAAGACGTGTTGAAAGATAATTTGTCTATGCGAGGGAGAACACGATTCGTCGATGCAATTCGATCCTGTTGCTGTCAACAAAGTTGTTCGAGGATTGTTGTGCGTTGACGAAGTACACTTCGTAGAGAGACATTGTGATTGGAGCTGGTTTGTGCTGAGTGTAAGGTGCATCATTATTATGTTGGTAGATGCGACGTTCTATGACATAGACTAAACAAACATGGTGTAAGGAAGTGTTGTTGGTAGATGTGACACAAATGTCCATTGCAAGGACATAAGGAGCACCGAAGATTTGTTGAAATCGTTTGTTGTTTACTGAAGGCAACGAGTTGAATGCTAAGAAAAAAATGTGAGTCCAGTGCGTATTTACATTTGACAAACACATTTAATTTGCAAACGTTTGTTGCCTAACAAATTACAAATGAGAACGAAGATTTTAGTTACCCATGGAGGACTAACTGAATGCACATTCGTTGCTTGTTTTTAAAAAAATGGAATCACATGAAGAATTTGAATGCGAGGACTGTGATTTGCTGCGTCGAACCTGTTGTTGTTGAGCTTTGTGTTTGGGTCAACTCTTGACTTTGAAGACGTGACATTTGAGAAGCCTGAATGTGCAGTAACGAGCCTGCAATTTCCATCGAATTATAGCGGTATCCGTTTCTTAGAGACCGTGAGGAGTGATGTGCGTGTGACAAAGATTCTTTGTGATAATCTTTGGCAATGAATCTCTACGGAGATTGGAAGTCAAACATTACCGTTAGCGCAGACCTTTAACGTTGAAAGAAGGAAAAAAAAATCACTCGCCCGTTTTGGCTCCTGACAGCATATGCACATATTTGAACAGATCAATGTAACAACATATGCGCATATTTGAAGAGGCATATGCGCATAATCTGCGATGTCACACTGCATTAAAAAACAGGTAACGTCCAGAGGATATGTTTTAAAGTATTTGCTCGTATGAGGTGAACATTTGAGTGTGTAAGTTGATCCAAATTTGTGTGAAGTTTTTTTAAGATTCGACGAATAGATTTGCAAAATTTAAGTATTTGCTCGTATGAAGTTTTTTCAACATTTATTTTTCAGTTGAAAAATAAAACAGAAAGGTGTGAGGTCAAACTATAGTGAAAGGTGTGAAGTCAAACTACAGTGAGGTCAAACTACAATTGAAGGTTGTTGAAAACTACGTTTGTAGTTATTTATGACATTTGATATGTTTTGTAATGCTTTTACCTGCAAATACATTTGTAAGTTTTGAAATAGTTATATTTTGAAATTTGAATTGTTGCTATTTGGTGCAAGTAAGATAGAGAGAGGTAGTTTTTTAATTCAAACTCTTATGGATTAAGTAATGGCTGCCAACAACAACCTGCCCATTCTTGAATTTAATGGGCTGGATTATGAGTATTGGTCTATCAAGATGAAGAACTTACTCATTGGCAAAGGGTTATGAGACATAGTAGAAGAAAGCTACACTAAAACAGATTGGACCACCTTGAGTGCAGCTGACAGGACTGCTAAGAAGGATGCCCAAAATAAAAACTCTTTTGCTCTCTACCATCTCCAAGCAGCTTTGGAGAAAAGCATCTTTCCAAGGATTGCTTCTTGTTTAACAGCCCTAGAAGCATGGAAAGCCTTGCAAGATAGCTATCAAGGGAGCACTCAAGTGAAGCAAGTGAGGCTTCAAACCTTGAAGAGAGATTTTGAAAATCTCAAAATGCAAGATGATGAAAGAGTAGGTGATTATTGTGTTAGAGTGAAAGTAATTGTAAACAAAATGGAGACACTTGGTGAAGACATAAAAACTGAAGTGGTTGTGAAGAAAGTGTTGAGAACACTTCTTCATAAGTGGAATCATATTGCAATTATTATTGAAAAATCTAAAGATTTGTCTACTCTAACATTTGATGCACTAATTGGTTCTTTGATGTCCCATGAAGAGAGACTCAAATGTTCTACATCAAGATTTGGAGGTGATGAAAAAGCATTCTCATCTAAGGAAGGTGAGACTCATGGCAATGCACAAGGAAGAGGACAAGGAAGAGGTCAAAGGAGAGGCAAAGGAAGAGGAAGAGGTAGATCAAGAGGTGGCAACCAAGGAAGAGGAAGAGGATGTGATAAATCAAAGAAAGCTTGTTACATTGTGGTAAGCTTGGTCTCTTTGCTAAATATTGTTGGTCTAAGACTTCTCAAGAAGGGAGAGGTCAATATGGAAACTATGGAGAAGAGGAAGGAACTTCCAATTTCTTCCTCACCTATGGAAAATCAGATCAAAATCTCAATGAAACTTGGATTTTGTATACTGGTTGCTCAAATCATATGAGTGGCAAAGAAGAGCTATTTGCTACAATGGATTCCACCTACAAGTCAAAGATCAAATTGGGAGATGACAAGGCACTACAAGTTGAAGGTATGAGAGCCATGGAGGTTCCAACAAAAGAAGGCACAAAGAAGGTAAACAACATCTATTACACTCTCAAACTCCAGCATAATTTGCTTAGTGTTGGACAAATCATGGAAAAGAACTATAGGCTTGTTTTTGAAGATGGAAAATGTGTAATTTTTGACAAAAATAATTGTAATAGAGTTGTTACACAAGTACCTATGACAAAGAATAGGTTGTTTCCTCTTAAGTTTTGAGGAACAAGGAGGTCCTCAACTTGCTAGTGTGGCCATAGAAAATCCAAGTGTGCTTTGGCACTTGAGATATGGTCATCTTAATTTTGTAAGCTTGAAGTTGTTGACTTCACAAGCTATGGTGTGTGGATTACCAAAAAGTCGAAGAGCACAAGGAGGTTTGTGAAGGATGTGTTTTGGGAAAGCACTCAAGAACAAAGTTTTCAAGAGGACAAGCATGAAGAGAAATCCATCCACTACAATTGATACATTCGAACATTTGTGGTCCAATGAATACCAAAAGCTTGGGTACCAATTCTTACTTTCTCACTTTCATTGATGATTTCTCTAAAATATGTTGGTTTTATTTTTTGAAAACTAAAAATAAAACTTTTAAATGTTTCACAAATTTTAAAAATAATGTAGAAAATCAAAGTAAATATGTTGTAAAAAGATTAAAAAACTAATAGAAGAGGAGGTTTATTCAAATGCATTTCTCAAATATTATAAAAATTGTAGGATCAAAAGGCAATTAACTAAGGCAATTAATTATAATATATAGCTTGAACATGTAACTTCATGCGATATAAATATTTTACCTTGAAGCCATGTTTTAAGCAATGAAATGGCTAAAAGCTTTATCAAAACTTCTGCCAAGCATGCCATATGCTTTACAACTAACCTAACGAGTATCTTTTATTCATATATTAATTATATGTATGTCAGCGTTGAAACTTAAATTATCTTCTACATTACCTGCTTTAGGGATACATTCAATTATTAAATATGAAAATAACTTAAGAAAGTAAAAACTATAAGGTTTTTATAGAGCAGTTGTTAAGCAACTGTATTTATTATTAAAAATAACAAATTTAAATTTGTTTAATATTTTATAAAATAAAAAAATATAAATTTAAAATAATAAGAATCACGCCACTTTCTTTATACATAAGTTTTAAAGTAGTAGTTTCAATTCATTTTTAAGGAGAAGGTTCAGAGGTTTGAACACAAGATCATTTAAGAAACAATCATCATCAATTTTATTTTAATAAAAGTTGATATACAATTTAATTTATATTTTTATTATATTAAAAAAATATTATAATAAAATTTAAAAAGGTAAGAAGCAGCTACCGTTGTTATTGTCTTATATGATCTAGTACCGAAAGCTATTTCGATGGCCTTATTTTATGATTTATCTGGATGGAGTAAGCATACACCCTTACATGATCGTTGATTATGCCCTCTTTTTCCATCAGATTTAAAGAAGGTTATGTTATCTTTAAATTGATTTTGGTTTATGTTAGGCAAGTATTCAGTTGCCTAAGAGGATATACATTGCCAAAAAAAAAAAAAAAAATTTTTGGAATTTCTGACCTCTTTAAATCTAACATTTCTCACTAGTCACTCTGATTAAACTTCATTTTAATAAAAATAAAATAATAATTTATTTTGTAATATTTTAATAAATTTTAAATGCAACAAATTTTAAAGTCGTCGAATACCACCGCTACGAACTACCATTCATCCTGGGAGTACTTACCTGAAAATGCATTAAGGCTCTTTCTAAAAATTGGAAAGAAAAATTCCCGAAGACGTATTCTTTTGCTATACAAATAGGTCGTTGAAACTGCGCAGAAGCACAAGCAAGGATTAAAAAGAGGCTGGAATTTAGCAACCTAGTGCACGCTTGAATTGATTGTTATTACTAAAATACAACTGTCAGATCAATTGTATGATAGTTTCATTATAAAATTCCTAACTCACAGCCTCCTCACGACACTTCTTTTTTCGTCTTTTTGTTGGGTCATTTACACTGAAGTTTGACTCGCTGTTGCACTGGTTGGAGATGTTGCTGACGTTTCGTGCAAGTGGGGTAATCGGAGCTATCTAGGAAGCTTCCCATATGTCCTCTCACGTAACGTCATTAATGAAAAAGAAAATCACGTTTAAGATCAAGGCTCTGATTCGTCCACGGCCCCGACGACTTTCAGTTTGTGAAAGCTTCCCATATGTCCTCTCACGTAACGTCATTAATGAAAAAGAAAATCACGTTTAAGATCAAGGGTCTGATTCGTCCACGGCCCCCCTTCTATAACATCGACGACTTTCAGTTTGTGAGTGTCGTTTTCTCTTTTTGACTTTTCTAATGTGGGGTCTTAGGTTATAGTGTATATACCGCTATTATTACAAAATTATTAATTAGTATAAGATTATATTTATTTAATAAATAAAAATATTGTATTTTTTTATAAGTTATATATGACTTTTTTTTGGAGGTTATTTTCATCAAAATCTATTTGCTGCAGCATATTATGGTAACTTTTTCATTTTTCTTTCTCTTAAATATATTATTCAAACTTTTATCTTATCTTTTTCATTTCTTTTTCTCTTAAATATATTATTCAACTTCCTCCAAGTGCTATGTTTTCATAACCAGCTCCATCTTGGGTATTTGTCTTCTAAAATTTGAATTTCACGAGGATGAATTTCCTTAAGATAAAGATCAATATCTTAATTTATTTACCACCTCGTTTCCTTCTCTACAAATATGCATACACTTTCAAGAGATTGTCTTCATTGATAGATGATTAATATCAACAATAGTATTATTTTGGTCCAATTTCCACATTCATTTTTGTTAATAGCTTGATAATAATTTGTGAATCCCATCAATTGAAATATATTTTAAAAAATTGTTTTAAAATATATATTAATTATTATTGTTAATAGCATTGATGGGCATCTCTTGGGTGATGCCTTATAATATGGTTTTATGGTTACAGTAGTGGGAAAATCCATTTTTCAATCATTTTCTTAATGTAATTTGGAACCTAATTTTGTGTGGGGAGTATGGTTAGAGAGGAACATGAGAATTTTTAGAGAGAAAAAAAAGTCAACAATAAGAAGTTTTGGAAGTATCACCATTTTTTAGAAGAGAATGTTAAATATATCAAGTACCCTATCAAGCTAAAGAATACTAAAGAGGCTATAATAGCCAAGGTATGGAATTTGGAACCCATTAATGGTGGAGAGGCAAGTGCTCAGATTAGAACTGATGTAAAATAGCAACCATTTCGAGATGAATGGTTGAAGTTAAATTTTGATGGAGCATCCAAGGGTAGCAAGAACAATTTTGAGGGACAATCAAAGCATATTGGTGGGGGTAGCTTGCACGTTTTTGGGGATTACTACTAGTCATAAAGCTGAATTTAATGCTTTATATTTGGGTGTGCTAGCTAAGGATCCAGGTGTTGAAAAAATTATATATGAAGGAGATTCCTTGAATATTATCAATCTTTTGAAAAAGAAGAAGCTAATTGGCAAATGGATTACATTGTGCAAGATATTAGAGAGATTGTAAAGCATTTTAAAGATGTTGAATTTTTTCATGTCTTTAGAGAAGGTAACAAACCAATAGAGTGGTTGACGAACTTTGGTACCATTAAAGAAAAGGATAGGAGATGGATCCCCTTAGGGGTAGTCCATGAAGACTTAGAAAAGTTTGTGAGGGAGGACCCCAACTAATTTGGGTCCAAGATGGATATTGTTTGTCTTGTGTCTAGGGGATTTTTGACTACTTGCCCTTGACAGATGTGCAGTTGATGGGCTGACTTTGTGTTGTAAAAGGATTTAGACCCTTTCAAAATTCTATTTTTAGTATAATAAAAAAATAATATTGATAATAATTTGCAAATATCCTCAATTAAAATATGTTTTAAAAAATTATAATAAAATATATATTAATTCTTTTTAAATAATAAATTATAAAAAATAAAAAATATCCGCTCATGTACAGGAGTTAAAGAGCAAGTGGGTAGTTAAAACTCTCCAGTTATCGAGAGGTCCAGGTTCAAATCTCTCCCCCTCACATGTTGCGAATATGTTGTATATAAAAAGTTTCTCATAAAAAAAATAAAAAATAATCAAATTATATTTAAAAAAATATAAATTCATAATTTTTAAAAAATTCAACAATAAAAAACTAAGTAAAAACAATTATACCCGTTTTGAGTTTCCTAGGTCACCCTATGTGAGTAAGGGCTGTTTTTTTTTCATAGTGTGTTTTGTTGATAAAATCTTTTTTTCTATCATATTATTTATAAACTACAATTTTTAATTATATTATTTAAAATAATTTAATAATAAAAAAATATTATTAATTATAATTGTTTAATAGATAAAAATACAATTACATATGTTTTATTATATTAATTATTATTAAATAATAATTAAAATATAGAATAGAAAAGGATGTTCTAATTGTATTTGACCAAAATTCAAATCTCTCCCCTCACATGTTGCGGATATGTTGTATATAAAAGGTTCCTCATCAAAAAAAAAAAAAAATTATTTGGTTAGTGTGAGAAACTTTCCAACCATGATACCTCCTATGCTTATCAATAGTGAATTTAATACACACACTCACCCATGTGCCCATGCCGCGATTTGAACTTTGGACCTCCCGAAGAAGAACCAAAGCACAAATAGTTGCGCTGTCCCTATTACATTTCAATTTTATACAATTAATTAAAAATAATTTTTAAAAAAATTAAAAATTTAAATAATACAACAAAAAAAATACAAGTTCAAAAATAATTAAATTTAAATAAATAAATAAATAATACAACAAAAGAACACAAGTTCAAGGTTGATTGTTGTATTGTGTTAACTATAATGGAAGAAAATGCAAGTTCTAAGAAACTAGATATTGTAGTCCTTATAAAATATAGTAGTGGTTTTTTTTAGAGAAGATGGTAGTTGTTTTTTTTTAAAGAAACCTAAACTTAAATTATAATTATATGTATCAACAAACTTGTTATAAAAAACAATTATATATATAATAAACTTCTTAAAAAAACATGTTTGTATGTATATCGATGAATTTGTGTCCCAAAAAAAAGTCACAAGAGTGCAAGTTGCCGCTACGTTGATATGGATCCTTTATGATATGCCGTGGAGTCTCTTTTAAAAGTGAGAAGACCCAACCATATTAGTAGGCAACCCATTTTCCAATTCTAATTTTTTAAAATTTAAGTCTATTTAACAACGCATGTGGGACGTGATTGATTAGCTTTTCGTCAAAGACTCCGTGGATACTAGCAAATGCTATTAATGGCATATCTAAAGATAATCTCAATTAAAGCTTAAGCAAGAAAGGTATTTATTTTTACAGATTTAAGCGGATGCCTTCACAGTTTATTCAAGACCGCTCATACATCCTATGCGTTTCAATTTCAATCTCAAACCAAAATGGATGATTAAACGGAAATACCCACGAAGCAAACTTAAAAGAACCAACAAACACATTATATATATCTATATGTATATTGAAGAAATGTGAGTTTGTTCGAAGTACATACCCGCCATTTTTTCAGACTTCGTAAAGGCGATCCCTTGCCGGGAATATCGAAAACGTCATGCCCGATTTCTTCTTCAGTGTCGTCAATCCCTCTGTGGTAGCTCTCCCAGGAAACCCGCTTAGGAGAAAATCTCCACGTAGTTTTGGCACCGCTTGACGACATGATTAATTCTGGCGCAGTATAGATGGCACCCGCCTCAATAAGAGTCTCCAACAATTTACACAAATGCTGCTGCTGATAGGAAGAACCAAAAACATCCAAAATGCTTTATACTACACTTTAAACTGTGATTCATGTGAGAGTTTTTTATTTTATTTTAAAAAGTCACAAGTAAGAAGAATAATCAGTTAACTTGCAACACCAAACCAACGAAGTTTCAAAGGATGAACAGATATTGTGTGAATGGAAGGTGATACTCACTTTTAAAAGCTAAAATTTCGTCAGCCACCACTCCGTCTGCAGTGTTATTTTTTTAAATCCTTAAAATCTTGAGCTTTCTCAGCCTAAAAACGTTGCTGCGTAATTGCTTAAATCCTTCCCGTTCCGTATTGAGGAAAGAAGAAAAAAAAAAAGGACCATTCAAAGTTTTATTTTCTATAGCTTCGCCTAGTGAAGTCGAAAAAAAAACAAAAAACAAAACAAAACGTGTGAAAACAAAGCGAAGAGGTACGTAACAAGGCTTGCCTTCTCCGCGTAATTTCTCCGTAACTTAAAAGATCAGAAGTATAGGAGACTTCAAAAAAATGGATAGTTTTCAGGAAACCCCGAAGCAACTACAGGAGCTCTTCTTGTTCTCAGTTTCTTGTGGATTCAAACATAAGCTTTCCCCGATTCCTGTCGCCTCATTCGCAGATTTCAACTTATTGTGTTAAATCCGAGAATTTTCGCTTAATTGCTTTCTTTTTCGCGTTTAACGACGACAATTCTGTGAAGTGCTTCTGACGAGTCTTCTCTTTGCTTTCTCTGACATATTCAGTAAGGCCGAATTCAGAGTTGTTAATTCGACGACGCTTTCCCTTTTAAGACATAGCCTTCTCTCTGCTTTCCCTTTTAAGACAACGCTTTTTCTTTTCTTAGGACTATCGCCACCGAAACGCGAACTTTCCTCGAAGGACACTCACATGCGTGGGGAACAAGTTCGTAGATTTGATTTCATAGTTTATTGGACTGAAAGATTCATTCAAACTGCTATTCTTATCGTTAAGTATCGTCATCATGCCCATGCGGTGACCAGATAAATGAGAAGAAACTTCGTGGAAGGTTCACCCGCGCCCACCTACTTCTGTCAATTTGAGCCAACCCTCAACTCGGCTCCGGAAATTCATAAATATAACGCGTTAAACCAAATTTGGAATAGCAAACCTCCACAAGTGGAAACTAAGGTTTAAATTCATGAGTAGTGTCGATCAACGTATCACGTTAGTGTAACGTGTTGTCGGCTACCTAAAAGGTTTATTGGATGTATTTCAAGATTTTAGTGATAAACCCACAAAGAGGCGTAGAAAATTATAAACGTAACCAACTACATAAAAGGTTTACTCGATGCAATTGGAGGTTATAGTGACGTTGTGTCAAGTCAACGTAATCGATTACCGATTATGTAAAAAGATGCAATTGGAGGTTATAGTGACGTTGTGTCAAGTCAACGTAATCGATTACCGATTATGTAAAAAGTCTACTCGATGCAATTAAAGGTTATAATGGCGACAAGAAGCGAGATTCGAAAAAAAGACATAAAAATGCGAAATTCGAACTCACAAAGTTACCAATTTCAATATTGGTGAGCGTGTCACATTAACGTACATTAAAGGTTTACTCTCGATGCAACTGGAGGTTATAATGGCAATAAGAAAAGAGATTTCAAATGCGACATGGATTCTTCTAATATAATAAAAAATCAAATGCGACATGGATTCTTCTAATATAATAAAAAATAAAAATAAAAATAAAAATAAAAATTGGGTAAAAAACATTATTGATGGAGTATGCAAGTTTTGACGGAATTTCTTAAATGATATTTAAAATGACATAAATAGTATAACAACGTAATCCACTACATGTGCATGTTGCTTGCTTCCTCTTTTGTAGGGTCAAAGTAATACCTTTCCTAAGCATATTTTATTTTTTAATAAATAAAATGTTTAGGTTGAGGCGAGATAGTAAATATATCATAATATAAATTTGACTTTTGTATGGGTGGGGACAGCTAAATGGTTAGGGTTTAGGTTTTTGGTTTAAATCAGTGTATATTATGAAGAATCACATATGTATGTGCGTGTGTGTTTTGGTCCTTGTGTGCATTAGGAAAAATCACTTATATGTACACGTGTGAAACTTTGGTTTTCGTGTACATTAAGATAAATCATGCAAGCTTTGGTTTTTGTGTACATTAAGATAAATCATGCAAGCTTTGGTTTTTGTGTGCATTATGAAGAATCACTTGAGATAAATCATGCAAGCTTTCGTTTTTGTGTGCATTATGAAGAATCACTTGTGTGTATATGTGAGTTTTAATTTCCGTCTACATAAGAAATCACTTGCTCGGTCATGAAACTATTTTAACAAAAAAATTAGATAATTCGCTCAACAATTATAAATTATAGTTATGCCGAGAGGTATTCCTACAATGGCAGACAGGGGTGGAGGCAAAGAGGTCATACATATCACACCGTAAACAATTTTTTTATTTATTAAAAAAACCGACATTAACAACTAGCTTAGATATAAAGGATGTATATTTAAAAACGTCGAGAGTTATCAATCCTGAGGTGCGAGGCGCCTATCTCAGGCGCCTCGGAATTGATAACTCTCGACGTTTTTAGATATATATCCTTTATATCTAAGCTAGTATTTATAAAATCTTTGGTTTTTGTGTTCATCAAGGTTTGGACATGATGGTTTTTGTGTTCATTAAGGTTTAGACATGATGGTATGAGTTATCAGTGTTAATAAAAATATTTCAACTTAAAAAAAAAATGTAAATGTATTTAAATTAATGTTGTATGATTCATATTTCAATTTATGGGATGGTAATAAAAAAAAAAAAAATAAGTCACTCAAAAATTATGGATTATTATTATTATTTTTTGATTACATAGGAGAGTTGGTTATAGCCACTATTTTTAGAACATGAGTTGTCTTATGTAAGGAGCTTATATTTGAAGTTTTAAACCTTGGTCCTACATTAATAGATGCACCTTATTTTAATCTTTTGTTTATGAAAATTTGTTTTGGTTATAAGATTATTGTGAATTATAATATTTTGCATAGTGATATTTAAATTATATATATTGAATGATATTTTTTATAAAGATTTGTTGTGGGAATTGAACCTGGGTCAAATTACCAATAATATAAGTGAAATTCTTGACCCTGATAATGCAAGTGGCATCCTTGCCGGTAGACCACACTTACAAGTATAAATTATATATATTTCATTTGAGTAATACTTTTGATTCGTAGGGTTCAAACTATAGAGATTGCTCTCAACAAACTTATTTATTTCGTGGTTGTTGACCCGACATGAGATGAGGACCATCGGTCGCTTGGGGTTCGTACCGTTGTCGATCTAGTGCACACTCAAAGGAATTAAAGCATACTACTACCTTTGCAAAGGGTTGACTTTTCTCCAAGGTTTGAACCTAGGTCTTCAGAGCATACTACTGCCTTTGCAAAGGGCTGGCTTTTTTCCAAAGTTTGAACCTAAGTCTCTTCTTGATAAGTGCCCAGCCACACCTGCGCTTACCAATTCACTGAACCCTTAGGGGTTAATTATGAATTATTATATTTATGTAATTTTTAACAAGTTATATTAAAAATGGTTGTAATTATAACAATTTTATGTTTTAATTTTATTAATCAAAATTTTAATGTTATATATTATAAAGTTTAATTGAATTATATATGATCTTTACAACAAAAATTAAAAGTAATTTTTTATTATTATTTTAATTATTATATATAATAACATAATTTTAATGATAAAAAAAGAGCTTGGAGTTTTGAAAGAGAAAACTAGGGCATCAATTGGGTAGACGAAGTGCTTTTTGGTTGTTGAGGAATTGAAGACAAGATTGCTACCCCAAGAGGGTCTAATGGTGACACCTCTGGATCCCCTTTTAGAGATACAAAGTTCTTTTGCAAATATGTTCAAGGAAAAATCTCCAGTAGAGACTAAAAATACAAAGAACTGCATTAAAAATGCTCTTTACGGTTGCTGGAAAAAGATCAACATTTCAAAGAATCTATGGATGTTTGCCACAGTCAGAATCAAGGCCAAAGATTGTCATTGAGCAAAGGATGGTAGAACAAACAATCTTATATAGAACCAATCACTATATGATTTGTAAATTTATGGGTATTCGCCTTACCTTAATTTTTTTGCATTCTTGGGTTTAACAAAATTGGGAGCCTCTTGGTGAGTATTCTTTGTGGTTTATTAGTAATGGATATTTTATTGTTAGTTTTTTCTCACTTGCCAACAAAAATAGGGCTTTTGAATCGAAAAAGAGGAATCATGGTCTGATAGGATTATTTATTTAGCCTTGGAGAGTGAGATTTGATCCCCAAATTGAACCCACTACTATCCCAATTTGGATCCATTTGTGTGTACTTCCAATCGAGTTCTAGAGTGAGCAGATATTAAAAATCATTGATAATTCCCTTGGAAGATATTTGGGTGTTTCTAGAGTCACAATGGAATGAAACACAACAGTTTATGCTAGATTATGCATGGAAATGGATCTCAACTAACCTTTTCTAGTAGAGGTTGAACTCGAACTTGCATACATATCTTGGATTCAACAACTGGATTATGAGGCGTTGCCCTTCAGGTGTAGAGTTTACGACTAATATGAGCATTTGGATCGGTCCTGTCCAAACAATATTAACACAAAAATGGAGGCTCCTCTAGGAATGCCAAATCTTCCTAAGGAGGATAAGTCAACAATCAATAAAAAATAAACCAACATTTCTCAAGGCGGAGAAGCACAGGGAGATGGTTTTGAACAACCCAAAAGAAGGAGAAGGCAAAAGAAAAAATTTGGAAAAAAGAAAACCCAACTCAAGCCCTCAAATAGTTATGATACCTTTAAGACACTAGTGGACCAAAAAGAAGAACAATTCATGGAAGGAGTGGATGAGAATAATAAAAATAATAACAACCATGTTTAAGCCCCTCTTTCACCTCTTATTCTAGAGCAAGTAAAAGAGTATAGTGAGTTACCACAATGATACAATCATAGATTGCAAGGGCATTGAAAGTGCATAACCAAGAGCAACCGATAATTAAGGATGTCATCATGGGTATAGCAAAAACGAATAGAGAAAATCCAATTCAAGTGGAAAAGAGATCAAAGAATATCAACTCTCAAGGAGTGGGTAGAAAATCAAATAAGGAATTGATAGCAGTTTAAGGAGACAAGCTGATAAATAAGGGGTTAGTGAGGTCAATAAACTCTTACTAGTCTCAAGGTAACCAATGATTATAAAATCATGGAATATTAGGGGTTTAAACAGTAGAACCCATCAATTTGTTGTTCAAAGACTTAAAAAAAGTAAAACATTTTTTTTGCTTATCTAGGAGACAAAAATATCATTGGATATTTATGTCTAAAATAGTAAATACACTTTGGAAGGGTGCTAGTCATATGGAAGTGGCTTCCTAAGGGGTCTTAGGGGGGATAGTTACCTTATGGAACTCTCTTGAATGGATGACAATATAACATAGCTTGGAGGGGTGTCCTCACATCACATTTGAGGAACAATATGACAACTAAGATGAAGAGGTTTAATAAGAAGTTCTTGCTGTCATACCCTTTAATCCGGGCCCTACTTAAACCCATTGATAGATAGGAATTGATGAAAGCATTAGCTAGAATGAGTACCAAAAAACACTAGGTCCAAATGGCTTTCCAATCAAGTTTTTTAGACCTTTTGGGATAACTTGGAGGAGGATGTAATGACTTTTATAGAGGAGTCCAAAGGTAGTAAAAAAATTCTTAAAGCATTAAATCATACATACATTGCCTTAATTCTGAAAGTGGGAGGATGGGATGCATATTTTAGACTATAGACATATTGCCTTATGCAATGTCATATATAAAATAATCACAAAGGTAATGGCTGAGAAACTAAAACCTATCCTACATAGCATTATCTCCTCAAAGAAAGGGGGTTTTATAGAGGGCAAACAAATCTTGGATGGTGTGGTTCTAGCTCAAGAGGTAATCCACTCAATGCAAAAATCTGGCAATAGGGGAGGGTTCATAAAATTGGATATGTCAAAGGCTTATGATAGGGTGGAGTGGAGCTTTTTGTCGAGGATGTTGCCATCTTTCAGTTTCTCTCAAGATTAGATAGAATGGGTCATGAGTTGTGTTTCTACTTTGACATACTCAGTGTTAATCAAAGGCCTTCCCTCACAACTGTTTGGAGCTACTCGAGACCTTTGTCAAGGATATCCTTATTCCCCTTATCTTTTTCTCATATTGGTTGAAGGCTTGGGTAGACTCTTCTCGAGGAAAAGACAATAAGGTTCACTAACAGGTATCAAGGTGGGTGAGAAAGTTTTGACTCACTTACAGTTTGTGAATGACATAGGATTGGTGGGAGTGGCCAACTTCAAGGAAGCAAAAATGATTAGAGATACTCTTAATGTTTACCTTAGGGCCACAAAACATGCCATCAATGATAAAAAATCCAAAGTGGTATTTTTTAATCTTGATCGAAGGCTTCACGATAAAAATTAGAGATCTTGGGATTCACAAGGACTTCTCTCCTAGTGGTATATTTGGGGATCCCTTTGCATTTTAAAAAAACAAAAAATAGATATATGGAGGAATCTTTTGGATTGTATCAAAGAAATAATTAATAATTGGTCTCACAAATGGTTAAGCTATGGGGGTAGATTAACGTTTTTGCACTCAGTCATTCAGGCCATGTCAATTTATAAATCTTCTAACCATGCTGCCCCACATAAAATATGAAAAGAGTTAGACAAGATGGCTAAAACATTTTTGTGGAGAGGAGTAAAACAAGAGAGGAAATGGGCCTTAGTAGGTTGGGATAAAGTAAACCAACCCAAGGTAAAGGGAGGTTTGGAACTGAGGAGTTAAGATTTCAATAATAAAGCTTTTGTTGGAAAGCTTCATTGGAGGTGGATTTCCCAACCAACTTCTTTATTTAGTAGAGTTTTAACTAGTAAGTATTTGGGATAGGTGAATCCAAATGAGGTGATTCATTTTCCTTTGGATGGTAATGAGTCCTTGATGTGGCAAGCTCTAAAGGTGGATCTCAGGTAGTGAAAGATGAATTATTTTGGAAAGTGGGGAGAGGGGAGAAGACACGATTTTGGACATATTCATGGGATCAATACCCACTCATTATTATCAAATTCATAGAATTAAAACCAGTAAAAAAACCATGTAAAGTAGGGCTTGGATCTAGATTGAAGTAATTTCAACACCATTCAGTTGGATAATTATAAGTTTAAGCAGTTTAAGAAGTTGGATGAGTGGCCAATTCCAATCCTTCTGAAATTGACACCCATCATGATTAAAATCTTGGTAAAAAGATTTCTCACAGGTAGATATGAGGAGGATGAATTAGCTTGGGGCTTTGGGAGCCGTGGAGTCTACATAGTGAAGTATGGATATGATAAGATCCTTCTAAAACCTCCTTCTATGGCATATTAGGTTGAGGATTGGAGAAAGATTTGGCAGTCCAAGGGTTGATCGAAAGTAAACTTCTTTGTATAGTAGTTCATGCACAATGGAATTCTTACTTTTGATAATACAAGACGTAGGGGAATCATTGGTCTATCTCAATGTGTTTTATGCTACAAGAGCAAGGAAATATCTGACCATTTGATGTTTAAGTGCCCATTTACATGTCAGATTTGGGAGCAATCATTTTTATCTTTATAAAATTCGAGCCAATGGTGATTTAAATCAGATTAATACTTGGGAAAGGTGGAAGAGGGGTATATTTAAATCTAAAGCTCTTTGAATCGATGGGAAGCTTGAATTAAACTTCATTTGGTGGTAAGTGTGGTTGGAGAGAAATCGTATACTTTTAAAGAAACCTTTTCATCCTTAGATGGTGTTTGACAAGTCATTTGGAGCAAATTCATAGACACTGTGGCAGTGTATGCGAAAGAGAAAACTTGGGCTGATATAGGTATGATGGAGAGGGAAGTTGAAGTGCAAGATAAGCAGGACAAAGATAGTTGAAAACCATCCCCAGAATATTGGATTAAAATTAATACTGATGGATCTACAAAAAGCAATCTGGGTAGAGTTGGAATTGGAGTGGTATGCAAGATAAGTTGGGACAGTGCTCTATTGGGAACTGCAAGGATTGGAAAGGGCCATGAACAATGAAGCAAAATCCTTAGCTATCAAATCTACTTCTATTTGGACAGTAAGACAAGGTTATAGGAGGATAATCCTAGAATCAGATTCTCAAATATTGGTAGGAGCTTTGGATTGCATGAGGAACTTTGCTTTGAAAACATGAAGGTTGAGGATTCTTGTCTTCCAAATTAAGGAATTGTGGAGGGAATTAGCTTATGTGATGCTAGTTTATATGAGTAGAGATCTAAATAAAGTGGTAAACTTCCTGACTAAGATGGGTACTAAGAAGGAGGTAGGGTTTTAGTGGCATAGTGACATGGATATTGAGGATGAGAGGATTAGGTAGGTTGGTGAGCAAATCCAAATTTTTAGCTAATTTGGACAACCCTTGTAGAAATATGGTTTAGGAGATATAGCTCCAATGTAAATCTTCTTTTATTTTTGTAAATAGTTTTTTTATCAACTAAGGTTGGGAGAAGTCTCATCCCAACTTGTAAATGATCTTATTTTTCAAATTCTTAAAAAAAAAAAATATATTTTAACTTTTCTTAAGATTTAATTTTAAAATTATTAAAAAAAAAAATTATCAACATAAAGAGGAAAATACTAAATTATAAAAGAATTCATGAAGAAAAAAACATGTTTTATGGATTCTAATTTAGGGTAATAAAGAATACCCTAAAATTTTATTTCTATCTCTTAGTACTATATTAATATCCCCCTTAATACATTTTCAAATTAATATATACCCCCTATTTTCACCATGTGTCCTAGGCACCTTTTTTCATGAAATGTTTTATGCATGTCCCATTTTATTTTTATCCTTTCAATGACAAGGATAGTTTTATTTTCAATTACTATATTAACTCTACCTTCTAAAAATAAAATAGGTACAAGGTTGTTTTTATTTTCAATGTGAACTTAAATACTATTAGAAATCTAAATTATTACTTTTTAAGAATGAAAATATAGATCTTAGCATCAATATGTCTTTCCAAAGATACTTATCATAGTTACCTTAAAAAACAATTAAAAAAACTTTCCTAATCAAAATCAAAGAGTGTTCAAACTTTAAGAAGAATACAACCAAATGCAAGATTTAATATATGTTTTCTTTGTACTAAGAATGGAAATATAGATCATAACAATAATGTGTTCTCTTATAAAAATAATTGAATAAAAAATATTTCCTAGTCAAAATTAAAGAGTATTTAAAACCAAAGAAGAGTACAACCAAATACAATCATCCACATGTGAGGAGACATTCATGATGATATATGCTAAAAGATAGTATAAGCACCTCAATTGGATCCATGAGTGCTACTCAAGTATAATAGAGATAAAGGTGCTTTAGTTCATATTTATCATAAATTGACTAACACTTCATAGCAAGGATGAAATGCATTTTTACTAAGGGTTGTGTGTGTAATTACCTCTATTTTGAAGGATGATAAATGAGTGTGATTTTTTCTTATATTTTCATGAACCAACCCCTCAATGGATAGCAATTGAATTCAATGTAATCATACCATAAAGTTAATGATATGCCACTTCTAATATATTTCCTTTTAATTACCCTAGTATGAAACCACATGATATGGTATTGGGAATTTTATGTTCCCCTTACACCCTTGATAAAGTGACACTTCTTGCTAATGAGGAAGACACTTTTGGTATTCTCTATTATTGATTAAGCCATAATTAATTTTTTACATCCAAGATAAAATGAATTTGGTTACTACATGAAAAAACTAAAGATTTTTTGGAAAGTTGAATGCTATAAAAGTTAGTCACCTTGAGATGAAGCTTGGTACTACTAAACTAGAGGTGTTTTGTATGTAAGGACTACACACTATATTTAAGGATTTGAGTAAAAACATTGTTATTTTTGGAGACAACCAAATTTGATCCAAAATTATTAAAGATAATTTTTTAAAATCTCTTTTCTTAGCTTATGGTGCTTAGAATTCAACTTTATTTTCTCCCTATACTTATTAAGGGACATATTATTCCTAATTTTAATGATATTCTTACTCTTATGATGCATTTTAGGTTACTTCATGAAATTGTAAAGAGTATTATAAGAAAAAATGTCACTGTTCTAAGAACTGTACAAATTATCTTCAAAAGATAAAAGCATAATTTAATAAGGTCAAATTTGATGAGAGTTTTAAATATAATTCTCAAGATAATGGGGTAGTAAACATAATATCCATATTATGATACATTTAGCTTATTAAACATCCATGTCTTCCGATGAGTGGTTTAATTTTTATGACCATTTAGCATATGACTAAAAACATTACCATTTTATTTTTCAATTATAGCCACATACACAACAAATAATGTGTTGTCATTAGTCATGATTTTGCTCTATAGATAGCACTATAGTGATTATTGTGGAGATAGACCTATTGATGATGCCAAATTTAGTAGGTCCTTCATATTTTGGATGTTAGGACAAACCTTCTTTTCATGTGTTACATAATCACTTATACTAATAAGAAGGTAAAGTTATGGAAATATTAATGGTTATTTTAAGACATTGATAGTAGTTTCAATGTTATTACTTAAGGATATTAAGATGAGTTAGATTGTATGTACAATTTGAATCATGCATTCATTTTCTTTGATAGGAAAGTTTTTGTTGCCATAGTTGCTTAGAATAATTTTTGTGGTGAGCTTTGGCATCAATAGTTAGGAAATATTAATTTTAAATATTTTAGGCACATGAGTTGTATTTACACAACCTAATGTTTTCCATTGATTTTTGCATTGGTTTGAGTCATTTCTTAATTAGAAAGCATGATTTGGCTCTCAACATTTATAGTTGGTCAATATATTATTAAAATTTATATTAATTTTAGGGATAAGCATAATTAAACAAATTACTCATCAAAGCACATCATATTAGTCATAATAAAGGACATAGATATGAAAGGTTCCCTTAGAAACCAATAATCTCACTAACAAATATAGAACAATTTATGACCAATGAAGAAATGGTTGTACTAGTAAAGATATAAACACCAACCCATAATACAAATTTACCAAATGCCATTTATAAATACTAATTATTTTATAACAATATAATAGTATAAGAGTCCACCTTGTAAGGTACACATGGGCCTATGCAACAAATATAATGACAATAATATAATGGTCAATCATATCCTCAAGTAAAGATTAAAAATTATTTAACACATCCATTAAGCTAAATTAGAGACATAGAGAGAGATTCTTATGAGTCATTCCCCTTAAGGGATGCTCTCCAACATTGAGATGGTCCTACAATATAATGAATGCCACCTTGAACATGATCTTCATTACAATATATATTGACTGGTTTGGTAAAGGTAAAAAAAATATAAGCTCAACCATTTTTCATGTATGAAGCCATAAAATATAGTGTATCTACACCTTAGTATGATAAGTCTGTTGATATAACACTAGATTGTGAATAATCTTAAATTTATTTTAATTATAAAAAAAAAGATAAAAACTTTCTAAGTTAGTCTTAACTACTCAATAACTAATGTCATTCATTTAATTTATTTGGAATCCTAATCTAGATCAAATTACCCTGTAACACAAGAGGAGCACTAAGAGAGAAGTGAATGACCATTTCATACATACTTTTTATGTAGTGTAGAAACAACTTGGTTATTATTCAATAAATCTCACATAGTAAATACATGTACTTGAAATAATTTTTAGCAACAAGGGCAATATCTAATTGAATGTGAACAAGGTATAAGATACCTCCAACAAAAGATCAATAAATATTTGCATCAACCAATGGAGTGGACTAGATAACCTAAAGCTTCAACCTAGATGTAAAGGGGATATATTTTGGCTTACACTCCTCCACCCTAAAACAATATAGAAAGTCTAAGATATACTAAGGCTATGACAAGAAAACCTATATGATGATTGCAAAATTTTAATCACCAAAACATAATATAGAAGACCCATATATGTCATCTCAAAATTACTTTGAATCCTTGGCTTCATCTCCTCAAACATAATTGTTAAGCTCCTAGTGATGAAGTCATCAACATACAATAGAAATATAAGAATTTATTGTCACAGTGTGTGTTGTACAAGTCATGCTTTTTTATTCATTGATGAAAGTCTCAATTGATAAAAGGAATGAATCCTCTCATGGCAAGCACCTAATACATACTTAAATCCATACGAGAAATTCTTGAGCCTATAAACTAATTATAAATAGAAGTGACTACCATATATAAAACCTCATTCTAAAGATTCCCATGGAGAAATAACTCTTGACATACATCCATTGAACTTCCTTTTAACATGAAGAAACAACATAAAATATCATCAAATGAGTTTGTACAAACCATGGAGATGAAAGTTTCTAAATATTAATATCCTTCCTTTTTGAAAAATCTTAGCAATGAGGAACATCTTATTCTTCTTATAATTTTCTAAATACACTTAGTCTTGTAGACTCTTTTATATCTAACCACATGCTTGTCCTTTGGAAAATATGTTAGAGAATAATACATTATTTGGTACATGCTAATGTACCCCCATGGTACCTTTATGGTACAAATGTAAACATGTAATAGATTAGGGTGAGTCTATAGTTTAGATGAGTGATTTATATTTTTTCTTTATGTAAGTGTCTATGTGTAGGATATGCACAAGTATCATGTAAGAGTGTAATGTGCAAGATATGTACAAATGTCATGTAAGTAAGAGTGCAAGTGTGTATTGAGAGTATGTACACAAGTATCACATATTTAAGTGTTCAAGTATGTAATGTGAGGATGTGCACAAGTGTCTTGTATTAGGAGTGCATGTAGGAGAGTAAGCATCATGTAGAAGTGTGCAAGTGTCATATAGTCAAGTGTGCATGTAAGAAGACAGTGAAGAGTCAAGTATACAAGTGGAAGGATGAGAAGCCAAAGGTCAAGAATAGGAAAGGTTGCAACTCCCGGATATGTGAGGAGTGCAATAGAAAAGTATTGAAGAGTCATATTTCTATGTCTATATTATGGAGATAAAGCTCCATACAATGGAAGTGGAAAAATGGTCTATAGCAATCACCATAGAAAGCATTCATAATAAATCTTGTATACATATTTTGAACAGTATTATTGTAAGTATTATTCATGCTTGTACATGAATGATTTTGGATATTTACATTCATATTTGATATTATAGTGAATGTTATTATATTTATATTGGTTAGTTTATATATTTGATTGCTCATATATTTAATTTTACTCTTGATTATTGATATGAGACCTATGATATTGTGGCTTAATTATATTGGATCTTGAGATAGTTTGGCTTAAAAGTCAATAGTGGTATTAGAGCTACTGCTTTATTCTATCTATTTTTGATAGAGTTATATTTTAGAGCCACCATAGTAATTGGAGGTTGTCCACTTTAAAATTAGTGAATAATTGGACTCTATTTGAAAGTTCTAATTGAGTAGATATTGAGGGGATAGATAAAAGTCACCCTAATTTGTATGCAAGGGTCTATCCACTTGGTTTAAGGAAAAACACTGAAGACAAGGACTCAACCAAAATAGATTAAGGGTCAACTCAGAAGAAAGTTAGACATGAGGGGACATTCAAATTCACCTTGATAATATTTTTGGATTCCCTAAAAAAATGGAGAATCACATTATTCTTAGGTTTGACCTAAGACATCAAAGATAGATTACAAAATATTGAGAAGCATAAAAGATTATAGAGAATAGAGAGACATTAAATCTTCCAAAGGATTGAGAAGCATCAACGCTTCCAGATAATAGAGAAGCAATATAAGCTTCCATATAGTAGAGAAGAAGGAAGCAATATAAGCTTCTAAAGATGCAAAAATATTGAAGAAGCAAAAATTTTGGTCAATAAAAAACTAGAAGGATCAAGTTGATTGGAAACTCTCATAGCATTTTAGTCTTGGCCTTAGAATTAGTTTTTAAGCAATGTTCTTCATTTTTTTCTAAAAGCATATACTTTAAGCTATTAAGAGAGCTATTTCAACCTTTGTTTCAGATGTTAACCTGATAATCACAACAAAGACAAAGAGCATTATTCTCTAGAATAAATCCAAGCACCACTATGTGGATGAAAATTTGAGCATCGAAGCAGGTAGAATAAGGCATTATTCAGGTGAGGTAGAACATTGTAGCCATCAAGTACATGGAATTTATTAGCATCAAAGGAGGAGACAAATCCATTGGTAGTCCCAGGTAACATTCAAATGTTACAATTTGAAGAACATTGATTAAGTGCATTCTGAATTTGGTGCATCGTAAGATAGAAATGTATGATAAATTACATTTCATATTGGAGGGAAAGTTGGATTAAATTAGATTTAAATTATTTATATGTTTTTAGGTGGGCTTTATAAGGTTTTCTACCTTATTAATTTATGAAACTTATTTCTACAATATACTTATTTTTCAAAAGTTAAATTTTGAAAAATTTATATGTATTTAGTTTTGGAGTGATGAGGGTTTCTACTAGGATTTAAGTTTTTTTAATTTAATATTGGTTTTTAAAGTTTGATGATTTAGTAGATTTTGAATTTTTGAAAATTGAGGAAATACAAGAGTAAAATTTGAAGATTTGAAATTTAGGGAAAATTTGAATTTTTTTTTTTTGAAATTTTGCAAATTTAATAAAGTAGGGAGATAAATGGTTTGCTACTTCAATTTTTTTTTTGAAAAATTTAAAATTTGCAAATTTATTATTTGAGTGGATATATGAAATATTTTTTAAGTTGAAATTATTAACTTTTGAGATATAAAGGATTTTAACTTCAAAGAATTTAATCATTGAATTACAAACCTTTGATTATTATGGAAGAAATGATTAGAAATGCATTCAGTAAAGATAGGAAATAAATGGTGGACAAACTAAAGTTTTATTCTCAGAACTTGATAGATGATTTTGATGGAAAAAAGAAAATATTGAAGAACACAAACTTATACTGAGAGGGGGGGTGAACAGTATATGACCAAATTTAACTTTTTTTTCGCAAACAATATTATCTAATATAATCAATGGTAATATCAAAAATAGTAATCAAAGCAATGCAAAAATCATCACACACAATAGAGACACCAATTTAACATGGTTCACCCAATATGGTCTACTCCATGGAGAAAATATTTCACTAAAAGTTTCTCAACAAATATCTTGGGAATCACTTCCGTATTACAATGTTTATGGACCTCTATCCAAAGGAGACACCAATACCTTAATGCTTTGATTTGTGGATCTCTATCCACAGGAGAACTCTTTTCTCTTTTCTTTGATTCGTGGAACTTGACCCAAGAGAAATCTATCCCCTCAACTAGTTCGTAGATCTCTCTCCACAGAAGAACTCTATCTTCCCAGCTACTTCATGGATCACACTCCATAGGAGAAATATTTCCCCTTGCTATTTTTTGTGTATCTCTATCTACAAGAGCACTCTTTCCCCTTGCTCTGCCTGGTGACCTTCTATAAGACTACTATCCCCACTACACTGGCTTGTGGATATCTCTCCATAGAAGGCCTCTGTCCTCATTGCCATAGCTAGTGGATATCTATCCACTAGAGACTACTATCATTTGATCTGTCACCTCCAAAGCTTGCTCTCAACTTTGCACCAAAAATTATCCTCGATCTAGTATAAATCTGCTTTAAATCTATCTTAGGTATAGCATAAATCTGCTCTCAAATCTGCACCAAAAAATATTTTCTCAAATTTGTCCTCAAGCCTTAACACAAAGCTTGATTCAATCACAAATAAAATCTACTCAAATCTGCCCCAAGCCTTAACACAAAGCTTGAACAAATCACTCAATCAACTCTGCTCAGATCTACCCCAAGCCTTAACACAAAGATTGAAAAAATAACTCAATCAACTCTGTTCACAAGTCTTCACCAAGACTTACCTCAAATATGCTATCAAGTCTCCACTAAGACTTGTCTCAAATATGCTCTCAAGTCTTCACTAAGACTTGCCTCAAATCTACCTACAAGTCTTCACAAAGACTTGTCTCAAATCTATCCTTAATCTTTTACAAAAGCTTACTCAAATTTGTCCTTAAGATTTTAACAAAATCTTACTCAAATATATTCAAACACATGCTCAAAAAATCTCACAAGATATGCTCAATCAATCTTATATCTTGCACACAATGCTATCAATTGCTTTATCTAATCTTCAAAGTAATTCCTTTAACTTGAATCAATTTAGACATATTCTATTCAAAATTCGTTTAACCTTTGGAACATATAGATAATGATGTACTCTATAAAAAACTCAATATGTTCTACTCAATCATTAAGTCCGTCACTTTCACAAATTTGATTTCTAATGTTTGCAACCAATGCTCAAGAATTTCACTCAATCATTCAATAAATGAAACACAACTTGCTCACAAATCCTAATCAAGTGTTTCACACTACTTCCAACCAAAATGCACAATGTGGGTCTCAAACCCTAACTCAAAAAATCCTCAAACTCTAACTCAAATATTCTCTTAATCATTCACCAATCATGCATATGGAAACTCAAACATTTCCAACAATGCTTATCAAACAATCCTTTTCACTCCATCTTTGCATTTCACAACATTCAATCCAACAACATTTCAATCATAAGGAAGATGTGCCCATACCTTTTTTTTTATGGAGATATGTCTTCAAAACCTGTTTCACTCACAACCAAAACCTTTTGCCAACTCTAGGTTAGATAGCAATATCCTATCTCAAAATCTCCACAAAAATATTTATCCTAAAAAATATTTCACCATTCAAGTAATACACATAAAATGACAAATCACAAATACACCTTATTACTCCTTCCTTAAAAATCAATCTTCAATCAATGAATCATTCACTCACAAAAATAATTATAATGGCAATCTTCCTATAAATCCTTTTAACTCCAACTCAAAAGAATATTTTAATCAAATTTCAACCCTCAAAATATAAAGAAGTCCTTAAATACACCTTATCCTATCCAAATTTCAATCCAACATTAATTCCAAATTATGCCAACAAAGATCCTTGGAAACCCTTATAAACTCCAAACTTTAATTAACACTTGGCAAAAAAAAAAATATTTATTCATACCTTAGCCACAAGAAAAAATTAATTTTTGCATGCCTTAGACTCCACAAAGCACCCCACATGATTCAAACTCACATTCACCTACCCACAAAGTGCCTTAGCCATGGCTTTGGTAGCCACGTGGGCTATGCACCCTTACAACACCAAAGAAGCATCTTTCGCTTCTTATCTTCCTCACCAGCACCAAAAACAAAACACCAAAACCTTTAACCTCTGTACTGCCAACAACCTACGCGCCAAGTCTTGCCACTAGACCATCCGAGCGGATGGTGATGGTATTAAACCTTCACTCCTCTTTATTTTTTTGCCATCCACTTCAACCTTATAAAAATTAAAATATTTTCTTTGCTCACGAAAATCACTTGAAATATTTCTTAGCCCTTCGCATGCGTAATGTAATTTTTAGAGACTTGCATTATTACATCCAAACAATATGGTATATATACCATATCTTATTTTTTGCTCGACATCGATGGGAAAATATTAAAATGAAATATTTTGCGCCCAACCCTAACTTTAGGGTTTAATTTAAATTAATTTATATTATTAATTATAATATAAATATTATAATTAATTAACCTTAGGCTTAACTTAAACTCTTAATATTATAATAAACATTATAATATTATTTCCCTTGGGCCTAGGTATTTTCCTTTTCCAACCTTACACTTTATTTGAGCACCTTTAATGTTATAATATTATTTCCTTTGAGCCTAGGTATCTCCTTCCTTCAGGGTATTTTGTCAATATTTTGACCAATCATGTGAAGCTTTAAACCAAATCTCTTGGGATTAAAATATAAATATTTTAACCCTCCTTTTACCAATTCCTTGCACTGACTTATGACATCACTGACACTATCTCTTGACATCAATGACAACACAATTACTCAAAATGTCCAACAAATACCAAATGTCTTAAAGGAAAAATTATCTTTATTTCTCAAATATGCAAAAGATGAAAAATTTACAACACTTAGAAGTTATCTCCATGAAAAACTATTTAAAACATGGTGGAATTCGCAAAACACCATTATATTTTCTTCAGAAGAATGCTCAATGATATATCCATCTTTACTTACATTTGAGATCTTTCAAGAAAATGAGCAAGATAAGACACATGCAAATTGTGAGTTATATGACTTGAATGAAGCTTATGTTAGCTTTAATAAGGAATCACTAAAATTCAGAATTTATTATTGTGATGATTTACTAACTCATTGTTTAGAAGGCACACCATTTGGTATATCAAAACTTAAGATAAAGAAAAAAAAGTAAAACACAAAAGGAAATATAACATAAGAAATGAAGAAAAACTTGAAGTAGGAACTTATATTGAAGATCTAGACAAAAACTTTAAGGAAATTAATTGAAGACTAAAGTCTTCAATAACCAAATAATGTAATATAGGGGAGTGTTGGATAATATTACATTATTTGATACATGCTAATGTACCCCCATGGTACCTTTATGGTACAAATGTAAATATGTAATAGATTAGGGTTTGAGTCTATAGTTTAGATGAGTGATTTATATTTCCTCTTTATGTAAGTGTCTATGTGTAGGATATGCACAAGTGTCATGTAAGAGTGTAATGTGCAAGATATGCACAAGTATCATCTAAGAGTGTAATATGTAGGATATGCACAAGTGTCATGTAAGTAAGAGTGCAAGAGTGTATTGAGATAATGTACACAAGTTTCATGTATGCAAGTGTGCAAATATGTAATGTGAGGATGTGCAAAAGTGTATTGTATTAGAAGTGAATGTAGGAGAGTAAGAGTCATGTAGAAGTGTGCATGTGTCATTGAGTCAAGTGTGCATGTAAGAAGAGAGTGAAGAGTCTAGTATACAAGTGGTAATATGGGAAGGCAGATATCAAGAATAGGAAAGGTTACAACTCTTGAATATGTGAGTGCAATAGATAAGTATTGAAGAGTTATATTTCTATATCTATATTAGGGAGACAAAGCTCCATACAATGGAAGTGGGAAAACGATATGTAGCGATCACCATAAAAAACATTCATAGTAAAAATTGTATAGATATTTTGAGCATTATTATTATAAGTATTCTTCATTCTTGTACATGAATGATTTTGGCCATTTACATTCATATTTGATATTATAGTGAATGTTATTATATTTATATTAGCCAATTTATATATTTGATTGCTCATATATTTAATTCTACTCTTAATTATTGATATTGAGACCTAAGATATTATGGATTAATTATATTGGATCCTGAGATAGTTTAACTTAAAAGACAAAAAAATAAACCAACTTCTAATTGATTCTTCATGAGAGAATCATACTTTGATCGTATCACATCTTCTACTTAGGACATGTCTTGACGTAAACGTAGCTAAAAGGACATCTAATTCATCCACCTTGGAGTGGAAGGCTTGATATGGTGAGGGATTTTTAATACTTTAGTTTTCCTATTGTAGGATGGCCTCCACATCATAATTTTAATTTTGGTCCCATTCAGGCATAGGGTAATATGTAGAATAAGACTCAATAAGCATAGAAAACTCACAAGAGAAAATCCAAAGAGAAATTATCATACCCTCACAAGTTATGAGGCCATCCAACACAATGAAACAAGATATACGGTTATAATTCTCATTTGAAAAAGAATCCAAATAGAGAGAAGAAGGAAATACTAAAGGAAGAATAAATGGATTAAAAGAACTTGTACCATAATCGACAGATGGAGAAGAATCATATTCATAAAATATTTGAATATCAAAATCATATTATATCAAGGGAGAATCTACAAGGATGTTAAAAGGTGAACTAAAATAACCCAAAGAAGGTACCTTATCCAACTCTACATGTCTATGAACGAGGACATCCCGAGTAACAACCCAGAATAAAGGCTATAATCCATTGATTGCTCACTATAACCAACATGAATACATTGATGACTCTTGGTATGAAATTTGTTCTAATTTTCATTAAGAAGGTAATCCCTTGTAATTAATTCAAATATGTAATACAAAAGATAAATCATTTGCCTATATATCTCTCAAATGGTGCCATATATTTACCCACCTAGGTTAGCTTCTTATAAGACATTATCTACTACACAAGTCATTACTTCACCCAAAACTAGCGTTCCATTTTATTAGCATGCATTATGCAACACACCATTGCTAAAATAACTCTTTTTATTTTACTTTGTTACCACATTTTGTTAAAGGGTGTAGTTAATGATCTACTACAAAGTAATGCCATGGGCTACTAAGAAATACCAAAAGCATTACTAGTGTACTTTCCATCACCATCAATTCTGAGAAATTTGATTCACTTTCCACTTTGGTTCTTTCCATGCCTTAAAAACATGGAGTTTTTTAGTGTCTTGTATTTGGATTTGGTGGATAGATCCTATAGACACCAAAACAGCACCAATCCGATTATGTGACTGCAAACACTGATCACATTGACACAAACAACCCCCAGGGAAGCCCCAAAGGTTAAAACAGTGGTCCTAACCACTCACACAACAGTTTTAAAAGTCAGAGATCAATTTGGCACCTTTTAGGCACTTTGCTACTTATTCACTCCACCCAGGGACGAGTGCAAATTGGTACTCATTTTACCCAGAAAAGATTATCAACGCTCGCTCCAGGGTGGGACGAATGCCAGGTTTGACCTGCAAAAAGTCAAACCTCAGCCCATGACAACTCAAAACTGCCACTTAGCTCTCCCTTCATGGCATAGGGGTGCGAGTGAGTTATTTTGACAACCACTTGACTCTCCATTCACTGCATGGGAATGGGAGTGAGCTGTTTAGGACAACTCAGATTTGCCACTTGACTCTCCCTTCATTGCATGGGAGTGAGAGTGGGCTTTGCATGACAACTCAAATTAGTTACTTAACTCTCCCTTCATTGCATGGGAGTGCGAGTGAGTTATTTTGGGCATGCAGCAGCATTTACAGAAGCAATTATGGAGCCTTGAACAGGGAGAAGTCTTCTCTTCCCTGAAAAAGCATTCATGCTAAGTAGCACTTTTGCATGCTAATTCAAAGAGACCCCTTGGGTCTATAAAATGGTGAATTTCCTCACCCAAAATATATAGAGAGAAGGAGCATTTTGAGCAACGAAGTGCTGCTGTTTTGCTGACTTATGATTTGTGTCTTTACATCCATAATCTCTTAATAAAAAAGGAGGTTATTGGGTGACTTTGAAGGCACGAATCAAGAACCAAAAACCTGATTTTTCTGACCATAATAGCCCATCAATTTGCCGACAACACATCATAACATGTTTCGGACCCATCCCAAGCGGATTGGTGTCGAAACAAAGTTTCAACCCGTGGGTGGTTTGCCTTCGGGCACCCTTTGCCTTATTGCAAGTTTTCTCATCGCACCTCGAAACGAGTACCAAACTATTGCAGGTTTTCTCGTCGCACCTCGAAACGAGTAACAAACTGTCATAGATTTTCTCATCTCACCCCTGAACGAGTACCAAACTGTTGCAGGTTTACTCGTCCATCACAGGGATGAATACCGATCTGCATCAAATTTGGTGACTGTTTCTTTTGCAGCATTTTATTAGTTACGTATTTATGCGTTTGTCAAATTTTTAGTTTATTTGGACTCATTTTAACCATATTTACATTTATCGATAACCTTTCATATTCGCTCTTTTATTTTTCATACACAGGTGCTACTGATTCTTTGTTTGTTTCTTTGAACGCAGATTTTCAGCATTAGAGGAGCAACGAGGAATCTACTTTTACCAACACAAGCGACGACAACGTTTTGGTTCGCCCATCTTATATGTGGGCACGCGGGAGAAGGAATTCTGAAACAAGTTGTAAAAGATCAACATTTGACGCTCCTATCCCCTAAAAAGGAAGGAGACGTATTGTAACACATTGTTGAAAGAATATCAATAAAAAAGGCCATATTTTATATTGCTTTTATATCTTGTGTTCATTCATTTGTGTTCTTTCCTTTTAATGCAATTTTGTTTAGTCTTTCCTTTTTGTTTCTGGAATCTCGTGCTTTCAATGGCGATCACGGTGGGACCTCTGTCCTCTATTTTTTTTAGGTTAGATTTCTGATATGAAATTACTTGTTTTGATTACAGGTACCTATTTTTCAATCGTCAGATCAGTTATTCATTTCTGACAGTGACGATTATAGAATTGGGATTCGTTTCACCCAGAGACGAATATACCATTCGTCTCACCCTGGAACGAATACTGTTCTGATATTCGTCTCACCCAGGGACGAATATCTTTTTGTGCATTTTTCAGAGCAGCAAATCAGAAATATCCTGTTGGGCAGAGAAGAGGTAGGGGTTTTAACAAGCTTCTGTCAAATTTTTGTTTTTTGTTTTTTGGTTTTCAATTTTGTATGGCTTAGGGAAAGTTTCCTTTTTGTTTGCCTGTTTCAATTTTTGCAAATTAAAAGGAACCCCACACACATCACGTGGCTTTTTTTTAAACCAAGGAGCTGGTCGTAAGACCCCAGCCCTTGATCAAGACCAACGGTGGGTTCATCACCACCTTGGCTTGATTTTTGCATCCATTTACCTCGATTGTCACTGTTGTTAGGCGTAAATCCTGATGAAAGCTGACCGAGTGTCGCTAGGGTGATTCCTAGCACGCGAGGATAAGTCTTCTATGGTAGATGTCATTAACATGACAATCCCCCTTTCGTATTGCCTATGTTCCACGTATCATCTGCTCTCACGTACCTATAGTCTCCTTCACGTAAGGGTGGGTATATAGAGAGGTTGGTATATCGGTCCAACAATGGTATATTGAAGGGCGACCATTTTGGGAGTTATAAGAGCCTTCATAATTGCATTTAAATGGTTTTCATAAATTTTTTTCAAAAACACAAAAACAAACAACAAAAACACACGAAACCAGATTTAGGGCACACTATTAATATTTAAAAGAGATAATCATTGCTTGTGTGTGTATGTTATTTTCTGTTTAAAAAAGAAAAATCATAAAAAAGAGTTTCTGCATCTTTAGGTTAACATTGCCATGGTGTATACTCGTAGCCAAGCCCAATCACGGGTAGAAGTTGCAGAGAATGCACCAAGGGGGACAAGTCGCCTCCAATATAGCCCTAAAGACTTGGCCATCCCGCCTTGGCAATAGGGTACACAACTTAGTCCACACCATGCAGTTACAGAACATGACTTTAGAGGCACCTCCTTGAGAGGCACTCCAAGTCATGCCATCACAAGAAAAGGCTATAGAGGCACCTCCTTAGGGGGTACTCCCATGCAACAAAGATCCTTTCAAGAAAACAACCAACATGTAGCATGTGCCCTAGATACAAGGCCCCCATTTGAAGTTCGTTATGGGTGGCCTAGTGATGAAGCGCTATGTACTGCTCTAGAACAAAAAAGGGTCCACAAGGAGGAACCATATGATGTCGTTACCCCTAATTTACCCCTGATTAATGTTAGACACACTAGACCATATCTAGAATATCAGGTTCTCCCGATAGGGCAAGACAATTCTGCCCGCACCTTTTATGCATATAACAGAGAATGTGAGGAAGATCAGTACGTTCCTCAAGGACAGTACACAATGTGGGAACAATGCACATCTGCACCCGCTTTATATCCAAATCATTTATTAAGACCAGAGCTTCAAGTCAATGCTGCTAACCTCGACAAAGGGAAGCAACAGATAGGGGTCTCGGAGTATCATAATCGAGAAGGGCATGTAGGGGAGGCATATAGACCTCCTAACCCAGAGACGATTGAAAAAAATGACTTAGCATTTGCCAAAATAGCCACCCGCCAAGCGCAGATCACGTGGCTTAGGCAAGACCAACAACAATTAGAACATTTGTGTTGCCTTAACCAAGAGCGCATTCAATGTCGGACAGCTGAAATGCTTCACAACAATGCACCTAAGAAGGCCCCAGTCCCTCACGCATAGCAATATGAGATGTATGTGAGGCACAACCCCCTAGTGTGAGATAGGTCTCCGCGACTTCATCAAGCACTACCTCTAAGACCTCCTAGGCCTGAGCGAGAGGCCACTCCCCGCAATCGTGATGGGCATCCTCCGCGGGCACCTATCAATGTTCACAGGCCTAGGCTAGACACTCCTCAAGAAGCTTATGAGGATTATGACCAAGAAGAAGAGTGGGCTGAAATGCCCTATCAAGGCAGAAGGGATGCTACCCAATTACCCCTCCAAAGGCCTCAAGTCCCCTGTAACCCACAACGGGAACAAACCAAGGAGGAGGAGATTAAGTCCTCCGATGCATACAAAGTGTTGTTAGAACACTTAGAGACTATGGAACTCAAGATTGCTGGGCCCCAAAAGCCTACCTTACACCAAATTCGTAGTCATCCTGTGCATCCATCAATGCCAGCACCTCCATACCCCAAACATTTTAAGCTGCCCCAGTTGGCACTCTTTCGAGGGGATGAAGACGCTCAAGAGCATGTGACTTGATTTTTGAGCCAATGCTTCGGTATACAAGACAATGATGCATTGTTATTAAGAAAATTCATAACCACATTCGCAGGACCTGCCTCAGATTGGTTTACCCATCTACCAAAGCATAGCATCTACAACTTAGATCAACTAGTGGATGCTTTCCTAGAACGTTTCGCTTTCAACACAAAGAAAAAGGCGTCACTAAGTGATCTAGCTAGCCTCAAGCAGTATGAGGAGGAATCTATGGTGGCATATGGGAATCGGTGGAGGATGTTGCTTTCAAAGCTATCCTACCTCCCTCCTATGTCTGACCTAACTCAAATGTTCACAAAGAGCTATTTGCGATCGATCTCTGTGCTATTGCAGCTGCAATAATACACAACTTTAGAAGAAGCTCTGGCGCAAGCTAGAATTATCGAAGAGATCAAGATACAGGATGGCAAAATTGCCAAGCCTAAGAAAAAAAATGGAACAAGAGCACCAAAATAGGGAATACACAACAAAAACTTGTCGTGGTCAATCAAGTTGCTATCAATGCCCCTAAGCCTGCCCCAGCAACACAGCCTCCAAATGATAATTATCAGGCGGTGCCTCACAATAACTATGAGAAAGATAATTAAAAACAAGACCAAAATTAGTAGCGTCACCCTAGGCAGCAATTTACACCATACACCGAGTCCAGGGACTCCTTATTTGATCGTTTGTTAGTGGCAAACTTGATTACTCTCCCAGAAATTCAAATAATCGATCCTAATGCGCCAAAGCCTAAGGGCTACAAAGAGGATCTTTACTGTAGATTCCACAGAAAGAAAGGGAATGACCTTAACGCCTGTTGTAAATTCAAAGGTTTAGTGCAAGACCTCATTGACAATAACACATTGGTAGTGGATAACCCCATCGCACCCAACAACCAACAAATGGGTGTTTTTAGAGATCCTTTGCCCGCACATGATGCACAAGCAAAACCTCTTCATGTCAACGAAGTGCAACAGAATTGCCCTATGGAGGGGTATGTTGGGATGATCAGCATTGTGACAAGAAATAAGAGACACCCAGGAGCTTCCTCCACGACAGCCACAAGGGAAGTTACATCCATGTCACAACCTCAACCGAATCCTACACAGCTGCCCCCGCATAGACCAGTGGCCACGATTCGAACTAGACTTACTCAAAGTCTACGGACCACATCGGCTAGGCTCTCCATATATGAGCTTATTCAACAATCGGTGCCCCATCGAGAAGCTCTCATGGAGATATTAAAGGCAATTGAGCTGCAATCCCATGAAGCGAATTCGTTCAACAATTTTGTGGGGCATGTCAAACAATGTACCAAACCAGTCATCACCTTTATGGAAGATGAATTAAAAATGGTGACTGGGGATGTAGCGGATCCACCCCTGCACATTATTGCATGGGTCAACGAGACTCTATACAAGCGGGTGTTGGTAGACACTGGTTCATCCAGTAACATTATTACAATCGCTGCACTGAAACATTTGAAGCTGCCAGCCTCTCACATTGTACCTTCCACTTATACTCTTCGAGCATTTAATGATGTGATATGCTCGACAGTTGGCACAATTTTCCTACCCATATAGGTGGGACAAAATACCATTCATACATTGTGCCACATTTTAGAAGGTGAGATGGTTTACAATATCTTGCTTGGCGGCCTTGGATTTGGGATATGAAGTGTGTCCCTTCAATTTCTCATCAATGTTTAAAGTACACATTTGAAGGACAAGTGCACGTGGTCCCTGCAGATTTAGAACCTTTTAAATACTGCAATTCAATGCAACTAATCCCGCAGTCGACCTTTCCTTCAATGCATATGGATTTCCAGTTAAATCCATCTAAAAGGGGTCCGATTAAGCAAGAATCTCCATTACCAAATCAATCCAATTCCTAGGCAGGTGCATCTTCTTCATCCGGTCCTCCCATAATGATGCCACCTATGGTGGCCACACCAACGGACAAAGGAAAGAAGCCCCTGGAAGCAGAACCACCTTTAGTCTCCACCATCTCGATAGAAGAGATGCCTACTAGAATGGAAGTTGAGACACCTAGTTCACTCCACATGGAGTGGACTCAGGGAGAACTCCCATTCATTCCCTCTCAATTGCCAACGATTACTATTGAGATGTCTAACACAGGCATGGGGGAGTATATAGTGCGCAATGTTGTTGCAACGCCCACACTTCAGTCTATGCAAGACATGGGAAGACCTCGACTCCCCATAGGCTCCGTGGTTCCTTTAGGTTACCCACCTAATCAGACAAATTTTATTTTTGGGGGCCTGGATAATGGCGTTGAACCTTCCTTACAAGAAGAAGAAGATGAAGAGCCCTTCGTGGAGGACGTCAATTATCTGTCTAACCCAGACTTCGCATTAAGATATCTTAGCCAATGCAATTGGCATGGATATGGGTTGGGTAGGTATGAACAAGGAGTGCATGTTTTGTGCCAACCAAGATACAAAATGCCTTATGACAAGTCAGGAGTAGGGTTTAATCACCCTTTGCCCCTCGACATCTTGGTCGAAAACATGCAAGGCCTAGGGATAGGCAACAAGGATGGGTTGGCATCAGATCCATATGCCAATCCAAATACAACTTATACATTGGGGGATTATTTCCCATTACAAATAAACAACCTTGTTGACGTCAACAACCTTCTCCCTTTTGCCGAACAAGGAGAAACCTCAAGGACTCACCCACAAGGGGCATATGGACAAGACCAAGAAGGGTATTCTAAATATGAGTCGGAGTATAATCATTTGCAAGCATATCCCATGACTGATGATCAGGAACACTTTCTGACAATGTTCCCATTGGCTGCTCCAGTTGAGCACAGGCCACTTCAAGACAATCCGGTCCCCCCGCAGAGAGCGGAACAACCTCGTTGGGACCGTATTCATTTGCTTGAGCATGATGAGCTTCCCATGTCGCAAGCAGTTATTGGAGCCAATGAAGGCCTGTGGTTCTCCGACAGTGAGTCGAAAGATGAAACTGAGATGGCCTATCTCAACCACATGCGACAAATGCAACAAAGGCAACAAATGCTCCAACGATATCCCTTGGACATAGATGACATGTTTGAACACTTACACATAGGTCCAAGACATAGGTGGCACCTCAACCCAATGTAGTTATAGCAATTACTGCACCTGCCTGGAGACCCTATCAAACCATCAGTGCCTAGGGCAGACCCTGTTTGCATGTCCGTGCATAGGGCTGATCCCTTTGTGCCAATGCCTACAGATCCAGATCCAACACATCCAGAACATCCAGAATGTTAGAGTTATCACACCTGCAATAATGGAGGTTACAATCATCTCATAAACATGATCTCCATTGACTTGACTGCCCCCATCCATGATCCAGCCGACCCAACACGGTTATTGCATCTAGACATAGAAGCTATAGATTGGGATCGCGCTGGCACACCACCATCCCCATTAGAGTATTGGCCTTGCGGTGGGATGTTTCATTTCACTCCAAGACAGACTCAGGATGTCTTCCATGCTGAAGAGGAGCTTGACGTTCCTAATGATGATCTTAATTCAGCAAATGATATCCATCTGATCCCAACTCCACACCAGTTGGAGGACGGATCCCACTTGTTAGTCGAGGCAACGACTGATGTAGACATCGACACAGATCCAATGAATCCACGGATTCTCAAGCTGGGGGTAAGTCTTTCCCCCGAAGAGCAAGCTGATTATGTTGCCCTTCTCAAGGAGAAGAAGGAAGTTTTTGCATAGTCATACAAGGATATGCCAGGACTAGACCCATAGCTAGTCACGCATAATTTAACGTTTGATCCGACAATCAAGCCAGTAAAGCAAAAACCATGCAAGATGCACCCAACAGTGGCCTTAATGGTAAAAGATGAATTGCAAAAGCTATTGGATGCACAGTTTGTCATTTGTGTGGATTATCCGCCATGGTTGTCTAACATGGTTCCCGTCAAGAAGCCCGACGGGAGGATTCGCATATGCATCGATTTTTGAGATCTCAACAAAGCGAGTCCTAAGGATGATTTTCCCTTGCCAAGCATCGACGCATTGGTAGACGCTACAATGGGCCATGAAATGCTTTCCCTTATGGATGGTTTCTCAGGATACAATCAAATTCGTATCAATCCTGAGGACCAACTAAAAACAACGTTCACAATGCCTTGGGGGACATTTTGCTATAAGGTCATGCCTTTTGGCCTTAAAAATGCCAGAGCCACCTACCAACGTGCCATGACGTACATCTTCCATGATTACATGCACAAAACTTTGGAATATTACATGGATGATTTGTTGGCCAAATATCTTTTGCGCCCAGATCACCTCGGTGACTTGAGCAAGGTCCTCGATCACCTCATTGAACATAAAGTTAGACTAAACCCCAAGAAGTGTGTCTTTGGCGTCACCTCTGGCAAGCTCTTGGGTTTCATAGTCTCCAAATGAGGAATCGAGGTAGACCCCAACAAAGTCAAGGCAATCCTTGAAATGCTTCCCCCAACCACCATCAACCAGCTCAGGAGTCTGCAGGGAAAGGTTGCGTCGATCAAGTGCTTTATAGCGCAGTTATCTGACAAATGCCGACCCATGAATAAATTATTGCATAAAGGGGTCACATTTCATTGGGATGACGAGTGCCAGTTAGCCTTTGACGACATTAAATAGTACTTGGTTTTGCCGCCAATATTGGCATCACCTAGACCAGGAGTGTCATTCTATTTATACATCTCAGCCACTGAGGTGGCACTGGGTGCCATGCCATCCCAGAAAAATGAACTTCACAAAGAACAAGCTACATACTATCTTAGCCGCACCCTGGTCAGTTATGAACTTAACTATGCATACATTGAAAATCTCAACTTGGCAGTGGTGTTTGCTACCAAAAAGCTACGCCACTACATGCTTAGTAATAAGACGTATGTTGTGTCTAAGGAGAATCCATTGCGATACATGATGAGTCGTACTTATCATAGTAGCCGCATGGTGAAATGGATCATGTTGTTGACGGAGTTTGACATAGAGTTCATTGGGCAAAAATCCATAAAAGGTCAAGTCATCGCCGATCAACTAGCCGAGGCTCCTCTTGAAGATGATCAACCTCTGACTTTCGAACTACCAGATGATGGGGTCTTCCATGTTTCAGAATCACCAGATTCTGATGAGCCTGAGTCACAGGTTGACATAACCCTATTCTTTGATGGTTCTAAATGTGAGCAAGGGGGTGGCACGAGAATTGTATTCTTCACTCCGCAAGGCGCTCCAATGCCTTTGTCATTTAAATTAGACTTCCTGTGCACCAACAAAAATGCAGAATACGAAGCCTTGCTCATAGGTCTTCAAACAACAATCACCATGAACATTAAACGTCTAAACATCTTTGGTGATTCATTGTTGATTGTCAATCAAGTGAAGGGGATTTTTCAATGTAAATGTCTAGTTCTGCAGGCCTACAAAGCCCTTATGGAAAAATTCCTGGCACAACTTGAATGGTATGACATCGAGGCACTCCCTCGATCATCAAATCATTTTGTAGATACTATGGCCTCCTTGGGGTCACTCATCCCGCAAGACCCTTCTGGTGAAATGACAACCATTCAGGTTAAAACATTATCGCAATCTACGATGGAGTGTGTAAGCTCTGATTTGATGCCAGGAATCCACTTGATCTAGATTGAACCATCTTTGGATAAGTTCTCTCGAATCCGCGATTATTTGACTCGAGCCAACTAGGGGTCCTTGTTCTCCCCGACCCCTCTTAATAGCAACACAATGTTGTTTTTACAAGTTCTTTCTCGCTCAGCTTTTGTTAGGGATGGACTTCAAGAGGGATTGGTCGTTCATACTATCGAGGTTCCTGATCAGTAGGATTGGTACACACCCATTCAGGATTACCTCAAGCTAGGTAACCTCCCACTTGGATTGACACAAGCCACGAAAAGATCATTCAAATAGAAAGCGACAAAGCATGTCTTGTTAGGAGACATTTTGTATCATCGAAATTATGAAGGAATCCTCCTTTGTTGTTTGGACCAGCAAGAGTCCACTTGGGCGATCACCCAAGCTCACGATGGTACATGTGGTGGCCACTTCAGCGGTATGGCCATCACAAAGTGCATTCTTCGCATGGGTTATTATTGGCCATCTTTAGAGCGAGATTGTTGCGTATATGTGAAGAAGTGCGTGAAGTGTCAACACCATGCTAATTTTACACACGTACCTTCTTAGGCCTTGCAGTCGATCCAATCGGTTTGGCATTTTTTGCAGTGGGGCTTTGACCTAATTGGAAAGATCTCCCCTGCATCGTCTGGTCGTCACACATTTATTTTAACGACCACAGAGTACTTCACCAAGTGGGTGGAAGCAATTTCGCTAACCACTACGACTGGATCCCGCATTGCGGAGTTTATTTTGCATAACATCATATGTCATTTTGGTATTCCATCCAAGATCCTGTTAGATAATGGGACACCATTCAAGAACAAACATGTGCGTGCTTTGACCACAAAGTACAAAATTTAGCACAACTTTTCAACACCCTATTATCCACAGGCGAATGGGCAAGCAGAGGCGTCCAACAAAATGCTCATCACCATCCTTAAAAAAGATAGTTGCAGACAATCATAAGGACTGGCACATTCAGATCCCGCTTGCCCTATGGGCTTATCACACCAGCATTCGGACGCCCACTGGGGCAACTCCATTTTCGCTGGTGTATGGCTCCGAGGCAGTCATGCCTTTTGAGTTGGAAATTCCTTCCCTGCACATTTCAATGCAAGAGTTCATCAATGATGACACTGCATGGTAGGCCCGGTTAGATCAACTGACGTTGCTCAACGAACGACACATTAATGCTCTTGAGCATTTGCGTATCTATCAAGAGCGACTTAACAGAGCATACAACATGAAAGTCCACCTCAAGAAATTTTAGGTTGGTGACTTGGTCTTAAAAGAGAACCAACAGAATTCTAATTTGCCATCCCATCTACGGGACAAGTTTGTGGCAAACTGGTTAGGTCCTTATATCATTGACAGTTGAATAGGACCTGGAACATACCGGCTTACCTCTCTTGAAGGAATCAAGGAAACAGAACCCTTGAACATCAGTCATTTGAGGCCATTCCACATCTAGAGAGCCATAGTCCAACCAAAAGCTCCAAGGATTTTCATAATCGCTTGGTCAACCTTAAAACACCCCAAAGGTATCTATAAACCCTTTGGTCAAGCCAAAATCTCCAAGGATTTTTATAATCGCTTGGTCAACCCTAAATGCCCCAAAGGTATCTATAAACCCTTTGGTCAAACCAAAAGCTCCAAGGATTTTCATAATCGCTTGGTCAACCCTAAATGCCCCAAAGGTATCTATAAACCCTTTGGTCAAGCCAAAAGCTCCAAGGATTTTCATAATTGCTTGGTCAACCCTAAATGCCCCAAAGGTATCTATAAACCCTTTGGTCAAGCCAAAAGCTCCAAGGATTTTCATAATTGCTTGGTCAACCTTAAAACACCCCAAAGGTATCTATAAACCCTTTGGTCAAACCAAATGCTCCAAGGATTCTCATACTCACTTGGTCACCCCCAAAATGCTCCAAAGGTATCCATAAACCCTTTGGTCAAAACCAAACGCTCCAAGGGTTACCATAACCGCTTGGTCAAAACAAATATTCCAAAACCAAACAAAAACAATAAAATCATCAAAAATCACAAAAAACATTTGCATTTCAATTCCATGCATTCTCATAAAAATCAAAATACAAAAATATAGGTTGCATTAGGCATCGCATCCATACATTATACCTTTGATAGGTCATACAAGTCAAAAGCACCATAGGCTGTCATTACTTGGCAATTCCATCCTTTTCCACATCAAATCCATTTTCATAAATGCATACATCTAGCATACCGCCATTTTTAGCATAGTCGGTTGTCTCCTAATGTATATAGGGTTTTCGTCATTCAGTTGTCTTTAATTTTCTAGCCAAAACTATACATAGTTAAATAGATTTTACACGAGAAAGTTTTACTTGGATCTTGTTACATAGCATCCCAAAACAAATTAACACACATATAATAATTCCTAAGTTGTGTGAACGCAAGAGAAACCTACAAAGCAATCTAGGGTACCATAGGTGAAATATTAGCCTGTTCATCCCCCTGTGCGAATGGTTCTAAAATGCTGAAAATTGACCAAAGGACGAGTTCTTCCCTATCCATTCCCCATCATAAATAGTGGTTTTCACCACCCACACAAATCCCCATCATAGTTGGTCTTCAAAGTTGTAAGGATTCGTACTACACGTCCTTGCCAAGGATGGGTAGTCATCCCCAAGACCTAAAAGGATCAACGTTATTCACAAACACCATTCCAACAACCCATCATCACAACCATTTCCACTCACATTTGGTCTCCAAGTTGTAAGGATTCGTACTACATGCCCCTAACCAGGATGGGTAGTCATCCCCAAGACCTAAAAGATCAATGCCCTTACTTCATAATCTCCATTATCCCCTTAGTTCCCAACGTTGTAAGGATTCATACTACATGTCCCTAACCAGGATGGGTAGTCATCCCCAAGGCCAACAGGATCAAGGCCATTCACAAGCTCAAACTTACAAAGCTCAAAATACAAAATCAAATAACAGTGGTTATCACCACTATTCAAAATCCTTGCTCACAAAGAAAAATAAAGAGAAAAATAAACAGTGATTTTCGTCACTATATAGACGAGCACGTTTCCCAAATAATTTAGTGAACAAATAACCTGAACTTGAATCCCTGGAATTCTTAGCATTCGAAAACCATCTAGGTGATCCTCATTACAGGTTTGGTTGATAGCCTACCTGGCAATGGTGGTATCCTACCCGCATGACGATATGTCCGTCACATTAGCTTTGCATGTGTGCAGACCAATATTTGCATGTGGATGAGCTAGCTTATGGTACCTTAGATTGTCACATGGATTAATCTTGCTAAATACAACAACGGAGTTAGTGGAGCTAATTAGGTGATCCTCAGTACAGTACTGTCCAGTACTGTATGACCATAATGTCCAGTACTGTATTCGCATCCTCCCCCAGTAGCTTGAGGATTGGTGTAGCTAGAGTCCTCTCATCGCTCTGATGTCGATAAAATAAGGGCTCCCCAGGCAACCCCTGGCGTACCCCAAACTATCGTGTCACTCAGAGATAATGAAAGTATTCCTGCTCTGTCCCGTGTTGTCCAATGACCCACCTCCCCCTCTAGACCTGTCGAAGCCACTCATCAGCCTTCGGCCATGCGGGACAATCCCAATATGGCCTCCACACCACATCTCCTGGATTCAGTCGGGCCAATGCATCTACGTAATGGTCCACGTCTCTCGCAAACCGCCGACTCTACCCCTGCTCCTTAGATCGATACCATAAAGCACCATAACCAATGTCTCTATCCACCATGTCAACCCATGTAGTCCAGGGTAGCCCTCGTGGTCGCTCTATGACTATATGCTGCTAGGCCCAACACTGCAATAAGTAACTGCAACCAATCCCCTTCTACTTCTGACAGCGGACCTCATACAGCTCATCATATAGATGAGCCAAGAGCGTCTGGCCCCATATCATGATCACAGGCTCTGTCACAGGACAATCAACTAACTGCCACACCACCTCCAGTAGGTTCCATGGGAACCTTACCCCCGAAGAGTCTGGCAACAACATGTTGGAAATGAGGCTCATGAGTAGTGCATGCCTCACTCCCAACACCCTCCTCTCATACCACCACCGCACTAGGATCCCACCAATCTGAAAATCCTCCTCAGCCTTCTCCACTGAGCTCATCCCATCCACATCCTCCCCATGTCCAAAACACCGGGTCAGTACAGCCATCCTCTGGCCTCGTGGCGTCGTCCGGATGGGAACCTCGTCTATCGAAATTCGAAGAATCTGATATACGTCCTCTAAGGTGACTGTCATCTCCTGTCGAAAGATGGAAGGTGTTCGTCCAAACATCCCATAGGCTGATCAAAGCTGTCAAGTACATCCGATTCCCAACAACTGCCTCCAATCGCGTCACATGCTTGAGCCCTAAGGCATCAAGCCACTCCCAGTCCTCCGCACTCAACGCCCCGCGGGCACTAGCAAAAATAGTCGATACCCGATGTCGACTCTTTACCACTTGCACATCATAGAAAATAAACACACATAAAAAATATGCATCAAATTACCATCACATGTACAAAAAATACATAACTGTACAGTAACATCCTTCATTTACATGTATATCCATTACCAAAAACAAACAAAACAACAAAAAACAGTTTTCTAGAGTTTTTTTTTAATTCTAGTGTTAATTGACAAAAACAAAGCTGTACTTTTAAAACAATAAAAAATTGACATGGTTTACCTATGGTTTCGACCTATGTTTACCATTCAAAAAAAAAAAAAAAAAAATTCATCAATTTTAAATGTAAGTTTTCATCTTGCATTTCATTAAAAAAAAAAAAAAACAATAAAAATTTGACATGGTTTACCTACGGTTTCGCCCTAAGTTTATCATTCAAACAAAAAATTCATCAATTTTAAATCCAAGTTTTCATCTTGCATTTCATAAAAAAAAAAAAAAAAACAATAAAAAATTGACATGGTTTACCTACGGTTTCGACCTAAGTTTACCATTCAAACAAAAAATTCATCAATTTTAATCTAAGTTTTCATCTTGCATTTCATAAAAAAAAAAAAAAAAGTGACATGGTTTACCTACGGTTTCGACCTAAGTTTTACCATTCACATAAAAAACATTTTATAATTGTGGTTACCCTAAGGTGTTACTCTAAATTTTCATTTGGGTTTATCCTACGGTTTTCCATCTAGGTTTCCATCGGTTTGCATACACGTTTCATTTTGTTTCATGGTCTTTAAATCAAATTCATTCACATTTTAAATTAATTAATTAGGGTTCCATGTCTAACACAACAGAAAAACACAATAAAAACACATTTGCACTTTTCAAATTAAAACTCGAGGAGATAGTTCACTTACTAGTCTCGCCTCGGCTTCGTCGCCTGACGACCCGGTTTGTGCACTCATGGTAGCTAGAAAATTCGACAGTGCTTCGCGTCAGAAAATCTCCCTCCTCCTCAGAGCTCCAACTCGCTCGCGATGAACAGTGCAAATGAACCAAATTCGTAATTTTCGCCTATTTATATTTTTTGCTTGCTGGTATTTGTTCCTACCTGGAACGAGCGATTTTTCCTCAGAGGAGCACTCGTCCCACCCCCAGACGAGTACCATCATGGAGTTCATCCCACTCAGGAACGAATACCCAAAAAAAAAAAAAATCAAAACCAACCAAAATATAAAAATGACAAATGCCAACAAAACCACTAAAAATTGTCGGACAAAAGTGCTCTTGTACTTAATCTCTTGGCATAAAAAAAACCAACGTCGGGGTTTACATTGTCCTTATCTGTCTCCCTCAAAAGGCTACCATGGCCGGACTGCTCCATGAGAGATTAGCTTTTTGCCAATGTTAACCCCAAATGGCATCCCAAAATGGGTTCACACCCACCAAAACAGGTCACAAAAATTGAGAAACTACTCGAGCATTCAACGGATAGCATCTAAGGGCACCCTCATTTAAGTCATCTTGGGTCAAGCGACTCGTCACTTTTCTCATGTCGATCATTCCCTCATTGATTCGTCGCTTGAGGGGGTAGTCACACTTAGTTGCCAATCAACAACAATATACCCAATCATGGAAATGACACGCATTCAAAGGATCATTGACAAAGACAATCGCGCCCATGCTTGGGGCAGCAAACAAGCAATCATCACAAGCTGATCAAACACTTGGCATTCATGAATCATGAACTCAAGGTTCCCATAGACAAAAGGTTGCACCCTTTGCCTATTCATGACTGATCAATGTCTAACTTCAAGTAATACCTCACTGAACCAGGTTAATACTTGGTTTAAGTTCCTTAGCTCGTCAGAAGCAAGGATTCAAGAATGCATGCCCTTTCCATACTTGGGGCATCAAGAGTTGGTTAGGTTACTAAGACATCCTAATCATTAGTGCTTTGGTTATCTATTTTTGCTCAGCACTGCACCATGTGCAGCGCTTTCCAAAAAGGGGCATCTGTAGACACCAAAACAACACCAATCCGATTATGTGACTGCAAACACTGATCACATTGACACAAAAAGCCCCCAGGGAAGCCCCAGAGGTTAAAACAGTGGTCCTAACCACTCACACAATAGTTTTAAAAGTCAGAGATCAATTTGACATCTTTTAGGCACTTTGGTACTTATTCACTCCACCCAGGGACGAGTGCAAATTGGTACTCGTTTCACCCAGAAACGATTATCAACACTCGCTCCGGGGTGGGACAAATGCCAGGTTTGACCTATAAAAAGTCAAACCTCAGCCCATGACAACTCAAAACTGCCACTTAGCTCTCCATTCATGGCATAGGGGTGCGAGTGAGTTCTTTTGACAACCACTTGACTCCATTCACTACATGGGAATGGGAGTGAGCTGTTTAGGACAACTCGGATTTGCCACTTGACTCTCCCTTCATTGCATGGTAGTGAGAGTGGGCTTTGCATGACAACTCAAATTAGTTACTTAACTCTCCCTTCATTGCATGGGAGTGCGAGTGAGTTCTTTTGGGCATGCAGCAGCAGTTACAGAAGTAGTTATGGAGCCTTGATCAGGGAGAAGTCTTCTCTTCCCTGAAAAAGCATTCATGCTAAGTAGCACTTTTGCATGCTAATTCAAAGAGACCCCTTGGGTCTATAAAATGGTGAATTTCCTCACCCAAAATATACAGAGAAGGAGCATTTTGAGCGACGAAGTGCTGCTGTTTTGCTGACTTATGATTTGTGTCTTTACATCCATAATATCTTAATCGAAAAGGAGGTTATTGGGTGACTTTGAAGGCACGAATAATGAACCAAAAACCTAATTTTTTTGACCATAATAGCCCATCAATTTTCCGACAACACATCATAATAGGTTTCGGACCCATCCCAAGCGGATTGGTGTTGAAACAAAGTTTCAACCCGCGGGTGGTTTGCCTTCGGGCACCCCCTGCATTATTGCAAGTTTTCTCGTCGCACCTCAGAACGAGTACCAAACTGTTGCAGGTTTTCTCATCACACCTCAAAATGAGTAACAAACTGTCACAAATTTTCTTGTCTCACCCCTGAACGAGTACCAAACTGTTGCAGGTTTACTCGTCCGACACAGGGACGAATACCGATCTACGTCAAATTTGGTGACTGTTTCTTTTGTAGCATTTTATTAGTTATGTATTTATGCGTTTGTCAAATTTTTAGTTTATTTGGACTCATTTTAACCATCATTACATTTATTGGTAACCTTTCATATTCACTCTTTTATTTTTCATACACAGGTGCTACTAATTCTTTGTTTGTTTCTTTGAACGCAGATTTTCAGCATTAGAGGAGCAACAAGAAATCTACTTTTACCAACACAAGCGGCATCAACGTTTTGGTTCGCCCATCTTATATGTGGGCATGCGGGAGAAGGAATTCTGAAATAATTTGTAAAAGATCAACATTTGACGCTCCTATCCCCTAAAAAGGAAGGAGACGTATTGTAACACATTGCTAAAAGAATATCAATAAAAAAGGGCGTATTTTATATTACTTTTATATCTTGTGTTCATTCATTTGTGTTCTTTATTTTTAATGCAATTTTGTTTAGTCTTTCCTTTTTGTTTCCGAAATCTCGTGCTTTCAAATCCATAAGAACCTATAAAAAATCAATAACAAAAGTGATAACGTATCTACTTTTTAAAAAAGTATGATCTACCATAGGTTACAAATATCACTACATATATTATGCTATGAATAAGAAGCATGACGAGATTCCTTTTCAAAAAAGAATCATGATGGTTTTTGTGTAAAACACATTGCTCATAAAATCCACTAGGTGTATTTATAGGTGGAAGTACATCAACCATACAAAAATGACTCATACCTCAAGTATCCTAAACTAGTGTGACCTGGTGGTTGGTTCCATCTCCTACTGATGTCATTTGGCTTAGTAATGATGGAAAAGTATGATTTTTATTTAGAAAAGGAAGAATAGTGGCATCACCAAACATAAATATTTAATTTGATCAATTATATTATCTTGGAACCATTATTAATATCATTAAAGGATTTCCACTCTCAAGAAAGTGGTAAAAAAATGTCCTCCATATCAAATGGCAAAGGTTATTATAGTTTACTAGAATCAACCATTAGAAGAAAAAATTGAAAAGATATGAGGAACTAAAATGTCCAACTTCAAAGAAAGGAGATAAACATGTGAAGGAATATTCTAAAGCAATTGAGTTGAAGAAGGTCAAGGTTAATCTAGGTAAGTCATATTCATTTTCATCAAGTAGTATAAAATCCTCACCTTGAAATAAAAATTAAAGTTGCATAGAGTGTATCCATTGCATTTTAAGATTTTAAGAGTAGCATAATAAAAATGCATATGAAGGATACCGATAGATATTTAGGGTTTCTAGGGCAGTATAAGAAAATAATTACTATAGAGAGCCATCCTTATACTTTAGGTTTTCTAGGAAAAGATAAAGAAAAAAGTGTTTATGAGGCTATTGCTTACATTTCAGATCCTCTAACACAATATAAGTCTTTAGAAGATAAGTCTCATTATGAAAAATATGGAAAAATAAAAGAGATTAATGAAAAAAAAAGTGTTAGTGGGTATGAAAAAGGGAGAGTAAGGCCATCAAAGCAAGAACAAAGAGAAAATAAAAACTCAAAGGGGTATCAATTTGGAAAGCCAAAAAAAAATATCATAGGTGTTAATAAGAAGTGGGACCAATATCACTAATTTAAATAAAAATGATGATGAAAATAGTATCATGGAATATTAGGGGTATGAATAAGACCCCTAAAAAAAGAGTTATTAAGGAATTAATAGGTTGTTATAGTCTTGAGTTTAATTTTATACAAGAAATAAAATTAAGTAGTGAGGAATGTAAGGATTCTTTTAAAAATATTTTTATGATGGGGATTATATGAATGTCTCTTCTATAGGATCCTTCGGTGGTATTTTTTTGATATGTGATAAACGCAAATGGGATGGATGATTATTAAAAGCAAAAAGTAATTGGGTTAGACTATTTTGTAGAAAATATGAAAACATCAAAGTTGGGGTTATAAATGTGTATTCTCCAACAATAGTTACTCCTCATGAAAGATGTTGGAAGTACCTTAGCCTATTTTTTCAAAGGCAATGATGAATCATAATTGTGAACTATGGATTCTTAGGGTTAACTTCAACACAATTCTACCTCCTTTGGAAACTAAGCGTGGAACTCCTAGATGGTATAAATCAATGCAAGATTTTGCTTCATTTGTCAATTCAAATAGCATTTGGGATACTATTATTTTAAGTTTTCAATATAAATGGGATAATAAATGTATTGACAAACTCATATAGCAAAAACGTTAAATAGATTTTTGTTATCCAATACATGGTTGCAAACAAGGTATATAATCTCTTCATATATTTTATTATGAGCAGGATCAGATCACAAACCTACTATTTTGAGTTGTAATTTACTAAATAATGGTCATCCAAATCTATTTCACTTATAATCTATATGTCTTCAAGGCATTGCTTTCTTCTAGATGGTTATGTTACAATGGTTGCAAGCAAAATTTGAAGAATTATATATGTATAAATTTATTCAAAAGAAGAAATATCTAAAAGGCAAAATGAATATTTGGAATGTCAAATATTTTGGTAGCATTTTTAATGAAAAAAAGTAAATCCAAGCTTAAAATTTTACAAGAAATAGTATAAATCAATGGAATAGACTCGGATACTTATTTGTGAGAAAAATAATTACTTTCTAATTATCATAATGCATTAAAAAATGAGTAATATTGGTTCAAAAAATCTAACGAGAAATGGCTCAAGGATAGAGATAGAATTAATAAATTTTCCATGATACAACAAAATTAAAGTTTCTTTTTATCACGTCAAATATATTTCAACTCAAAATGGAAGAAATTTTGAGGAAGAAGAAGTTATCAAGAAGGAATCAATTAATTAATTCAAAAATATTTTGTCAAATGATTGACAAGTTAAGGAGGTACAAGATAGGATTTTGCAAAATATTCCATTAATTATTAAATAGGGATGATAAAGAAGATATCTATAAAGGAGCTACATGAAGTAATGATCTTTTTCCATTCTAACAAGGCACCTAGCCTTGAAGGATTTTCAACAATTTTTTAATAATTTTGGTTTTTATTTAAAAAATTATATATTGGTTGTGGTTGAAGAGGCCTAGAAAAGAAAGGCTACAATAAGTGATATCAACAAAACCTTTATTAAATTTATTTCCAATATATAAAAAATAAAATATTCTGATAATTTTTGTCCAATAAGACATTTTAATATGATTTATAAGATCATTTAAAAAATGGTTAAAAATAGGTTGAAAATCATTATATATTGTGTTATCTCAAAGGAAAAAAATGGTTTGTTTGTGGTACACAAATTCTTGATTGTGTAATCATTGCATAGGAGGCCATACAGTCTCTCCATTCCATAAAAAAACTAGGGCTTGAAATTAGATATGAACAAACCATATAATAGGGCTTGTTGCAATTTTCCATATGATATTCTCAAAACATTTGGTTTTAATCAAGGATGGTTTAGATGCTCTTATAGCACTCCAAAATATTATATGTTGATCAATGGTTCCTCTATTAGATACGTTAAGTCATCATGTGTACTCCACAAGATGGTCCACTATCTCCTTATCTATTTATTATTCTTGTAGAGGCATTAGGAAGAGATTTTTGAAAGGTAAAAATGAAAGGAAAATTCAAAGGTATTTAGGTTGCAACAAATGGTCCCTTCGACTCTTATCTCTAATTTGTTGATGATATTTTTATTTTGGGTCATCCTATGGTCAGTGAGACCATGGAGTTTAATCAACATTATCATGCTCAGAGCATGCTACTCGAAAAATAGCTCGTACTTCAAAATCCAATATTTTCATTGGCATTGCCCTATATTTACAAAAAAATATTGTGGATATTTTAGAGTTTAAAATTTAAAAATTTTCATCAACTTACTTGGGTATTCCATTGTCTCATAAAGGAAATAAAAAGGACCTTGGGGACTTATGTTTGGTTAGAAAGAAAGCTTGTTTACCAAATTAGAAAGGTAAGTTCTTAACTATAGCAGGATGGCTAAATATCATAAATACTACATTGCAATCCATACCTATTTATAATATTTCACTTTCAATATTGCCAATAGGCATAGCATAAAAAATGCATAAAATTCAAGGAGTTTTTTTTGTAAAGGATGTGAGGAAATATTTATGTTTTCTCTTTGTAAGTGGGATAGATTTTGCGAAGAAGACTATATTGAAGGGACATGCTTAAGGAATTGTAGATTAATCACTTTGGACTCAGGGACAAAACTTGGATGAAGATTCTTCAAATATTAAGGAAATATTTGGGTGAAAATGTTACTATAAAAATATATAGATTCTCTTAAGGCAATGATTTTTTTTAGGAAAATAGCCCTACCTAAAGTATCGTCAACTTGGAAATTCATATCAAATAGTTTAAAATTGATCAAGAAACATATTACATGGTTAGTAAATGAGGGGAATTATCCAATTGTTTGGTTTGATGCCTAGTTGAATCCTTATTCTCTTATATTTGCTTCAAACTTGAAACCATTGGCTTGGAGATGTCTAGCTTATAAAACTTCAAATCTCAAAGATTATATTAATGTAAGAAACTGAAAGCACGAGATTCCGGGCAAAGGAAACACCAAGTGCGATTGCATTCAAAATTAAGTACGCTTAAGTCCTAGAAATGTAAATTGCATGAAATGGAAAAGAAACACATTGGAAGAGACACAATCAAATAGAGAAAACACAGCCCTTTCATTAATTTCCCTTGATCTCCGTTACAATGATGTCTCCTCCCTTTTCAGGGGCTAGGAGCGCAAATAGAGTTTGATTACAATCACTGAATGATTCCTCTTTCCGCGTGCCCACGATTGCAATGGGCGGGCCAAGATGATGCCGCCGCTGATGTCGATGAGTTCTTCGCCTCTCGCCGCTTCTCCTGCGAACAAAGAAATGACCAAGACGTCGTAGCACCCGCCGCAAATGAAAAGCATTCTCTCTCTAAAACTAACGAAATATGCATGTAAATATTTGCTTGAAACAATGAATACAATGAATCCAAATTGCTTCAAAACTTGACAGAAGGTAAGAAAAGTTACTAGAAGGCCACTGCCACTAAGGCAGCTGGCCAATCCACCTTCAACTGGAATTCGTCCCTGGGCAGGACGAATTTTGACTGCAATTCGTCCCTGGGTGGGACGAATTCTTCCGTGTTGAAGAAACCGACTTCGTCGCTGCTCCAATGTCGGATCCCGAGACTCGCAAAACGCCCGCAAACAGGGGGTTATGTAATTGGGGCCATTTTGGGACGACCCAGATGGTCGGATTTTCCCAATTTGGCCTCCACCCTCGGGAATTTGACCTTGACACCTGCAAGTTAGCGAAACGACAAAGCAATACAAAACATCCTAGAATCTGACCAAAAGTTACAAAATTGCAACTATGGACTAATCAGACCTAGTAACACAAAATGCAATCTAAAAAATAATCTAAAATGCTCAAAAACTAAAAATAGGACTTGGGAGGTGCGGGGGTGCCCAAGTGGGCCTCCCACCGTTGGCCCTCGATTTTGGAGCCAATCCACCAGGGATGGGCCCAAAACCTTTTAGGATTGGGGGTCGGCGAATTGGTTGGTTCAGGTGTCCATGCGTCGGATTTGGGTAAGGTTCGAGCTTCCAAAGGCCACCCAACAACCTCCCTTGCAAAAGAGATTGGTGGATGTGGGAAGGTGAACCAAGAGGGATGCAAGTGGGTCTTCAATTCGGCAGCACTTCGTTGCTTGAAAACTCCTTCAACCTGTATGTTTTGGGTGAGAAAAGTCCCACCTTTTATAGACCCAAGGGGTCTCTTTTGGGAGGGAAGCACAAATGCCATGTGTTGGCCATAGGCGCCATGTGGCCGTCTTGTCTTCCCATGAGGGAGGGGAGTCCTCCATTGACTTGAGCTTTGATAAATGCTTTTTGTAACAGTCTTCTAACGGCCCCTCTGTCCACTTACACATGCGTGCAAGGCAGGAGTCCTTAACTGACTGTTCTGGGCTGCCACTTGGCACCATTTGCCTTTTTTCCCGTTAAGCTTAGAATTCGTCCCACCCAGGGACGGATTTAGAATTCGTCCTGGGGTGGGACGGATTCTATTTTGAATTCGTCCCTGGGTGAGACGAGTACCGGGCAAAGTGTCCAAGTGTGCCAAATTGCTTCTTGACCTTACAAAATTGCTATGAAAGTGGTTAAGACCACCGTTTAACCTCTCGAGGGCTGCCCTGGGGGCTGTGTTTGTCAAAGCGATCAGTGTTTGCAGTCACATAATCGGATTGGTGCTGTTTTGGTGTCTACAGATGCCCCTTTTTGGGAAGCGCTACGGGTGACGCAGATGTTGAGCAAAAATAGATAACCAAAGCACTAATGATTAGGGTTTCTTGGTAACCTAACCAACTTTTGATGCCCCAAGTATGGAAAGGGCATGCATTCTTGAATCCTTGCTTCTGACGAGCTAAGGAATTTGATTTCAAGTATTAACCTGTTTTGGTGAGGTGTGACTTGAACTTAGACATTGATCAGCCATGAACAAGTGAAGGGCATTTTTATCCTCAGGGGGAACCTTGTGTTCATGATTCACGAAATGCCAAGTGTTTGATTGATTTGATTGTTGCTTGTTTATCGCCCCAAGCAGGAGCGTGATTGTCTTTGTCAATGATTCTTTGAATGCATGTCGTTTTCCTTAATTGGGTGTGTGATTGTTGATTGGTGACTAAGTGTGACTACCCCCTCAAGCGACGAATCGATGAGGGAATGACCTTCGTGAGAGAAGCGACGAGTCGCTTGACCCAAGATGACTTGTGCAAGGTTGCCTTTAGAGGGTTTACCGTTAAGCGTGTGCAATTTTTCCAACATATGGACCTATTTTTGGTGGGTGTTAACCCTTTTGGTGATGTCATAATGAGGTGAAATCATCGAAAACCTATTTCCCGTGGAGCGGTCCGGCTATGATAGCCTTCTTGGGGAATTAGGAGAGCGATAATTTGGACCTCGACATCGATTTTCTTTTCCTAGAGGTTAAGTGCAAGAGCACTTATGTCCGGCAATGTTTTTGCTGTGTTTTTGTTGAATTTTGTACTGTTTTTGTTGTTTTTGTGACACCATTTGGTGATTGAATTGTCGGAAATCCGTCCTCCCGTGGAGCGGTCCGGCTATGGTAGCCTTCTTCGGGAGTAGGATAGTGACAATGCAAACCCCGACATCAATTTTGCTATGCCAAGAGGTTAAGTGCAAGAGCACTTGTGTCTGGCAATGTTTATTGTTTGTTTTGTGTTGCATTTTTTTTTGTTTTGTTGTTTTTTGTGACACCATTTGGTGATTGAATTGTCGGAAATCCGTCCTCCCGTGGAGCGGTCCGGCTATGGTAGCCTTCTTCGGGAGTAGGATAGTGACAATGCAACCCCGACATCAATTTTGCTATGCCAAGAGGTTAAGTGCAAGAGCACTTGTGTCTGGCAATGTTTATTGCTTGTTTTGTGTTGTTTTGTTTTTTTTGTGACACCATTTGGTGATTGAATTGTCAAAAATCCGTCCTCCCATGGAGCGGTCCGGCTATGGTAGCCTTCTTCGGGAGTAGGATAGTGACAATGCAAACCTCGACATCAATTTTGCTATGCCAAGAGGTTAAGTGCAAGAGCACTTGTGTCTGGCAATGTTTATTGTTTTTTTTGTGTTGCATTTTTTGTGACACCATTTTGGGATTAAATTGTCAAAATCTGTCTTCCCGTGGAGCGGTCCGGCTATGGTAGCCTTCTTAGGGAGTAGGATAGTGATAATTTGTGACCCCGATGTCGATTTTGTATGCCCATGTTGTCAGTGCATTTGCAATCCCGTCAGTGCAATTTTATTGTCCTCCGTTTTTAGTGCATTTTTAGTCATTTTTGTTGATTTTTTTTGTGCTGGCCTCGAATTCGTCCTCGGGTGGGACGAATTGAGTCCCCGGGTGGGACGAATTCCAGCTGGAGAATTCGTCCCCCGGGTGGGACGAGCGCCGATCGTAGCGCTCGTCCCAGCCAAGGATGAATTCCAGAGCAAAGGGCCTATTTAAGGGCCAAAACTTGATTTTGGGCTCATTTGTGTCATTTTTTTCTTGCGATTTTGGAGCTCGGGGAGGAGGAGGTAATCTGCGAAGCGAAGCGCCGCTGGAATTCTCTCTGCCATCATGAGTGCACAAACCGGTTCGAGCGGCGGAGCCGAGGCGAGACCTGTAAGTGACCCTAGGGTTTATTTTGCTTTAACTTAATGCATTGTTTTTGTGTTGACGCTTTTCAAAACTTTAAGATTTTTTTTGTGATGTTTTTGTTTAACAGCTAAGGTTAGAAACCCTAGAACTGAAAATTTGATCTTTTTTATTTATTTATTTATTTTTGTTTGCTTGCAGGTTGTTAGGAGCCGGTACCGTGTACCCGCTCGCCTTTACTGAGGCGCGGTTGGCCTTGACCGATGATGACTGGGAATGGCTTGATGCCCTTGGGCTCAGCAGGTGGCTCGACCGGAGCCTCGTGGTTTCGGATCGGGCCTATCTCGACGGCCCCGATCAAGCTTTGGGATCCGCGGACCAATACTTTCCATCTCCCGACAGGGGAGATGACCGTGACTCTTGAGGACGTCTATCGGTTGCTTCGGATTCCGATAGATGGTCTCGCCTATTAGGACATCTCCATTTGATCGCCGGACTGCTATACTTACGAGATGTTTTGGGCATGGGGGGGAGCCGGGTGTAGCAGACCCAATGGAGACAACCGAGGCGGATTGCCAGGTCGGCGGGATTTTGGTTAGCTGGTGGAAGGAGAGGGGGGTGTTAGGAGTGAGGCACGCATTCTTGATGGGCCTCATTTCTAACATTCTTATCCCCGATTCGTCAGCGCGAGGTTCCCGTGGAACCTGCTAGATTTGGTGTGGTAGTTGGCAGAGTGCCCGATAGAGGCACCGTTGATTCTGAGATGGGGACAGACTTTGTTGGCACAGCTTTACGGGGAGCTGTACGGGGTCCGCTGTCGACAGCGAAAGGGTGTCAGTTGCAGCTTTTTGTTGCAGTGCTGGGGTTGGCAGCACATAGTTGTTGAGAGGCCTACCGGGTTACCGTGGATGACTCGGGCGGTGATGGAGGATGAGGAGATTGGTTATGCAGCTTTGTGGCGACGGTCTGTGGAGCAGGGGCAGAGTCGGCGATGGGCAGGTGCCGTTGAGCACTACATTGATGCCTTTTTGCGGCTCACTCCAGGGGAGGTGTTTTGGCGTCCCTATCGGGACTGTCCAGCCTGGCCTGAGGTTGGAGAGTGGCTCCGACGGGTACAGAGGGAGCGATGGTTGACTGGGCAGCACGGGACGGAGCATGAGTTCTTTCTGTACCGCCGGGTTACACGATATTTTGGGGTGCGCCAGGGGTTGCCTGGTGAGCCCGTAGGCTATCGGCGTCGGGGAGATGAGAGGGATCTGGAGCCACCGGTCCTCATGCCATTGGGCGAGGAGTCGGATGCGGTGATTGAGGTGTTGGATGTGGATGACGTAGGTACTACCACTGAGTATGACTCGTGGTGGGTATTGCGGCGCTGGAGAGGAGAGGGTCCACTGGGAGGCACGGAGGCGGCAGTGGAGGATGCTGAGGCGGCAGGGGGTGATTGGGGGGGGCCGTTGGATGATGCAGACATGGTGGATGTGGGAGATGAGGATGTGGACTTGGGTGTTCCGGAGCAACCGGACATGCAGGATGTGGAGGAGCAGTTGGAGCCTGAGCAGGCTACTGTCCCCGCGAGTCCTATGCGTCCGGCAGATACGAAGGGGGTGGGGTCGGATGTAGGCGATGAGGTTGCACGACTTACAGAGCTGCTACGGATGCGGGATCTGGAGAGGGATCTTCTGCGGGCTCAGTTGGCAGAGCGGGATAGAGTTTTGGCGCAGCGCGATGATGCATTGTCTATCTATCATCGACGAGAGGCAGAGTGGTGTCTGTACTCGGATAGACTTGGAGAGGGAGGTCATCCGCCTTGGCGGGCGGCTCCCTGAGCCTTCGATCAGTAGATCTTCTCGACGGACGAGGGATAGTCTGACTGAGCAGTCAGCATCATCTCGCCGCAGGCGGTTAGATGAGGGGGGTGGTAGTAGGCATGATGCGGGGGCTAGCAGTAGCCGCCCTGCAGGGTCCCGTAGGACCCACACCACGGGGGGTAGTTCCCGTCGCACCGATCCTGCGTGATCATGGTGGCCGACGCCTTAGGTTGGGTTTTTGGATATGCTTGCGGGGTCTGAGGACCGGTTTTGTAGCCTGCGGGCATCTTTTTGATGATATATATATATAATACCTGTTTTATTTTTGGATTTGTACATGTGATGATGTGATTGATTTTTGTTATGCATGTTTATTTATTTTGATGAATGCAGATGTTATGATGAATGCAAATGTTTTAGATGTCTATGTGATATGCAAATTGAAATGGATGAATGATATTTTGTGATGATTGCACCATTATTGTTTAAGAAGCTCTTTATTTACATGGTTTTTGTTTTTTGTATTTTCTGATGGTATCATAAGGATGATAAGTAGCGTAGATGGTTTTGGGATGAATGTAAGATTTTCTGAGATTCAGACAGTTTTATCTCACTATCCATGACTGTACTTTATCTTACAAGACTTTTTGAACAAGGTATGAATCGGACCTATTTTTGACCGAGTTATTTAACATCCCCTGTGTGTGCAATTGATTTCATTTATGTGGTATTTGTCAGGATACCGCCAGCTGCTGATGGGCTTTCAACCGAACTCCGTACTGAGGATCACCTAATTAGCTCCACGAATTCCTTTGTTGTATGTACTAAGATTAATCTACGTTGTAATCCAGGATGCCATAAGCTAGCTCATCCACATGCAAACATTGATCTATACACAAGTTAATGTGACAGATATATCGTCATGCGGGAGGTTTACTTCTGTTACCGATAGGCTATCAACCAAATTGGTACTGAAGCTTGCCTTATGACCTATAGAATGCTCGAGAGTTCCAGGGATTCAAGGTCAACTCCCTTCTTTTTTTCAATTGTATTGGGATACTTGCTCTTTTGTAGTGATAAGATCACTGTTTATTTTGATTTGTTTTTTTTTTTTTTTTGAGCAAGGGATTGGGGATATGGAGTGATGAAAATCACTGTTGTTTGTGCCTTTTGATGTGTGCACTATAGTTTGTCAAATTTGGAGTTTTGACATTTTGCAAATTTTTTGTGTTTTGCAACCGTTGAGAACTTTAGGGATTCTTAGGGAATTGGGTAGGGAGGATGCTTGTCCTTTTGCCAACTCTCAAGCATTCTAGGGGTCATTCGCACAGGGGGATGAGCAAGATAACCGTTTCGCTTGTGGTGACCTAGATTATTTTGCAGGTTTCATCTTTCGTTCACACAATTTGGGAATTTTAGTGTTTTGATTTGTGTTGGGATGTTACGTAACAAGGTGTATTTCAAGTATGACTCTACCTTCGTAAAATCTGCTCGACTTGGTACAATACATGGCTAAAGAGGAAAATGATGACCGAATCACTCGAAACTCTTGGTACATTCCCGCACCACCGATTGTAGTGTGGTAAAATTTATGCTTGGTGTTTTTGTTGTTTTTGATGAATTCGAGTATGCCTAGAATTGAGATGCAAATCTTTGTTGTTTTTGATGATTTTTGTTGTTTTGTTTTTGTTGAATTTCTTGATTTTTTTTGACCAAGAGATTGCGATAATCGTTGGAGCTTTTTGGGTTGACCAAGAGATTGCGATAATCCTTGGAGCTTTTTGGGTTGACCAAGAGATTGCGATAATCCTTGGAGCTTTTTGGATGACCAAGAGATTGCGATAATCCTTGGAGCTTTTTGGATTGACCAAGAGATTGCGATAATCCTTGGAGCTTTTTGGGTTGACCAAGAGATTGCGATAATCCTTGGAGCTTTTTGGGTTGACCAAGAGATTGCGATAATCCTTGGAGCTTTTTAGGTGACCAAGAGATTGCGATAATCCTTGGAGCTTTTTGGGTTGACCAAGAGATTGCGATAATCCTTGGAGCTTTTTAGGTGACCAAGAGATTGCGATAATCCTTGGAGCTTTTTGGGTTGACCAAGAATTTGTGATAATCCTTGGAGCTTTTTAGGTGACCAAGAGATTGCGATAATCCTTGGAGCTTTTTGTTTGTTTGTTTTTTTTTTTTTTTTTGGTACATGGCTTTCTTAGATATGAAATGGTCGCAAATGACTGATATTCAAGGGTTCTCGCTTCCTTGATACCGTCAAGAGAAGCTAGCCTCGTACGTTCCCCGGTCCTATTTTGCTATCAATGACATAAGGACCTAGCCAATTTGCCATGAATTTGTCTCTCATATGGGACGGCAAATTAGAGTTTTGTTGGTTTTCCTTCAGAACCATATCACCAACCCGAAAGTCTCTTAGGTGAACTTTCATGTTGTAAGCTCTCTTAAGCCGCTCTTGATAGATACGTAAGTGCTCGAGAGCATTAACGCGTCTTTCGTCAAGCAACGTAAGTTGGTCTAACCGGGCTTGCCGTGCAGTGTCATCATCGATGAATTCTTGCATTGATATGCGGAGGGAAGGAATTTCCAACTCGAGAGGCATTACTACCTCTGAGCCATACACTAGTGAAAACGGAGTTGCCCCAGTGGGCGTCCGAATGCTAGTGCGATAAGCCCAAAGGGCAAGTGGGATTTGTATGTGCCAATCCTTATGACTGTCTACGACGGTCTTTTTAAGGATGGCGACTAGCGTTTTGTTTGACGCCTCTGCTTGCCCATTTGCTTGCGGATAATAGGGTGTTGAAAATCTGTGCTGAATTTTGTACTTTGTGGTTAAAGCACGCACGTCTTTGTTCTTGAATGATGGCCCATTATCCGAGATTATTTTGGATGGAATACCAAAACGACATATGATGTAATGCAAAATGAACTCCGCAATGCGGGGTCCCGTCGTAGAGGTTAACGGAATTGCTTCCACCCATTTGGTAAAATATTCTGTGGCCGTTATGATAAACGTGTGACGGCCTCGACGATGCAGGGGAGATCTTTCCGATTAGATCGAGGCCCCACTACGAAAATGGCCAAGCAGATCGGACTGTCCGTAGGGCCCGGGAAGGTGCGTGCATTAAATTGGCATGATGTTGACATTTTACGCACCTCTTGACATACGCGCAGCAATCTCGCTCTAAAGATGGCCAATAATAGCCCATGCGAAGAATGCGCTTTGCAATGGCCATACCACCGAAGTGGCCGCCACATGTACCGTCATGCGCTTGGGTGATCGCCCAAGTGGACTCTTGCTGGTCCAAGCAACGAAGAAGAATCCCGTCGTAGCTGCGACGATACAAAATGTCTCCTATCAAGACATATTTTGCCGCTTTCCGTTTGAATGTTCATTTTGCGGCTTGCGTCAATCCAAATGGTAGATTACCTAACTTGAGGTAGTCTCTTATGGGTAAATACCGACCTCGTTGATCGGATACCTCGACAGCTTGAACAGCCAATCCCTTTTGGAGTTCTTCCCTAACAAATGCTGATTGGGATAGAACTTGTAAGAATAGCGTTGTGTTGCTATTAATGGGAGTGGGGGAGAACAAAGACCCCCAATTGGCATGTTTCAAATAGTCTCGGATTCGAAAGAACTTATCCGAAGATGGTTCGATCTCGGATCATGTGGATTCCTCGGCGTCAAGTCTGAGCTTGCGCGCTCCATCGCGGGTTGCGATAAGGTTTTGACCTGAATGGTTGTTATATCACCGGAAAGGTCTTGCGGGATTAGTGACCCTAAGGAGGCCATTGTGTCCGCAAAATGATTCGATGATCGAGGGAGTGCCTCGATGTCATACCACTCAAGTTTTGCCAGGAATTTATCCACGAGGGCTTTATAGGCCTTCAGAATCGGGCATTTGCATTGATATACCCCTTTGACTTGATTGACGATTAACAATCGAATCACCAAAGATGTTCAATCTTTTGATGTTCATGGCGATTGCTGTCTAAAGACCTAGGAGCAAGGCTTCATATTCTGCATTGTTTTTGGTGCACTGGAAGTTTAATTTAAATGACAGGGGCATTGGAGTGCCTCGCGGTGTGAAGAATACAATTCCCGCGCCACCACCTTGCTCGCATTTAGAACCATCAAAAAATAAGGTTATGTCGGCTCGAGACTCAGTGCTCTTCGAATCTGGCGATTCTGAGACATGGAAGACCTCATCATCGGGTAGTTCTATGACTAGAGGCTGATCGTCTTCAAGAGGAGCCTCTGCTAGTTGATCGGCTATGACTTGTCCTTTTATAGATTTTTGCCCAATAAACTCAATGTCAAATTCCATCAACAACATGATCCATTTCGCCGTGCGGCTACTATGATAAGTACGACTCATCATGTATCGCAATGGATTCTCCTTAGACACAACATACGTCGTGTTGCTCAACATGTAATGGCGTAGCCTCTTGGTAGCAAACACCACTGCCAAGCAGAGTTTTTCAACGTATGCATAGTTAAGTTCGTAACTGACCAGGGTGCGGCTAAGATAGTAAGTAGCCTGTTCTTTGTGAAGTTCATTCTTCTGGGCTAGCATTGCGCCCAGTGCCACCTCGTAGTCGAGATGTATAAGTAGAACGGCACACCTGGTCTAGGCGGTGCCAATACCGGCGGCGAAGCCAAGTATTGTTTGATTTCGTCAAAGGTCGATCGGCACTCGTCATCCCAATGAAATGTGACCCCCTTGTGCAATAGTTTGTTCATTGGTCGGCATTTGTCGGATAATTGCGCTATGAAGCGTTTAATCGACGCGACCTTTCCTTGCGGACTTCCGAGCTGCTTGATAGTGGTTGGGGGAGCCATTTCAAGGATTGCCTTGACTTTGTTTGGGTCCACTTCGATGCCTCTCTTGGAGACTATAAAACCCAAGAGTTTTCCAGATGTGACGCCGAACACGCACTTCTTGGGATTCACTCTGACCTTATGCTCTATGAGGCGATCGAGAATCTTGCTTAAGTCACCGAGATGATCTGAGCGCAAGAGAGACTTGGCTAACAAATCATCCATGTAATCTTCCAAAGTTTTGTGCATGTAATCGTGGAAGATATAAGTCATAGCACGTTGGTATGTAGCGCCAGCATTTTTAAGGCCAAAAGGCATGACCTTATAACAAAATGTCCCCCAAGGCGTTGTGAATGCCGTTTTGAGTTGGTCTTCAGGATTGATACGAATTTGATTGTATCCCGAGAAACCGTCCATTAGGGAGAGCATTTCGTGACTCGCCGTAGCGTCTACCAATGCGTCGATGCTTGGCAAGGGGAAATCATCCTTAGGACTCGCTTTGTTTAGGTCTCGAAAGTCGGTGCATATGCGAATCCTCCCGTCGGGCTTCTTGACGGGAACCATGTTGGACAACCATGGCGGATAATCCACGCAGATGACAAATTGTGCATCCAACAGCTTTTGCAATTCGTCTTTGACCATCAAGGCCACTCGTTGGGTGCATCTTTCTTAGTTTTTGCTTTACTGGCTTGATTTTCGGATCAAGTGTTAAATTGTGCATGACTAGCTGCGGGTCTAGTCCCGGCATATCTTTGTACGACCATGCAAAAACTTCCTTCTTCTCTTTAAGAAGGGCAATGTAATCGGCTTGCTCTTCGGGGGAAAGGCTTACCCCTGACTTGAGAATCCGTGGATTCATTGGATCTCGTGCCGATGTCTACGTCGCTCGTCTCTTCGACCGACATGTGAGATCCGTCCTCCAACCGATGTGGAGTTGGGATTAAATGGATATCATCAGCTGAGTTAAGATCTGCGTTTGGGACCCCGGGTCCCTCTTCAGCTTGAAAAATATCTTGAGTTGTCCTTGGGGTAAAATGAAGCATTTCACCGAAAGGCCAGTACTCTGATGGTGACAATGGTGAATTGACGCGATCCCAGTCAATGGCATCCATGTTTAGATGCAATGACCGTGATGGATCGGTCGGATTGCGGATGGGTGTGGTCAAATCAATGGAGATCATGTGGATGGAATGAATTTGGTCTCCATAACCACGGGTGTGATGACTTGATTCTTTTAGATGTTCCCTATACTCTGGATCTGGCTCTACGGGAACAGGCACGAATGGATCCTCTCTAGGTGCAAATTCATCTCTATGTGTGAAAAGGAAGGCGGGGTCTTCCCTTGGCACTGTTGTCCTGATGGGATCTCGAGGTGGACGATGCTCATCTTGAATTTGGAGCCATAGGCCTAACACTTGGTCCCACCTCGCTGGGTCTACGTGCCATTCATGTCCTAACCGTATACCCATTTGTCCCATTAGATCTTCATGAGTTAGAGCGCGGTGATGTCGTCGCGCATGTCTGAGATAGTCCATTTCAGCTTCGTCTTCTCGAATCGCTTTCATAGATCCAAAATTGTTCATCCTCTTCAAGATCCGTTGCTTGCGACATTGAGGACTCTCCCTGTTCCAGTGAATTAATCTGGTCCCATTGCGGTTGTTCCACTCTTAGTGGAGGGACCCGATTCTTTTGAGACTCGTGTTATTTCGTCCTGAACCTCTAGGGGAAATAGCTTCAAAAAAATGTCTCGAAGCCGTTGTTGTTCTCTTTGAGGATTGCTCTCTGAACTTTCACCTCTCTCTAGCAAAGGAGAGGGATTATTGTTGTTTCCAGGGGTGTTTGTAGACCATGGGAGATAATCCCCTAATGTGTATTCTGTGTTTGGATTGGCGTACGGGTCTTGTGCCAATCTCCCCCCTTTGCCTATTTCTAGGCCTTGCATATTTTCAACCAAGATGTCTAATGGCAGGGGATGGTTGAACCCTACCCCTGACTTGTCATATGGCATCTCGATATCTTGGTTGGCAAAGGATCCGCATCCCTTGCTCATATCTCGCCTAGCCCATACCCATGCCAATTGCATTGTTCGAGATATTTTAGGGCAAATTCTGGGTTCGACAGATAATTGATGTTTTCGACAAAAGGCTCTTCATCCTGCTTCCTTTTGTTCGCATGGTTCATAACCATGATCAAGGCCCCCATACACAAAATTCGTTTGGTTCGGTGGGTAGCCTAGAGGGACGATTGTTCCAATGGGAAGGCGAGGTCTTCCCATGTCTTGTACTGACTCCAGTGTGGGGGTTGCCACAACATTTTGCACTAAGTATTCTCCCAGTGCCCGTACTCGGCCATCTCAACAGATGATTGTTGATGATTGGGTAGGAGGAAACGGTAGTCCTTCCCGAGTCCATTCCATGTTTGGTTGTTCAGAATCTTGGTTTGCGTTATGTTGGGCGCTTCCTCTCGTTGATATCGTTGAAATCATGGGCAATCCCTCTTCTAGAGGCTTAACCTCTTCCATGATTTGCTTTCCCTTGTCCTTCTCTTGGGCCACGATAGGTGGCGTTGATGATGAAGGAGCCGGTGATGAAGTCTCACCCGGTCGGGATTTTGCCTTGTTGGCCACCAGTGGTGCCTCATGTATCGGACCCCGTTTAGATGGATTTAATTGAAAATCCAAATGCGTTGATGGGAGGGTCGATTGAGGTATGAATTGTACCGCATTGCAATACTTGAAGGGCTCTAAGTCCATTGGGACTACATGTATTTGCCCTTCATAGGCATACTTCAAGCACGGGTGTGCGATCGAGGGGACACACTTCATGTCCCCCGATCCAAGGCCGCCCTAGCAAGATATTATAAGCCATTTCGCCTTCCAAGGACATGGCACAAGTGTGGGTATTGACTTTTGTCCTACCCGTATAGGCAGAACAACCGTGCTCGATCGTCGAGCAAATTGCATCGTTAAAAGCTCGCAGTGTGTACGTGGAAGCGGTGATGTGAGAGGTCGGCAGCTTTAAATGCTTCAACGCTGCAGTGGTTATAATGTTACCGGACGAGCCGATATCTATCAAGCACTCTCTTGTACGGGATCCCGTTGACCCGCGCGATAACGTGCGGGTGGATCCGGCATGTCATTTGATATCGTTTTGACCTCGTTTTCTTTGAATGTGATGACAGGCTCCGTACATTGTTTCACATGTCCCACGAAGGCGTTGAAAGAATTTGCTTCGTGGGGTTGTACTTCAATGGCTTTTAAAATGTCCATAAGAGCTTCTCTATGGGGAGCCGATTGTTGAATAAGCTCGTAGATGGACAGACCTAGCCGACGTGGTCCGCAAACTCTTCGTGAGTTTGGTTCGTATCGTGACCTCAGGTCTAGGCGGAGGTAACCGCGTTGGGCGTTGTTGAGGCCGCGATGTCGACGGAACTTCCCTCGCAGTACCTCGGGGCCAACCGCTGGGTATTTTCTGTTCCTTGTTACAATGCTAATCATTCCCACAAATCCTTGCGCGGGAAGATCTTGTCGCACCTCGTTAATTTGGAGCGGTTTTGTCTCGTGCCTCGTGGGCGTGCAAGGGGTCCTTGAATACCCCCATTTGTTGGTTGTTAGGTGCGATGGGGTTGTCCACGACCAATGTTCTGTTGTCGATCAAATCCTGGACTAGTTCTTTGAATTTCAAGCACCCATTTAGGTCATGTCCTCTGCGCCTATGGAATCTGCAATACAATTCCTCCCTATACCCCCTAGGCTTGGGAACGTTAGGGTCAAAAATTTGGATTTCTGGCAGAGTAACTAAATTTGCCGCTGACAAGCGGTCAAATAAGGAGTCCCTAGACTCCGCATACGGGGTGAATTGTCGCCTAGGGCGACGCTGCTGATCATCGCTCCTCGTCTTCTCGTTATCTCTTTCGTAAGCGGGAGGCACTCGCTCGGTAGTTAGCCTTTTGAGGCTGCGTTTCTTGCACAGTGCGCGGGACATTTATCGCAACTTGGTTGATCGCAGCGTGTTGTGGTTGCGTTGTCCCAGCTTTAGTGGTTTTATTCCACTCTTTCTTCTTAGGCTTGGCAATTGCGCCTTCGCCTATCTTAATCTCTTCTATGACTCGGCTTGCGCCAAAGCTTCTTCTAAGCCGTCGTATTGTCGCAGCAACAATAGACCGTAGATTGATTTTAAGCAACTTTTTGCGAACATTTGCGTGAGGTCCGACATGGGAGGACGGTAGGGTAACTTAGAAAGCAAAGCTCTCCATCGGTTCCCGTACGCTGCCATTGTTTCCTCCTCAAATTGTTTAAGGCTAGCAAGATCACTAAGTGATGCCTTCTTCCTTGTGTTGAAGGCGAAACGTTCAAGAAACGCATCTACTAGCCGATCTAAGCCGCTTATGCCGTGTTTGGGCAGTCTGTGTGAACCAATCCGAGGCAGGGCTCGCGAATGTGGTTATGAATGTCCTAAGCAATAATGCATCATTATCTTGAATGCCGAAGCATTGGCTTAGAAATCGTGTAACATGTTCCCGTGCGTCCTCTTCACCTTTAAAACTGCCAATTGAGGCAACTTAAAGTGTTCGGGGTAAAGAGGTGTAGGCACTGAGGGATGCACCGGATTATTGCGGAGTAGACGTAATGTGGGTTTTTGATGCCCAACAACTTTTGTCTCCACAGACTCCAAACGCTCCAATAGCGCTTGGTATGCATCGGAAGATTTTATTTCTTCCTCTCTTGTTCGCTCTTGTTGCAAGTTACGGTAAACTGGAGGCCTATGGAGGGGTGGCCGAATGGCATCCTTCCCCGCCTTGATGGGGAGTTTCAATATATTCCTCTTCCGGTTCATACTCCTCATAAAATTCTTGAGGAGTCTCGTAGGCGAAACCTATGACCCTGATCAAGCTCTTGCTGAAGGTACCCATCATTGTTTCGGGAGTTGCCTCCCTCTCGAATCTATGGGGTCTTGGAGGCAGAGCTTGACGAGGTCGTGGAGACCTGTCTTGCACCAACGGATTACGCCTCTCATACTGTTCAGCTCTTTGGATGCGAGGGGTTGGCCCCCTCTCGTGTATTTCATAGCGTAACTCATCCGCTTCGCGTTGCATGCGTTCTTTATCCAAGCGGTATTGATACTCTATCTCTTGTCGACTTTGTTTAAGCCGCATGATTTGGGCTTGACGGGTGGTATATCTGGCGACAATCGGGTCAATTTGATCTACCCTATTTTGTTCGGAAGGTTCAAATGTTCCTCCTATGGGTTTACCTCGGTTTTGATGCTCTAAAATCTCAAGGGGTCGCTTCCCTCCGTCGAGGTAGGCGGTATGTGCTCGAGGTTCCGGCCTCAAGGGGTGATCATGATATCCTCGTTGGTGCGGAAATGCAAGGTTCCCGCATTGTTTGTTGCCCTCGAGGAATGCGATGGTTTTCCTCATACTCCCTTTCACGGGTGTAAATGGGTTGGGCGGAGTTAGGTCGCCCTATGTAAGGAGCCCTACGCTCCGGATTTGGTCTCTCTGTTCTGATGATAGGTAAAGAAGGGACGCCATATCCACGTTGCCCCTCCAAATGGACAGTGTGCCCGTTTAGCGCTTCATCGCGCGGTGGCCACTCATGCCTAGCTTCAAGAGGTGATTCTCTATTTATGTCAAGGTCTACATGTAAGGCATCTTCCCGAAAGGGGCTGCTTTGAATAGGCATACCCCACCGAGGATTCTGAATTGGATTCTTTTGTAGGTTTGACCTATAAGGCGGTATGACCAAATCCTCAGGACTGAAGTGAAGGCGACTTGCGCCTACTTTTTGTGTACCTTCCGGAGCTTCTGCCCTTGATTGGGCTTGACTGCGGGTGTACACCATTGCGGTGCTTCTATGCTATCTAAATAAGTTTTTATCTCGTTTTTATGATTTTTTTTTTTTTTGTCTACACTAAGCATAATTAAACACACACATTCACAAAACCGTGATTATCTCTTTTAAGGATTCTTGGTGTGTCCTAAACTGGTTTAGTGCATTTTGATGTTTTGTTTTGTTTTTGTAGGTTTTGTAGAACGTTTAAATGCATCATGTAGGCTCTTATAACTCCAAAAAGGTCGCCCCTTCAATATACCAACCAAAGCCGATATACCAACCTCTCTATATACCCGCCCTTACGAGAGGGAGACTATAGGTACGTGAGAGCAGAAGGTACGTGGTACGTAGGCAGTACGGAAGGGGGATTGTCCTGTTAATGGCACCTACCATAGAAAACTTATCCTCGCACGCATGGGAATCACCCCAACTACGCTCGGTCCGTCTTCGTCAGGATTTACGCCTAACAACACTTGACAATCGGGAAATGGATGCAAATAAAGCCAAGGTGGTGATGAAATCCACCAATGGTCTTGATCAAGGGCTAGGGTCTTACGACCAGCTCCTTGGTTTAAAATTGTTTCGTGATGTGTGTGGGATTCGTTTTATCCAACAAAAATGAAACTAGCATACATGACTTTTCCTAATGCAATGCAGGATTAAATGAAAAAAATTAAAGAAACAGAAACAGAAACAAAAAAATTAACAGAGATGATAAAAATCCCTACCTCTTCTCTGCCTGCTCCAGTTGCTTCTGAATTTCTGCTCTAAAAATCCGCAGACAGGAATTCGTCCCTCTGGGAGACGAATTGCATAACAGAATTCGTCCCTCCCAGAGATGAATTTGAATTCGTCTCAGGGTCAGACGAATTGCAGAAAAGAATTCGTCCCTGTCAGAGACGAATAGCAGTCTGCAACAAAAAAAATGTACTCGTCAAGCACAAACACAAAACTTTGATCAGTTTTTGTGATTTCAAAAACCAGGGAACAGGGTCCCACCGTGATCGCCACTGAAAGCACGAGATTCCGGGCAAAGGAAACACCAAGTGCGATTGCATTCAAAATTAAGTACGCTTAAGTCCTAGAAATGTAAATTGCATGAAATGGAAAAGAAACACATTGGAAGAGACACAATCAAATAGAGAAAACACAGCCCTTTCATTAATATCCCTTGATCTCTGTTACAATGACGTCTCCTCCCTTTTCAGGGGCTAGGAGCGCAAATAGAGTTTGATTACAATCACTGAATGATTCCTCTTTTCGCGTGCCCACGATTGCAATGGGCGGGCCAAGATGATGCCGCCGCTGATGTCGATGAGTTCTTCGCCTCTCTCGCTTCTCCCGCGAACAAAGAAATGACCAAGACGTCGCAGCACCTCGCCGCAAATGAAAAGCGTTTTCTCTCTAAAACTAACGAAATATGCATGTAAATATTTGCCTCAAACAAGGAATACAATGAATCCAAATTGCTTCAAAACTTGACGAAGGTAAGAAAAGTTACTGAAGGCCACCGCCACCGAGGCAGCTGGCCAATCCACCTTCAACTGGAATTCGTCCCCGGCGGGACGAATTCGACTGCAATTCGTCCCTGGGTGGGACGAATTCTTCTGTGTTGAAGAAACCGACCTGCTGCTGCTCCAATGTCGGATCCCGAGACCTGCAAAATGCCTACAAACAGGGGGGTTATGTAATTGGGGCCATTTTGGGACGACCCAGATGGTCGGATTTTCCCAATTTGGCCTCCACCCTCGGGAATTTGACCTTGACACCTGCAAGTTAGCGAAACGACAAAGCAATACAAAACATCCTAGAATCCGACCAAAAGTTACAAAATTGCAACTATGGACTAATCAGACCTAGTAACACAAAATGCAATCTAAAAAATAATCTAAAATGCTCAAAAACTAAAAATAGGACTTGGGAGGTGCGGGGGTGCCCAAGTGGGCCTCCCACCGTTGGCCCTCGATTTTGGAGCCAATCCACCGAGGATGGGCCCAAAACCTTTTAGGATTGGGGGGTCGGCGAATTGGTTGGTTCGATGTCCATGCGTCGGATTTGAGTAAGGTTCGAGCTTCCAAAGGCCACCCAACAACCTCCCTTGCAAAAGAGATTGGTGGATGTGGGAAGGTGAACCAAGAGGGATGCAAGCGGGTCTTCAATTCGGCAGCACTTCGTTGCTTGAAAACTCCTTCAACCCGTATGTTTTGGGTGAGAAAAGTCCCACCTTTTATAGACCCAAGGGGTCTCTTTTGGGAGGGAAGCACAAATGCCATGTGTTGGCCATAGGCGCCATGTGGCGCCTTGTCTTCCCATGAGGGAGGGGAGTCCTCCATTGACTTGAGCTTTGATAAATGCTTTTTGTAACGGTCTTCTAACGGCCCCTCTCGTCCACTTACACATGCGTGCAAGGCAGGAGTCCTTAATCGACCGTTCCGGGCTGCCACTTGGCACCATTTGCCTTTTTGCCCGTTGCTTAGAATTCGTCCCACCCAGGGACGGATTCAGAATTCGTCCGGGGGTGGGACGGATTCTATTTTGAATTCGTCCCAGGGTGAGACGAGTACTGGGCAAAGTGTCCAAGTGTGCCAAATTGCTTCTTGACCTTACAAAATTGCTATGAAAGTGGTTAAGACCACCGTTTAACCTCTGAGGGCTGCCCTGGGGGCTGTGTTTGTCAAAGCGATCAGTGTTTGCAGTCACATAATCGGATTGGTGCTGTTTTGGTGTCTACAGAAACAACACTTGATCATGGATTTCTATTAATAACCTGGTTGAAGGAGAGGAACTAAAGAAACAAATAGATGAGTTTAATATATCCTTTAAGAGTTTGATTTGCCTAAATTACAGAAAAGGATGAGTTGGTACTTGGTTTGGAATCTATTAGATGGTGAATATTTGATCAAGATGCGATGTGAGGATTTAGAGCAATCAAAATTTCCTACTCGCAAATATTTCTCTTAGAAGAATGGTTGGTCACTAAAGGGTCTCCTTAAGGCCTCAACATTACTTTGGTTAACAATCAGAACTAAGATTCTTATAGGAGATAGTTTATAAGAAAGAAGATATCATGGATAATTTAGATGTGCCTTGCATTATAAGGATTTATAAACATAAAACCGATTACTTTTTCAACATCTGTTTGCTCACCTTTGGGGGTTGCTTTTTCAAAATATGAGAATATATTGGGTAGCTCCACCAACATTGAAAAGTTGAAGAAATTTAGATTATTTTTTTAAAAGCTAAAGAATTATGTAGTTTGTAGAGAATTGTCTTACTATTATTCATGGAAATTTATGGCTTTAAAGGAATAATTTTTTTAAAAAAATCTCAAAATCATGTCCAATTTTGAAACTATATTATTAGCTCTCTTGTAGAACATCTATAGATATATGCCTCATCATGGGTAGTCTCAAGTGTGAAAAAGAGATGCTAGTCACTTAGTTACATAATTTGAATATATATAGAATGGTCATCTATGGCAATTGCATTAAAACAAAGGATCTGATTTGATATATGATAAAATAAAAATACCCAAAAATCATGTTTAACAAAATTAATTTCGATGGTGTTTTAAAAATAAATATAGAAAAAGTGGGCGAAGGTGGTGTTTTTTAAAATAATGAAGGAAAAATTCTCCTCACTTATTCAAAATGATATGGAGCTTCAACTAAAAACTATACAGAGGCTAGGGTACTTCTTATAGGTATTAAAATTGAAATTGAAAAAGGATGGAAATATCTTTCAATTAAGGAGATTCACATGTTATCATCAAAATTTAATGTGGGATTGGAAATTACATTATTGTTAATGTTCATCAACTATCATTGGAGGTAATCTCTTGGAAATTTGGAGCATATCTATAGAGAAGGAGACCAGGTAGATAATGTATCCAATTGCGGTGTTGATTTTTGTCTAGGTGAAATTCCAATTTTAGAAGGCAATTGATGAAGTGATATTTTATCTCTTATTGAAATTGATGTCAAGGAGTTGGTTGTGGAAAATAAGCACTTTAAGAAATATGAAAAATATATTTGACAAAAAATAAAATTAAGAATATCTTTGATAAAAGAGCAAGTTGGAAATGGTTTAATTTCTGGTAAAAAATATAATATTATGGTTCTTTTATGGGAGTGGCCCCCAATAAATAAATAATTAAATATATATAGATAGATAGAGAGATAGATAGTGAATCGGGTAAAATATGAGCATTTGATCTAATAACATATTAAATACATGCTATTCAGAAAAATGTATTTTATTCATGATAAGATTTGCATAGGTTACAAATGGGGAGAATTCCCCTTTTTCTTTCTTTTTCACGAATGTTACAATAGGCCTCATGCCTTCTTTTGGGTTCCTCAGTGTAGATGGGCTTGCATACCACTGTGGGGTTGTAGTTTTTTGTTGTTTCCCTCCTTGGTTCTAGGATAAGCCTACAAAATGGGGTTAGTTTGTTGGGGGGCTTGCCTTAGTTAGGCCCCATAGTAAGAAAGACAAATTGACTATAAAAACATGGTAAAAACTGAAATAAATGATGCAAAACCACATAAAAATACCAAATGAAGCTTACCTCCAAGATTTGGGTTGATTTGGGTCTTGTAAACCCAATTAGCCCCCTAGGGGGTGAATTGGTGTCGGATTCGTGGGGCGGGGGCGAATTGGACTATGAGTGTGATTTTCCAGAGATCCTTCGGTGGACAGGCTCCTTTGGTATTGTATTACTGATGTGCAGGTTCAGATCTACTTTGTTGTGCTTCTATACATATTTTGGCAGAGTTTCTATGCTTTGGACATAAGTGGAGAGAGAGATAAATGAGGGTTTGGGCCCACTATTTATAAGAAAACCCAAGGTGTAGGGGGGTAGTTAGGAGAACTAAGCCCTAGGGTGAGATCCCATGAAGGTTAAGTTAGGGTTTGTGAGGTGGCATCCTCACATTCCCTTGAGGAAATATCTCATCCTCACACATGTGTGAGGAGAGATTAGGGTTAACTAGGATTAGTCAACTCTAGGTTAGGTCTGGGGTTAGGTTAGGGTTTCCTAAGAAATATCCTAACTAACCTAGTGCACACACATGTGGGAGGGAGTAATTAGGGGTAATTAGGGATTAAGGACCTAATTAACCTTTTTAGCCCTAAAAGTGAACTTAAGTGAAGTCACTTTAAAATTAGATTTAACAATTGACTCAATTAATACTTTTGCCAATTAATAGCCCCGTGGGGGCCTCAATTAAGTAAATAAGGAGTCTTGTATCACCTTAGGAGGCTGGTGGATGGTTTTTTGATGCATGGAAGGTGTTCATGATGTGATTTAGGTAGTTTATTAGGGTTTTGGACCTAAAAAATAGTGAAGTGGTGTGTGGAAGTCTATGCAATGCTACGATAATCTATGGTGATCTACACTAGTCTACGCATGTCTACGATAGTCTACGCATGTCTATGCATATCTACAATAGTCTACGTATGTCTAGGAGGATCTACAATAGCCTACATTGGTCTACGATAGCCTAGGGGTATCTAGGATCACCTATGTAAACCTACAAGTGTCCAAAAGGATCTACAAGTACGTAGGTATAGCAATGTGTGACTTTTAGGTGTCTACATTTTACCCCTTTTTGTACTATACTATGTGAAATATAGTTTAATACAAAAATGTGAAGGGTTTGTGTAGAGGAAAAGGGATAGAAGGAGAATGGAATCCAACCAAAGGTATGTAGCACTCGAGCTCCTCCTTGTTGCGGGATTGTGTAGCGGGAGAATGTCCATAAAGTATGTAGCCACTCGAAGCGTGACCATACAACATTGATCGATAGCCAAGAAGGAGGAAGGAGAAGAAGAGAAGAGGAAAGAGATAAAATGAAATGAAAACAATATCGGTAAATGGAAATGGATGATTGCGGATGCAATGCAGTGGTTTTGCTGAGTCTGTATGACATTTTTGATGTCATACTAGTTGCTTGGGGGAGGCAAATTTTGACTGCTTTGCTTTTGTGACCAGATCAACGTGGTCCAAAAGTATGAATAGAACAAATGCCTATTCAAATATTTGTTGTCGATTGATTGATGAGTACATGGTGACAAGTGTCAAACCATTTGAGCTAAAGGGATATTTGGATTATTCAAACATGTCATTCATTATGCATCATGAATGCTAGAAATCCTTTTCCAAATGTTGCACTAGGATTACATCAAACGTATCATTCATTTTGTATTCGACATACATGAATGCTAGATTGAATTCTCCATAGAAATGCATAGCTCTCATGATATAACAAATATCTGGTTGGGATTGAGATTATTTCATAAGATAATCTTCAGCAAAAATTTTTGTAGATAGATGCGATATCCATGCTTTTGGATGTTCGGTTGGTTGGTTGCATGCAAAGCTGACTTTGGATATGAATACCCCCTCAAATGAGGAATCAACAATGAGGCGAATGGAATGTGGTGATTTGGTGATGCAGCGATTGATAGAATACCAATGCATGATGAAAAATGATAAAAAAGGTAAATTAGAGGACAATTTGGGAGGTTTCCTAGGGTTTTGGAAGAAATTTGCATGATTTCCTAGGGTTTTGGAAGAAATTTGATTGATTTTGAAGGTCATGGGCTCAATTCGCATGTCGAGGGGTGAATTGAACCCTAATTCATGGGGTGGGGGTGAATTAGACTGTTTGACCCATTTGCAGTGTTTTGGCAGTTTGGGGGACCAAACGATGTCAGAATTGGACAAATATTATACCGTTGGAAAGATCTTTTTGAGATTGATCAAATGGTAAAAGTTTTGGGAAATTTGGAGATGATTTTATAGGTTAAAATGTAGGCCAAAGATGACCCTACTTTTAGAAGTGATGAATGCACAATTTCAAGCCTTGTGAAGGGTGCGCATGATGATTTTGTGTTGTGCCTACATACAATGTATGTGATTTAATGTGTATGTAATGTGATTTGATGTGAATGCAATTGTAGTAAATGCATGTGATATAGGTGCGATGATGCAATGTAAGAAAATGCATGTAGGATAAATGCATTGATGTAATGTTTGATGTGATGCATGTAGTGTAAATGCATTGATGTAATGTTTGGTGTGATGCATGTTTGGTAAATGCATTGATGTAATATTTGGTGTGATGCATGTTTGGTAAATGCATTGATGTAATATGTAATAAATCTGTGTAACATAGATGCATGGATGCATGTATGGGAGGGCTGAAATGCACAAAGGAAGCACTTGTATCATTGCATGTACCTATGTGAATGCGATCCATTCCATGATATCAGAGATGTAGGATGGTATAAGGTATATGTAATGGCTTTGACCAATGTAGTTTTGGTAATCAAATCTTGGACCCAAAACTGTGCAAGTTTATGTGGCAACTCATAACTAATCGAACTGGTTCAAAGTCTATCATGGACCTATGTGTGTAAATGAGTGAGGTTCATTTATCCATTTTGAGGGAGGTAGGATTAACCCATTGTAGACATGGCCAAACTAGCTAGCTCATCCATAAGTGAATAGTGATCTGTATAAAAGTGGGTAGCTAATGTGATAGATATATCACCACTTGTAAGACTATTCCATTGGTAGGCAGGCTCTTGGAGCCTATTGCTAGCGATGGAAATCATCCCATGGTGTTATGTTAAACCTAAGGACCAAAGGCGATGAAGCATAACATGGGTGATATCTGGAGGCTTTTCCTTTTGTTTTCTGCCCCTCATCTATTGTTTACCTATTTATTGTGGTGCTCTTTTTCTTTTTCTCTTTTTATTTTCTCTTTTCTTTTTCTTTTTTTTTGTATGGGCATTGGCTTTTGTTTTCTACCCCATTGTTTTACTTTTGCTTATGCTTATCCCTTTGTTTATCCCTAGGTCGTATGTTGACCATGCAAGTGATAGGATGAGCAGGGGAAACCATTCGCTAGATGGTAATATCTACTCAAGGTGTCATCTTCCCTAGACTCAAAATTCGTTTAATGTGTAACCTATTGTGAATGGTCCATGAGAGAAGTTGAACCAGCCTAAAGAACCATAAGGAATATGTAAAACCTATCAGCTAGGGGTGACATTTGATTGACTGAACTAGTGAGTAGTCAAAGCTTAACATGACACCTATGTATACCCTAATCCTGAAAAGGGGGAATGGACATCTAGGTGGTGATGCTAACAAGTGCATGTATTACTCCTATTGAAGGTACATTTTTGGGGGAAGAATGTACAAACTTGAAATGAAATTATGATGAAAAATATATGGATATATGCAATGGGTGTAATGTAAATGATGCAAGTGGGGGAATGCAATATCTACAAGAGGAAACTCATGATGTGTAGAAGGAGAAGTTTGGAAAACTTATCTACATATGAGTAAGATGTATGATAATGGCAAAAATGGGATGGCATGATAAGGGTTGCCCTAGCATGTGGGGTGTGTGTGTAGTAGGTGCATAAACTATGATGTGTTGGATGCATGCAGTAATGTCAAAAAGAGGAAAGGAATGAAGGTGGAATGTACAACTAGAAGAAAATAGAAGTAGTCTTTGGAAACCAACAAGATAAGGGGATTACCAAAGTCAAAGGATGATAGAAGAAAGGGGATAGATCAACGTAGGTATGTAGCCACTCAAAGCGTGACCATACAACTACGCGAGGAAGTAAGAAGAAGAAGTAGAAGAGGAGGAAAATGAAATGCAAGATATGTCACCAATGGATGGTTTTGATTTATTTATATTTTTGTTTTCATTTTGTGGATGTTTGTTGTGTTCGATGTCGCATGTACAAGAATGTACAAGCAAGGAAGGTGTCTCATGGAAGCAAAATCTTTGCGAGGACAAAGAAGTGAAATATTGCTAGGCTAGACTATGTATGCTATGCTATGCTAGGCTATGTTATGCTAGGCCTATGCTAGGCTATGAGTATGCTATGACTATGCTAGGCTAGGCTAGGCTATTTTTGTTGAGGTTTTTGGAGAAACCTATCCAAATTTTTACTGAGGTTTTTGGAGAAACCTATCCAAATTTTTATGAGGTTTTTGGAGAAACCTATCCAAATTTTTATTGAGGTTTTTGGAGAAACCTATCCAAATTTTTACTGAGGTTTTTGGAGAAACCTATCCAAATTTTTATTGAGGTTTTTGGAGAAACCTAGGTTGTTAAGAGATTCTAAAAAGAATGTTCCAAAATTTTTGTTGAGGATTTTGGAGAAACCTAGTGCTAAGGGATTCTAAAAAGAATGTTCCAAAATTTTTGTTGAGGATTTTGGAGAAACCTGGTGCTAAGAGATTCTAAAAAGAATGTTCTAAAATTTTTGCTGAGGATTTTGGAGAAACCTGGTGTTGATTTGTTTTGTTGAGGTTTTAAGAGAAACCTTTGTGTTGATTTTTTTTCTGAGGTTTTAAGAGAAACCTTTGTGTTGATTTGTTTTGTTAGGTTTTAAGAGAAACTTGTGTTGATTTGTTTTATAAGGTTTTAATAGAAACCTATGTGTTTGAAATTTGATGCTAGGTTTTAAGAGAACTTTGTGTGTTTGAGGTTGAACAATTGTGAGAGGAAAGGACAAACCTTTTATAAAAGGATACAACCTTTTGAACCTAGTGATTGATTTGATTTGGTGAGGGTAAGGCAAAGGATGCAACCTTTTGAACCTAATGATGTATGATGTATGCCCCTGCATTGAATTATGTATGGGGAGAAGATAAAGTTACCCTAGTTTTGAATGATGAATGGGAGAGGGTGAAGTTGCCCTCATGTTGAATGATGTATGGGGAAATATGAAGTTACCCTCAGTTTTATTGATGGATTGGGAGAGGATGAAGTTACCCCAATTTTGAATGATGAATTGGGGAGAGGGTGAAGTTGCCCTCATGTTGAGTGATGGATGGGGAGAAGATGAAATTACCCCCAATTTTGGATGATGGATTGGGAAAGATGAAATTACCCCCAATTTTGAATGATGGATTGGGAGAATATGAAGTTGCCCTAGTTTTGAATGATGGATTGGGGAAGGGTGAAGTTACCCCAATTTTGAATGATGGATTGGGGGAAGATGAAATTACCCCTAGTTTTGAATGATGGATTGGGAGAGTATGAAGTTACCCCAATTTTGAATGATGGATTGGAAGAGATGATGTTACCCTAGTTTTGAATGATGGATGGGGGAAGATGAAGTTACCCCTAATTTTGGATGAAATTTGGATGATTTTGGGATTAGGAGCTTCAATTCACATGGCGAGGGGTGAATTGAACCTGAAATCATAGGTTGGGGGGAATTGGACCCAAATCGTGGGGTGAATTGGACTGTTTGACCCATGTGCAGTATTTTGGTAGTTTGGGGGACCAAACAATGTCAGAATTGGACAAATATTATACCATTGGAAAGCTCTTTTCGAGCTTGATCCAATGGTGAAAGGTTTGGGAAATTTGGAGATGATGTGATGTGGGAAAGGTTGGTTCAAATATGACCCTTCTTTTGGAAGTGATGAATGTGTGATTTCAAGCCTTTTGAAAGGGAAAATTGACATTATTAGTGAAATGGTTAATGGATGATGGTGGAAGTGGAGGAATGGGTACATCTCGATATGGTGGTTAGTGTTGATTATGAGTAGTGATGCTAATCATGCCAACCATTCCATGGGAAGGAATATTGTGATGTACATGATTGAACTGCCTTGATTGGACTTATTGAGTGGGTTGAGTCTTGTGGGGATTAGTCCCCCTGTGTTCAGGTAATGTGTTATGATAATTACCCAAATTTTGATTTTGTGGTATGATGGGGTTTGAAACTTGAATAGTACCATGATCGATAAGGTCCTCAACTAAGTCACGAAAGGTGTGACAAGAGTGGACGTCATGACCCGGCTGGCGATGGTAAACACAAAAGGTATGTTCGATGTGCCCATGAGGGTTGGGTCGATTTGGATCTATGGGTCGAATGTCTGGTAATGTAACATGACCAACCTCAAACAACCTCTGGAATAAGGTAGGTAGAGGCTCAAAAAGTGGAGTCCAATCATGATGTTGACATGGAGGACGTGGACCATGAGCTCATTGTGGTTCGGATGGAGGAGGCACATTAGTATGAGATAATTATTGTTGTGGAGGAGGAGGTTGTGAGACTGATGAAGAATATGGAGAGGTTACATCTACTTGATTGGTCTGTGGTGGCTCCGAGAAGGGTTGATTCGGTGTGTTGCAATTGAAGTGAGGATTTGCAGTGTAAGATGACTTTTGTTGAAGTTTGATTTTACCAGATTGGACCTTGATGTCCTCGATAACCTTTGCCTATGAAATAGCTTCTTCAAAGGTGCGGCTTTGGTGAAGTTGTAGGGAGGTAGAAATGTGTTTATGGCAACTCTTGGAAAAGAGTGTCACTAGTTCTATGGTGGGGAGGCTATGGGTGAGGTCATGGATGATCGCTCTCCATATGGACACAAACATGGTGATAGGTTTGTCATCAGCCTATCGTAAGGTATAGATGTCTGATAAGGTAGTCTTATTTTTTATATTGATGGAAAAGTGCTCTAAGAAGGAGTTGGCAAGCTGTTCAAATGTGTATAGGCTATGGCATGGGAGCATATTGTACCAATCTAAAGCTTGTCCCCCAAGTGAAAGGGAGAAGGTACATAACATGAGGGGATTTCTACTATGAAGCTAGTAGCAAGTTGAATGGTAATTGTTGACATGCTCTCTAGGATCTTCCTTACCTTTGTACTTGTCAAATTTTGGTATTTCAAAGTGGTAGGGGTAAGGAGGGATAGGAACTGATGGGTGAACTAGTTCGTTGCATAGTTCATCATAGGATGGCTTATGTGGCCCGTAACTTGTAGTGCACAAGTTTAGCATTTTAACTTCATCTCATAGGAGTTGAATTTTAGGTGTCAAGGGTATTGAGGACTGTGCTATGGTAGGTTAGGCCTATGAATGTGGTGGGTATTGGAGTTGTTGCTCTTCCCAATACTATGAAGGGTATTGTTGCACCTGATCCTGGTAAGGTGGGTATTGGATGATGTGTGATGTCACATCTACGGGCACACTAGGTTGTGGGGTAGATGTCTACTGAGGGTAATAATACTATGACTATGGGATGTGCAGTTGTGGCACATGTATTTGCTAGGTAGGAGCCTACTGCAATGGTTGGGCCGTAGGTGGTGATGACCAAGATGGAGGAGGTATAAAGAAGGTGGGTGCAGTAGATAATGGTGTAGGTGTTGGGACTACCTATGCTAAGGGTGGTCGAGATGAGGTATCAAAATATGGGATCTATATTTGTCCTAGAGGATAGGAGGTGGTGAAGCTAAACTATGTAGAATAGTCTAGCAGGGTAGGGGTGTGAGCTGCAGGTCTCGATCCATAAGTAGGAAGAAGACTAGTGGTGGGAGCTTGGAAAGGAGGAGGAGGTGGTATCCTAAAAGTTGATGTAGACAAGGGTGGAGTAAAGGACTGTGTATCGTATACTCTGGATACCTGGGATGTCGATGGGAATGCCATGAAAAAATAAGGGTAAGCTTTTGAAGTAGGAGCTTGGGAAGAGGGAGAGGTAAGTGTGTCTACTCCTGATTGAACTTGTGTTGTTGGTTGTTGTTGTTGGCATTGTGTATCTTGTGTTTGAAGAGGTGGTTGGGATAGGTCTTCAAACATTATGAAGAATGGTTGTTGGGAGGATGATGGTTGAGACTCTTGAAAAGAGTAGGGGTGTGATGTTTGAGGGAGGGTTTGTTGTTCCTGTAGAGAGGAAGCTATTGCACGATTTGATAGAATGATGGCCTCTGGGTACCTATGATGGAAGAGGAAGGGTCAAAAATCATTCCTATGATAGGGGTGAATGATGTGACCTCAGGGTGAGTGCGGTTTAGGAGTGAGGAGTCATTCTCAAATAGGGATTGAGATAAACTCTAGAAAAAGGGGTGTGCAAAGGTAGGGGAAGTAGGTGTGACCTCCTCATCTATGGTAAATAATGGATGAGGTTGTCCTGGCATCGTGTAGATCACATGGTCGTAGAACATGGTCGGTGGATTAGGTGAGGATGGGGATGAAAGAAGTGGATAATCCTCTATGAGTGAAGTAGCGAGAGCTTCACTCAAAGTGGACGTCTCATCCTGAGGTGTCATGTGTGTGAGATGCACATCAGATCCTGTGAGTAGATCAAATGTGTGTATGGCCTTCCCCTTCATGATCGAAGGAGTAGGAGGGGATTGACTAGAAGAAGTGGTAGGTGCTTCCTCTATAAGGTGTGCTTGCTCGCACACTCGACTACGGGTGACAATAGGTATGGCAACATGTGCGATGTCATGAAGGTTTAGAACTATGTAGGAATTAAATCTTGTAATTCTAAGTGTGTTGTGTGAAGGGGTTTAGGAATAACCCTATATGGTGTAGACTCGATTGTGCCTAATATATAAGAAAATAATGATGTCCTATGTGTAGCTCGAACAATAAAGTGATAAGTGGTGTAATGTGCTGAAACTAGTTTGTGATCATGCAAACAATGGTAGACTGGAATCAGTTCTAAATGCTGAAAATAAAAGTGTTTTGTTTGTTTATGTGTGTTTCGATGTTGGTACCTCCTAGGTAGTATCATGGGTAGTGGAGTGAATACTCTAGTAGATCAGGAATGTCGTCGGTATAGAACCTCCTACAACACCCAAAGATGCACAGAATAGAACAATATCGCAACGTGCAAATGGTGACCTGTATGGAAGGTGCAGTAAAATGATATCCTAAAATGGGGGAACCCACTATGCTGAAGTGAGTTCGCTATATCCTCTCACAAGAAGAGGTGATACTATCTACGATCTACTAGGCATGGTCAAAACCCCATGCTTTCACTTCACCCTCGGGTGGGCTTAGTCAATAATGACAGTTATCGTGTCCACAAATTATGTTAGCCTTGTGGACGAAGGCATCTAATCCTATCCCACTCCAAAGGTAACCACTGGTGATGAAATCCAGAAGCCCAATCTCAAAATAAAAGTGGTATGTGGAAGTCTACGCAATGCTACATGATGATCTACGCATGACTACGCATGACTATGCATGACTACAACAATCTACGCATGTCTACGATGATCTAAAATAGTCTACGTTGGTATACGATAGCCTAGGGATATCTATGATTGACTATGTAAACCTACAAGTGTCCAAAAGGATCTACAAGTATGTAGGTATAGCAATGTGCGACTTTTAGGTGTCTAAAAATAGATAGAGAGAGAAAGAGATATAAAGATAACATATATGTGTATACGTATAATTTTTTTTTAGAATTTAATATTTTATTATTTTAAAAATAAATTTTTGAGATTATTATTATTTGTAATTGTCTGTATGGGATTGAAATAGGTTTCACACCCATATCACATTGGGGCAACATAGTGATATTACAATTTTTTTGTTGAAAAGTGCTTTGTATTATTGATGACTAACAATTACAAAGATCACAAAAAAAGGTGGGTGGTATGGAGACACACATTGAAATATCTATAACTCCACCTAGAACAAAAAAGAGGGGTTTTGGGGGTTACACTATTTAAAACTATGATATTAAAAAAAGAATAGGCTAAAAAATTGAAGCCCTAAATTGTTCACCTTAAATATTATATATTACAGAGAGAAAATATGTAGATTAAAAAAACTATGAGAGACATAGCCTAATGGAGTGGATGAAGGAAATGCCATATTGAAACTATTCCAATTGGGGAAATTACTATCAAGGGCCTTCAACATATTGGGACTACTGGAGCATCCAAGGTTATCTTTGAAGCTGCCCATCATATTAACACCATCGAGAGACTGCAATGCTTGAAAACTATTGGAGCATTCAATAACACCATTAAAACTCCTTAATTTAATGTGAAGTCATTTATTTGAAAGAGGCTCACCAACTCCATATATTTCCTGGGACTGCAAGAGTGGTGTAAGCTGATACAAGGAGAGTGGGGAGGAGAAACTAGTTTTGGTCCTTGCTTAGGGACCATGCAATCTAAACCTTAATAGTGTTTTTGGTGTGTCGTGGGGACCTCTTTGTTTCCCATATCGACTATGGAAGGACCACTATTCCTCAACTTTGGAATTGAAAGACAATTTTTCCATACCTTTGTTGTTAAAGGACCATCAACTAGTTGAGTTGTTGATGGTCCTATCACCTTCTCTGAAGGCTATGAATTTTGGGTGACAATCATCTTTACAACTATTTTAGGGATCGATGATTTAGTAATTCTAGGGTATTTATTTTGCAGCTATCCATAATGGTCTAACCATATTTAGTGGGTTGAGATGTTATACACATAGAGGGTGCATAAGTGGGCTTTGGCTGCTTGTGTAGCATAGACAAACAATCTTTCACCTTGTGGTCAAAATCTTGGAAATGGTAAACAAGTATTTGGGAGGTTGAAGTAGAAAATCCTCTACAAAAATGTATATTCCCCCACTTGGATACTGATGGAATCATTAAGGTATTTAGACAAATATACTTTGATACATACTTGCCTGGATGGATGGGCATAAAAAACTTTGCAAGCTCGAGCATAAGAACATTCCCTAGCACACTAGTAATTTCATGCATGTTACCCCATAAGGTAATGGGAAGGATGAGGAACTCAATCCAAATCAAGAAGTTATTTATACGGTCCTTAGAAATAGCAAAATCATGAGACCATGGCATGAGAACTAGTAAAGAGCTTCACATGTGGCATGGACCGTACTGATGAATTTCTTAACATGGCTAGGATTAGAAAACTAAAAAAGGAAGAAACCTTTAGTAAGGTTTTGAACCTGGGTAACTTCAACACCATGAGGGGTCCAAACATAATTGATCAAAGGCTACAAATTTATCTCATTGAGGATACGATCAATAAAGTAACCTATCAATGCATGCTATGTAAGCCAATTGTATATAGCTTCTAAAGACTATGCAGGGAAAGTGACACCAGGGTTAGAGACCTTACCAGCTAAACCACCTTCAGGATAAACTTTCAAGGGTGTTTGAAGAGAGAAAACCTCACTTGGTCTATCTTGTGCGACTAGATCTAAATCTTGGCTCATCATGGTTGGGAGCCATAAGCACTGAAAAGAGCAAAATAACCAGCGGAGCTGACTCAAACCCTAATGCTCGATTACTCTCCATATTTGTGATATTACAACTTTGACAATTATGCATGTAACATTCTTTTTTACAACTTGACAATGCATATATCATTTTGTATTACAACTTGACAATGCATGTATCATTTGGTATTATAACTTGACAATTATGCATGTATCATTCTGTAAAATTTAAATCTCGATATTCTCCTTGAAAACATCCTTTAATAGCCCGCCCTCCTCTCCTTGTTTTTAAAGGGGAAGAGAGAGAGGCGAGCCTCTTTTAATTTGAAGCTAAGAGCTTATCAATCCTTTAATAGCCTGCCGGGGCGCTTATCAATCCTTTAATAGACAATCGACCTTAAAAAGATAGGGAGAGCTCTTGAGAAGGGAGAGGAGAGGCTCTCTTTAATTCCTCACGAGCTTATTCTCCTTTTATATAATATACGCCCTCCTTTAATCCTTAGAATAGAGAGGGCTTGGGGGGGCTCGGTTCAGCAGGTTCAATGCCTACTGTATCGGAAAGAATCATACTCAAAAAAAGAGTTTGATCCTGGCTCAGAACGAACGCTAGCTATATGCTTAACACATGCAAGTCGAACTTAAAATGCTTCCGCTTCCCGGGCAGAAGGGTTTGGCCATGAAGAGAAGAGGTCACGCGATAGGCGACGATAAGCACTCGCCTCTCTATTTTAAAAAGGGAGCCCTAATACGCCATATAATAGTGGCCCTAGGTTTTAAAGCCAAGCAAGCCCTTTTATATAATATACGGTTAAAGTTTGAAAGAGGCGGCTTTAAAGCGTTTTTAAGGGGGAGAGCTCTCTATCTATGACCCGGGTCGGTTCTTCTTTATTTTAATGAAATAATTGAGAGCAAAGTGGAGAATGAGTGTGTAAGGCCATGCATGGGGAAGGGAACACTCTCTATCCTCAGAGTGATACAAAAAAAATGCAATGATCATTTCTTTTGTGTTGGGGAGAAATCCTCTAGATCAGATAAGGGGAGTAGGCTTAGTAGGGCTCGACTCGATGATCATTGGGTGCCCCTCCACCAACCTTTAAAAGAGCTATTGACTGTTGAAACAACTCTTTGTAAATCCACCATTTGAAACTACCTTTCTCGCTCCCCTTCCTCACCCACCTTGGTGAATGGGAAGAATGAACCCCTTACTCCTTTTTCTTTCAAAGGTAGAATACAATTAATCATAGAAATTATTTTAGTAACTAATTGTTTAGAGAGGGATTAGAGGATATTCAATGACCACTTTGGTTCTCCCCATACCATATGGAAAATGATGACCTTATATAAGAGAGGCTTCTCTAGCGAAATGGAGACCACATATAGAGGTTATTATGAAGCCCAATTCTATGGAATAAAAATTCAAGCTTAAAAAATATTATTTTAAGGGTCTCTTAAAAAAATGCTTTATGGGATGGTAGAAGCGGCCATGGCCTCTGCTACCCCAACTAATTCAGTTTTTTTTGGAACTACAGAGATAAATCATGAGTAGGAGTTCCTACCTCTCTCTCTAAAAGTACTCAAGCTGATAATCTTAAATCTTGAGCTGAGCATGGTATAAATAGAGAGAGTTTTTTTCCAAACTCTTAAGATATAGGGTTTTTAAACCTCTTTATCTGACCATATTCGAAAAAGATGAGTTTGAGTGCTTTTAATAAATTCAAGTAAAAGTGAACCCGGGTCTCTTTTAGGATAAAGATCGAGTTGAGGAGGGGATCTTTTTAATTCAATTATATACACATTAGCAACCATTAATTTTAAACGAATGTAGACCTCTTAGATTAAAGAGCGAGTTCTCAAAAACAACCTTTCAATTTGGCAACTTTCCCTTTTATTTTAAAGTGAGTGCTCATAGTTTTTTAAAAGGATTAGAAAGAGGTCAAGTGCCCCATTGATCCATATTTGATAAATGGATATATGTTGACCTCACCATTTTCGAGTTACTTTAGACTCGGGAGAGAGCATGTGCTTACCTTACTAATAAAGGGTCAAGGGGTATTTGAATTTATTTAAAGAGAAGGCTCACTTTTAGAATAGAGAGGAGGGCCCGAAGGGGCGATTTCCCTCTCCCTTGGTCTCCTTCCATTTTCAGTATCGATCAATATGACATATATAGTAATGATGCATGTTGGAGTATGCACGCAGTTTAGGAAGAGAGACACGACTTTTTTCTTTCAAATCTTGGGAATCTCCTCTTGAGATAAAGCATACTACATGTAAATCGAGTAGTTTCAAGCTCCCTTTCTCATCGTTAATGCCTCCCTCCTAAACCCATTAAGAAAAGCCTTCTCCCTTGCCTTATCACCATTTTAATCAAACGAATCTCTATCACGGTATTTGAAGATATTTAAGCGAGTGCATTAAGAAAGAAATGACCCTTGAATAAATGGGTAAATGAATAGATGAAACACCTTTTACCCATCAATAAGGGGGGGCACGCTGAGGAACCAACAAAACCTCTTTATTTATTTATTTATTCGGCACCTGCCCCTTAAAAAAAGTGACATCTCTACTCTAATGGAATTGTGGAGAGACAGGGAACAAAATCGAGTCAATGGATGTATTCAGCGAGTGGCAGCCTCTATCAAAAAAGGGGAAGTTGGGCTTATTAAATTCTGTACACGATCAAGGAGATGGGTGCGTACATTGATTCATTTGTAATAGAAATAAGAGATTGCTCCAACAATACACTTATCAATATATCTTTAGGCATTCTTTAAATAGATGAAATTAAATAGCCATGCCATACGTGACCATGCACATTTTAAAAGAGGGGTCCATAGCCATTATATTGAATTAAATAGCTACCATCATTAAATTAAATTAAATAAAATAGTTGCCCAACTCACTAGAGCCAACAACAGGATGGAGAATGGTATCTTTAGATATTTATTATCCAAAAAAGCCTATTATTCAATCCCACATGGGTTTGTTAGAGCTCTCTTCAACTAACCCATAGATCAATCCGTTTTGAAAGCCTTAGGTTTTTAAATCCCTCCACTTTAGAATTTTGATATCATGAGGTGTCAAATATACTAAAAGCTATAGAGGATCAATCCCTTATTCTTAAACAAAATGAAGATGTCCCTTTCGAATCAATAGGAGAAGCAACGCCGAACTCCCAAATCAAAGTTACCTTCCCTTGTGCATCGAGTCTCACTGATCGGTAATGTATGATGTCATAGTATGCTTCGAGAGGGCCATAAGAGTAGGATAAAAATGAACTATTGTAAAATAAGGTTGTCAAATAAGCACATTTTTTTAGGAGAGCTCTTTCTAAGAGGAGAAATAATAATAATAGCAACTATTTTATTTAAGGCTGGCATATTGTTAGAGCTCTCTCTACCAAACTTTTTAAACTATTGATCGGGGGACCCAACCAACCTTAACTCCGTCAAGAGTGTGAAGTATGTTATTTTTCCCACTACCTTTTTTTGAAAAGGGTAGGTACCCGAAGTCAATGAATGAAGCCTTGAATATGTTCTCCTTGCCACAAAGATAGCAAGCAAGGCGAGTTTCTCACGATCTATTGGAATGTAATCTGCTTAAGGTTTTAGAGAGTGGAGAATGAGCTATATTTTTCAAAGGGATCCTATGGTCCCTCTTTGTATAGTATTTTGAAGTCTCTTTCTTCTTGATTTTAGAGTGGAATACGACAACATCTAGTCACAAGAGCTAATTCTATAACAAAGGGGTCTCAATATTACTGAACCATTCTCTAGGTACGACTCTTAATGGTGGGCCTAGAAAAGACTAGGGGTAAGGCGAGGAAAATTGAAGTGAAATATGACGTTTTAAGATATAATTGATTTTCATATTAAGATATAGAGCACTTCCCTCTTTGACCTTAAGGCAAGAGCATTGTAATAACAAGGGTGACCCTTTCCCTTTTAATTCTGTTAGAATTAATGTAATGTGCACTATGCCAGTTTGATACTTGTCAGTTTCATTGACAAGTGTCATGTTCATAATATAGGCTTATGCCTATATATTGTAACCTATTTTTATCAATAATTAATCCCTTCAGTTTTAGTCCTAACATTTGGTATCAGAGCGGGTTTCCTCTCCTGCTTGTGAAACCCTTGAGAGGGGATTTCCCTCATGGAAATCCTCCCTCCTCCCCTCATTTTTTTTTCTATTTTTTAAATTTTTTACTGAGGGAGTATGCTCTCCATCAATTGATGGATCAGAAACCAAATGGTCAAAAATATTAAAATTTGGGAGGTTCTTTTTTTTTAGTTATTTTTTATGGTTTTTTTTTGCAGTCTTATACTGCAAATCTAGGGTAGCAATGCCGCCTCTGGCTTTCTACGTAGATTGGTCTTGAATCTCGGAGGTTGCCATTATTTTTTTTTTCATCGATGGTGTTTCCATCATCCAAAGCAAATCATGGATTTTTTTTTAAATTCATGTCCATCGTGGGTTCATATGCAATAACATCATCAAGCGTTGTACCTGACAGAATACAGTTTGTCGGGTCTCCTCGGATGGATCGTGCCTCTCATGAATGTAAAAATGTTTGAGTCGAAGGGCCGTTTTGCTACAAGGGGATGAGTGGTGGAGTTCTAGAGTTCCCTTAATCTCAGAAAATATGGCTGCTGGCTATGATAAAATGGAGCATGAGTACTTGCGATAGCGGATGAAGTATTTGTGGTGAAAAACTATCTACTATTGCGGAGTTCGGATACTGCAGATGCATAGCCAATGCGAGGTGCTATTTTGCTGAGCTTCGACACCTGCCTATTCGCTGTGCTGCATGATGGGTCACCGAGGAAGTATTTTTCTTGAAGTCTTATTCTTGGAAGGATGTCAAAGCAAAATTTTCTAAAGTTTTCGGTGAGATACAACACAGTCTGACATCCTATCATAGCACCTGATCTTTGATCCTGTTTGCTATATAAATACCATTTCAATCTAACCAAGTTTTATAATTCACTTGCTAGTCTCTAGTTTGAGTTCTGGGATAGGGTTTCAATATCTGAAATGTCTAAGCACAACAAAGACGAAGAAGAAGGAATGGAGGGTGGGTCCATGGTTAAGCGGTTTCGTAGCCTCACTCCCAAGGCGAATGAGCTCATCCACATGCTGGAAGATGCAGAGGAGGAGTGAAATGTCATTGAGGAGGAGGTTCTTTTCGATGTGATGAAAATTCTGGAGGAAGAAATTAGTTCTTGTTGTTGTAGCAAGGATGGAGCGTAGTGGTGAAATCGCAGTTGTTCAGTGGTGAAATGGCATCGACTGCCGCTGTCGACTTAAAAAAAAAAATTCAGATCCAGCGTGATGATATGACCTTTGATGCCTATGTGACTGACAATGAAGATGCACCAGGGATAGTGGTGCTACAGGCATGTTGGTTTGGATGATGCAAAAATAGTTGTCGAGGCCTGGAGTGGCCATTGCCGACTATGTGTGCATGTAGAGGAGGAGGTGCGCCTTCACGACCGTCTGCGTGGCGGGGGCAAGCCCTGTCAGGTCACAGATTGGATTCCTCTTCGGATCCTTTTATTTGTGGATCGACATGATACTTCCATGAAGGAGCATGACAATGATGCACAATGCACAACCTGCATTGTGACCTTGAAGCCCCAGATTAGATTACAAGAGAATCAGATGAAGATCTTACTGTTATGGTCAGATGAATGTGCCTCTCTTCCAAAAAAAAAAAAAATGATCTAGAATGGAAGCTGGTGTATGTGGGGTGTGCAGAGGATGAGAGATATGACCAAGTGCTGGAAACAGTCTATGTGGGTCCTGTAAGAGTTGGGCATTATAGGTTTGTTTTCAGGCTGATCCTCCAGATGTGGAGGCAATTCCAGAGGAGGACATTTTGGGGGTGACTGCCATTCTCATGCCCTGCTTTGAGGAAGATCTAAAAAATGGCATAGGCCGTGATAATATAAATTTTAATCCTGGTTGTTTCAATTTTTTTTTTTTGACAGGGAGTTTGTGAAGATGATGAGCCCGCAGCAGAAGCGGTGGCTGCCTGCTGTCACCATTTCTCCATCAACAGATAGGAAAGATAAGAACAACGACACCCCTGCTGAGATGAGGAGACACTCTAAAGTTTGTCAATGAAGTGGAGATGAAGATGTGATGTATGGTTTAATTACATCACAATTGGGTGATGTGCATACAGAGATGGAGACAGCAGATGGGAATTTCGTTCCTTGTATCGGCGGGCGCGAGTGGAAGGGGCGTCCTGCATGTGGGACAGATGGATCATGAAGGAAGACAACGTGTAATGCAAAACTAGAGTTAACCACCCTCCCAACCAAAAATGCAATGAAGAGCACCAAAAACAGCGAATCCCAACATTTTCGTTTCTCCCTGATTTGGCGGTTGCTCTGATGATGTTGAGCGTGAGGGGTGGCAGTGCTCACGGAGGTGGAAAACAGAGAGCGCCATATGGAGAGGTGGTGGCAGTGCTCGCGAAGGCGGACGGGTACCGCAGCACGTCGACAGCAGAGAGCGCCATATGGAGAGGGTAAATTTTGATTTTTGAAAAATGATGTGGGATATTTTTTAATATGGGGAAATGTTTTTTTAAAGAGCATTTTTTAAATGTGGAAGGCAGCAATGGCCGACTATATGGCCTCATTGGCCATCTTTTAATGTTTTTTCCACTTAAAAGTGGAAGTGGAAAGGCCCACATGATCTATGTTATTTCCCAGGAAACATTTATCATGATGAAGTTTTTTTGGCCATTGGTATGGTTTTATTGGTCATTTTTTATTTTCCACATGGAAGTGGAAGGCCTAGATGGTCCATGTAATTCCCCTGCGTGGGAAAACTAAAAATTGTCTATTTTTTATTTCGCTAGAGAGTGATGCCGCCATAGTGCAAGGTTTTAGTTGCTGTCTTGGAGAGGCATGTTGTTTTTCATTATGATGAAGGCCCATTTGATAATGGAATATAGGGGTATTTATAGTCGTTGGAAATGTTTTTCCACGATGGACACAATGGTGGTGTCATATTGTAATTTTGAGGCTATTTCATTTAAGTTTTTTAGCCTCAAAGGTTTTTTACCTTGGAGTGCACTCTCGGTTGAACCCGACACTCCCAAGGCACTTGTAAGTGAACCTAGTATCTAGTAGTACCCTCTATCTACTTGGCGGATGCAACGGATGGTTACCCATGCATTCCGGTAAGATGAGGTTACTACTATAAGGACACTTATTCTAGGGACTACAGACATAGACACCCTAGACTCTATCCAAATTTTTTTTGGATCTACTTCTGAAGACTACAAACGAAGACACTTCAAAATATTCTCTTCTACTCTTCTTTTCTTCTTCTCCTCCATATTTGGCTACTATGGCTCATTTATTGTATTGAGTGCATTTTCGACAGAGATCGACACTCTTATATGGTTCATTTTTCCTTTGTATTAAGGTGCATTTTTGACAGAGACCGACACCTTCTAGATTGAGTTCACCATGAGGAGGGATTTGATATTCATGGTGAATCTAGTCAGTGACCTACGAGAGGCAACATCCTCTGAGGATGACCTGCAGAGGCAATAGACCCAGAAGTGGCTGACCTTGAGGCACCCATGATGACCCTGAGGCACTTAGACGGCTAACCCAGTGGCAATAGACCCATGGAAGTGGCTGACCCTGAGGCAACAGACCGAGATGTATACACAGTGAATCTAGCATTATTCATCGTTGGAGAGCCAAGCACAAAGAGCATGAGCCTAGACCAAATCAACAATAAAGGAGGATGTAGAAATTTTTTTAGAGAAGTCAACATTAAGGGGGAATGTTACCTAATGTTGACTTATTTTTTTTAGTTAGGATAGTGCACATTAAGGGGGAATGTTAGAATTAATGTAATGTACACTATGCCTGTTTGACACTTGTCAGTTTCATTGACAAGTGTCATGTTCATCATATAGGCTTATGCCTATATATTGTAACCTATTTTTATCAATAATTAATCCCTTCAGTTTTAGTCCTAACAAATTCTAGGGCTAAAGTATACTCTCCGCTCTCTCTTCAAAAGGAGAAGAGAGAGGTTTTTGAAAAAAAAGAGGTCATTTTTTAAAGGTTATTGTATTAAAGAGAAAGGATAGAGAGCACCTTTGAGGATAGAGAGAGGACCGATAGGATAAAAAGATCGATAGGAATATGAACCTAACCATAGAGAGTTAGTTCACCAGGCATGCCACCTTTCAAACTTATAGAGGTCGAGTGCTTATAGAGGTCAAGAAAGCACGCCACCTTTCAAACTTATAGAGGTCGAGTGCTTATTTAAGACCTATTAAAACGTTTCGGCTCCTCTTTTAAGGAGAAGGGGACAGGAGGAGCTCTTATCTTTAAAAGGAGAGGGGGAGAGGGAATCTCTATCTTTAAAAGGTCGAGTGAGCACCTACCTCAACCAAGATAAAAAATTATCTCCATCATAAAAAGCGGCTTTATTGAATAGAACTGATGAATGAATCCCTAAGCTCTCTATGGGCCCGGATCCCCTTTTTAAAATAGAGAGGCAGTATTTTTATTTTAGGCACCAACCCCTCATGTTTTTAGAGAGGAGAGGAGAGGAGAGCTCTTCTATCTATAATAGAGCCCCACATTTGAAAGGGTAAAAAAACCATAACCTTGCCGAGAGGAGGACTCAAATTTTTAAGAGGGCCATAACCTTTATTGGCCCATGTTTTAAAAAGGGCCTTTTAAAAGCTATCTATCTGGGGATAGAATTCCATTCTTTGGGAGGGATAAGCTTCTTTAAATCCATCTTTAATATTGAATATAATCAAGATAAAGTTTTATCAAGGACTAAAACAAAAGCATGAGTCACATTACTGCTCATGTAGTTCTAGGTGGAACTGGATCGCTTTTTCTAGAATAAGTAGTTGATTTTATATAAAAGAGAGCTCCCCTCCCAAAGATTTTAGATAGAAAAGGCATAAATATTTTTAAAGCAAGCCAAAATCTATATTTGAGAGGGATTTCAGATGCATAGCCCCTCTTCTTTTTGAGAGGTCAACTCTAAAGGTCCAAAACATAAACCAGGTTCGAGCCCCTCCCCTCTATTGGTAAGTTTCCAGAGCTCTTTTATGACACAGATCAACCAGGAAAATAACTACAAGAGCCAACTCTTCCTCTATTTGTGAGGAACAACCTTTCCAAGTAGAGGAAAAATCATGGATAAGAAGACCCAATGATCAATTTCAAGTGATTTCGAAATCCTTTCATCAATATCTCTCGGATCAGCGGAGATATATTACCCCAAATTGAAGCGAGAGGGGGCATTGGTTTAGTTAACTCAATAAAATTGTTACGTCAAATATAACTAGAGCTATTCATTTTGTTTCCATTAGATCCATCCCAGGGAGTGGCAAGAAGAGGGTATTTTTATGATCAAGGGCTCCCCTCTATTTTGAAAGGGTAAAAATGCTTTCTATTTTGATTGTCATGTTACCCTGGAGTAGCATCCTCCTAGGTGACACCATACAATCCACTCACTTTTGGGAGAGGTCCCCTCGGATTTTAAAAACTCGAGAGGTCCTTTCTTTAATTCTTTAATTTCGAGAGAGAGCAGGGAAATCTCTTCTCTTTAATATTTCCATAAAATAACTACTAATCATTCCATTCTCATATTCCCAACTTAACCTTCCACCTTTTATCTCTTATAATCCATCCATTCTTAAAATATAATCCCTCCCCGGGATATATAGGGCCCTTTACCCTTTGAAAAAATAGGTGGGGGAGAGGGCAATGGACAAGTGGAACTTGCACTATGAGCAAGCTGTGCCCCCTGCTCCTCTTCTCTATCCATTAGTTCGCCGTCGCTGCATAGAGATGGTCGCTTGAAATATACAGGGGTTGGGGAAACCATGAATTTTTATTGAGGGCGCGAGCCTTAAAGTTTTGATTTGATTTGCAATGTTATAGAAATGGGGGAGAAAACATAGCATGTCGCAACTATTATATTAAAGAGCTTGATCGCGTCCTCTCTATTTTAAGATTCCCTCGACCCTCTCTCATTTCAAAAGGGCTAGTCATTTATGTACTCTTAATTCTATAGTATAAAGTAAAATGGGGGGAGAGATCCCCCACCCCCACCCCCACTTTTATAAGGTAAGGTAAGGTAAGCTCTCCCATCCCCATCAATAGGCAAGCTATATTAAAGGTAAGGCGAGTGAGGGCAAGGTAAGGCCATTTTAAAAAGATATGGGGTGATTGTTTATTGGCTCTATCTATAATGGAATTAGCCTTATAAAGCTCTTTATCTCTAATCTAAAGAGGTTATACCTTTATTCTCCAATATAGATAATAGATATATGTTCGTATCCATCCATCTATCTATATATGATAGAGACGAGTATACTATTTTGAGAGTAGTCTACTTATTTATTGCCAGTATTAGTTCTTTCACCTTGAGGTCTACCTCTACCCAATGGGACTAGGGGTAAAGAACGACACACATTCTACTCTCCTCGACATCCATCATCCCACATAGAAAGATATTGCTCGTATCATGGTTGTCTACATTAGTGTAGCAAGGGGTTGATCCTGAATGAACTAGAAAATTGAAGTCGCTTTTGAAATCATACTTCCCATAGATCTTTAAAATATAGCAAGCACACAGAGAAGATGCTTGCTATACTGAATTATTGTCGACCATTAGGACCTAGTGGTAAGGCCATCCATAAAGAATTTTATTTATCTAGCATTGATCGAACAGGGGAGTTGGTCGAGTGCGTTCATTCGTTTGATCGCTTCTGTTCAATCATTCATAGAAAATGAGAGAATATAACTCGGAGTCGGAGAAGAACTTGAGTTAATGAAGATTTATAGCATCATTCGGGTGAATACGAATTGAGATTGTGGAAACATGAGCTTGTGATATAGCCACACCTAATTCCAAACTGATCACTGCAAAAAAAATTGATAAAATATTATTCATACATAGCATAGTCCGAGCGAACCCACTTGAGATCTTGACTAGACTATGACCAGCCATCATATTGGCGAATAAACGTATTCCTAAGCTTAATGCGCGGAAACGATAAGGGATTAGCTCAAGGAGTACCAAGAAGGGTGCTAACGGCAGTGGTACTCCCGCGGGTAATTAAACAAAGAATTTAACAGATTAATGTTATTTGATAATAATATTATAATTTTTATAGTACATTATTTTACAGATAAATTTTACAATACATATTTTTAATGTTGTAATCAAAATATATTATTAAAATTAACCCTTACGTGGGTGATTATGTGAGGGGGTGGGCGTGTGGTGACTATGTGTTAAATTCTCTATTGATAAACACAACTCTTGGTATTACAAGGGGTCATGGTTGAGGAGAGATTGCTCAGCCATGTGCGTTGGTCATAGGAGTTTCTCACACTAACCAAATATTATACATAATTAAAATTATATATTAAATTTATATAATATTCATATATAAATGCACTGAGGGTGTAGTGCAACGAAGGTCTAAGGTTCAAACTGCGACGTGGACGAGTGTGTGAGGGGGTGGACGTGTGGTGGCTTTGTGTTAAATTCCCTATTGATAAGTATAAATCTCAACTTTAGGAGGGGTCATGGTTGGGAGGAGACTTCCTAGACCTCTGTACGTCAATCATAGGGGTTTCTCACAATAACCAAATAAAAAAAAATCATATATATATATATATATTTGATTTGGTTATAAATATAATTTTTTTTTTGGATTTGGTTATTGTGAGAAAACCTTATAATTGACGTAAAGGGTTGAGACATAGGGGTTTATCACAATAACAAAAAAAAAATCATATATAAATATGTATTTTTGATTTGGTTATATATATATATATTTATTTTATTTGGTTATTGTGAGAAATCCCTATAACCGACGTATAGGGCTAAGACATACAGGGCTGAGGAGTCTCCTCCCAACCATGACCCCTCCTAAAGTTGAGAGCTATACTTATCAATAGGGAATTTAACACAAAGTCACCACACCCACCCCCTCACACACTTGCCCACGTCGTAGTTTGAACCTTAGACCTCTCGAAGAAGAGCCAAAGCTCGAACCGTTGCTCTGCAACATATTTTTAATATTGTAATAAAAATATATTATTAAAATTATCAAAATACATATACGGTCGAGACATAAGGATTTCTCACAATAACCAAATACAAAAAAATCATATATAAATATATATTTTTGATTTGGTTATATATAATTTTTTTTTTGGATTTGGTTATTGTGAGAAACCCCTATAACTGACGTATAGGGCTGAGACATATAGGGCTGAGCAGTCTCCTCCCAACCATGACCCCTCCTAAAGTTGAGAGCTATACTTATCAATAGGAAATTTAACACAAAACCACCACACCAACCCCTTCACACACTCGTCCACACCACAGTTTAAACCTTGGACCTCTTGAAGAAGAGCCAAAGTTCGAACCGTTGCTCTGCAACATATTTTTAATGTTGTAATCAAAATATATTATTAAAATTAGCCCCTACATGGGTGAGTGTGTGAGGGGTGGGTGTGTGGTGGCTGTGTGTTAGATTCCCTATTGATAAACATAACTCTCGGCATTACGAGAGGTCATGGTTGGGGGAGGATGATGGAGAGCCAATTTTTCAACAAGCCAAAAATTCAAAACAAAAAGAAGATCTAAATTCTCATTCAATAGCTTGGAAAAAGATTTACAGAAAAAGATTTACAGGTGTAAACTGTCTCATGTCCAACGATCGGTTTACACACTCAGAGATAATCTTTTTTTTTTCTTTTACAAATTCTAGGCTTCCCCCAGGCCATGGAAGAAAAAATCTGCAAAGCAGGTCCAGAATGGCCTTGCCTTCATGTCTGCAACTCTGCTTCAGCAGTTTTCCAACACCTTCACATGCCTTTTGCCTCCCCTTTTATAACGATAATTTTCTCTTTGTAACTCTTGGTCTTTATCTGATGATGTTTAGTATAACCGTCGCTCCATGGTTTCACTCCATAACAACCCTTGTAACTGTCGTCTGACTTTCGTTCATTGTCACATTTCTCATTTCAGCTGCATGCTTCACTCTATAACTGCCCTTGGAACTACCGTATTGACTTTTGTTTACTGTCACATTTCTTATTTCAGCTGCATGCATCACTCTGTAACTACCCCTGTAACTGTTGTATTGACTTCTGTTAACTATCACACTGTCACTCTATAACAGTTCCTAAAAATGCAGCATGTCACGATATCACGACACTTTTTCCCTCTGGCTCTTTCTCTTCTCTTTGGTCATGAAAATGCGACATGTCGCGATATCGCGACACTTTTTCCCTATGGCACTTTCTCTTGTCTTTTGGTCGCGATAATGCGACATGTCGTGATATCGTGACACTTTCTCTCTCTTGCTTTCTCTCTCCTATTTTGGTCGTGATAATGCGACATGTCACGATATTGTGACACTTTTCTCCTTTGCTTTCTCTCTCCTCTTTGTGTCACAAAAATGCGACATGTCGCGATATTGTGACACTTTTCTCCTTTGCTTTCTCTCTCCTCTTTGTGTCGCGAAAATGCGACATGTCGCGATATCATGACACTTTTCTTCTTTGCTTTCTCTCTCCTATTTGGGTCACGAAAATGCGACATGTCGCGATATAGCGACACTTTTCTCCTTTGCTTTCTCTCTCCTATTTGTGTCGTGAAAATACGACATGTCGCGATATCGTGACACTTTTCTCCTTTGCTTTCTCTCTCCTCTTTGTGTCGCGAAAATGCGACATGTCGCAATATCGCGACATTTTTCTCCTTTGCACTTTCTTTTGTCTTTTGGTCATGATACTGCGACATGTCGCGATATCGTGAAATTTTTCTCTCTTGCTCTTCCTCTTATCTTCTGGTCGCGATAATGCGACATGTCGCGATATCGCGACATTTTTCTCTCTTGCTCTCTCTCTTGTATTTGGGTCGTGAAAATGTGACATGTGATATCGCGACACTTTTCCTTCCTTGCCAACATGTCGCAATATCGCGACACTTTTTCTTCTTTGCCTCTTCTTTGCCAATATGTCACGATATCATGACACTTTTGCTTCTTTGCAAAACATGTCACGAAATCGCGACACTTTTCCTCCTTAGCAGTATTTTTCTTTTTCTTCGTTGGATGCTCCTGCATCAGACAACCGGGGTGGATGGAGAAGTGACCTTCACTTCTATACTATTCTGTCACCTTCTTAACAGTAGGAATTAATGCATAACACATAGAATCCCTCTTCAGGCCATCCAAAAATTTCTTACCATCGACCAAACAGATTCTAGCACTACTGCATACCTTTTCATCCACTGCCTTTAATGGCTTCAACTTATGACACACTCCATATTTCGTCAGAGAGTAAGTATTCGCACGCCCATCATGCACCGCACGTCTATCAAATTGCCATGGTCTCCCCAACAACAAATGGCAAGCATCCATAGACAAAACATCACATAGAACCCCATATTGGTATCTCCCAATATTAAACTTGACTAAGCACTATTCACTGACCAATGCCCTATGGTCCTCCTGCAACCACACAATCCGGTATGGATGTGGGTGTCTCCTCCTCTCTAGCTATAACTTAGTAACCATTTATTCAGAGACTAAGTTATCAGTACTACCATTATCTATAATAACATTACAGACCTTACCTGAAAATTTGCACCTTGTGCGAAACAGGCTCCTCCTATGGTCTAATTCTTTTTCCTCATTCAACAAGGTTCTCCTTACGACCATAAATTCTCCTCTCTGCCTCCTCAGAGTGTTCAGATTCAACACCTTCATCAACGACCATAGCTCCGACATTATCTTTAGGCCTCCTATTTGTCCTCTCTTGGTGTTGTGGACACTCGTATGCTCGATGTCCTTCTTCTCCATAATTGAAATAGGTTCCACGAAACCTTCTTTCTCCATTTCTTCAACCAGATCTACCTCTTCCTCTTGGGTAGTTATTCTGACCACGGGATCTGTAATCATTTTCTCCCTTATGATCCTGACTGCTGCTAGCTTCTTCTTTCTTCTCATCTCGTCCTCCATCTATCCTTCCACTAGTTCTTCCACCATGATCTCTTCCTTTCTACTTACCTTCAAATCTTCTATTTAGCTTCTCTTCAACTTTAGAGCAAACTGGTAAGCATCCTCAATGGTGCTTATCCTAACTAGATTCAACTCTTCTTTTATACTGGTTCTCAATCCATTGATGTAACATGATACCTTCTCCTTGTTAGCCTTTGAATGGCCAATTCTGATTGAGATCTTATAGAAATCCTCTGTATATTCTTTGATAGATTTGCTTGACTGTCTCAAACTCTGCATTTTCCTCAATAGATCCAATTCATAATCTGTAGGAATAAACTGTCTCTTCAACTTCTCTTCCATTCGATCCCATCTGGTTATTTTTCCCTTTCCTCTTCTATTTATTTCTAACTGCACGCCCTCCCACCATATGTTGGTATGACCCTTTAATTTGGTCTTAGCAAACCTGACCCTATCAGGATCTTCAACCTCCTCTTACTCAAAGTATTCTTCCAAATCATTGATCCAGTCAATCAACTCCTCTGGATCAAGATTTCTAGAATACACAGAAACCTCCATCTTTGGTCTCTTTCCAATCTGAGATATGGCTTTGTATAACCTGGCTTGTGCAGGATCTACTGCCTCTTCTACTTCCTCAAACTGGTCCTCTTCTTTATCAACTTCATATTCACTACCTTCTTCTCTCCTTGGCTCAACCCCTCTTGACAACTCCTCTTGCAAGGCTTGCACTTGCCTCTGCAAAGCTCTAAAATCTCCTTTTGGCACCATATTTCTCCCACTACCACGATTTCTTCGTGGAGGCATTCTGCTCACTTTTCTCACAAACCTCAACCACAGATCCTATTGCAAACTGCCTCACGTCCGGTGATATTTTTACACACTCAAGAACTCCCGCTCTGATACCACTTGGTGGAGAGCCAATTTTTCAACAAGCCAAAAATTCAAAACAAAAAGAAGATCTAAATTCTCATTCAATAACTTGGAAAAATATTTACAAAAAAATATTTACAGGTGTAAACTGCCTCACGTCCGGCGATCGGTTTACACACTTAAAGATAATCTTTTTTTTTCTTTTACAAATTTCAGGCTTCCCCCAGCCCATGGAAGAAAAACTCTGCAAAGTAGGTCCAGAATGACCTCTTACCTTCACGTTTGCAACTCTACTTCAGCAGTTTTCCAACACCTTCACATGCCTTTTGCCTCCCCTTTTATAACGATATTTTCCTCTTTGTAACTCTCGGTCTTTGTCTGATGACGTTCAGTATAACCGTCGCTCCATGATTTCACTCCGTAATGGCCCCTGTAACTATCGTCTGACTTTCGTTCACTGTCACATTTCTCATTTTAGCTGCATGCTTCACTCTGTAATTGCCCGTGGAACTACTGTATTGACTTTTGTTTACTATCACATTTCTTATTTCAGCTGCATGCATCACTTTGTAATTGCCCCTGTAACTACTGTATTGACTTCTGTTAACTGTCACACTGTCACTCTGTAACGGCTCCTGAAAATGCAGAATGTCGCGATATCGTGACACTTTCTCCCTCTGGCTCTTTCTCTTCTCTTTGGTCATGAAAATGCTACATGTCGCAATATCGCAACACTTTTTCCCTCTGGCGCTCTCTCTTGTCTTCTGATCAAGATAATGCGACATGTCACGATATCACGACACTTTTTCTCTCTTACTTTCTCTCTCCTCTTTTGGTCGCGATAATGCGACATGTCGCGATATCGTGACACTTTTCTCCTTTGCTTTCTCTCTCCTCTTTGGGTCGTGAAAATGCGACATGTCGCAATATCGTGACACTTTTCTCCTTTGCTTTCTCTCTCTTCTTTGTGTTGCAATAATGCGACATGTCGCGATATCACGACACTTTTCTCCTTTGCTTTATCTCTCCTCTTTGGGTCACGAAAATGCGACATGTCACGATATCGCGACACTTTTCTCTTTTGCTTTCTCTCTCCTATTTGTGTCGCGAAAATGCGACATGTCGCGATATCGCGACACTTTTCTCCTTTGCTTTCTCTCTCCTCTTTGTGTCGCAAAAATGCGACATGTCGCGATATCGCGACATTTTTCTCCTTTGTGCTTTCTTTTGTCTTCTAGTCGCGATAATGCGACATGTCGCGATATCGCGACATTTTTCTCTCTTGCTCTTCCTCTTGTCTTCTGGTCGCAATAATGTGACATGTCACGATATCGCGACATTTTTCTCTCTTGCTCTTTCTCTTGTCTTTGGGTCGCGAAAATGCGACATGTCGCGATATCGCGACACTTTTTCTTCTTTGCCAACATGTCGCGATATCGCGACACTTTTTCTTCTTTGCCACTTCTTTGCCAACATGTTGCGATATCGCAACACTTTTGCTTCTTTGCAAAACATGTCGCGAAATTGCGACACTTTTCATCCTTAGCAGTATTTTTCTTTTTCTTCATTGGATGCTCCTGCATCAGAAGATTGCCCAGCCATGTGTGTTGGTCATATGAGTTTCTCACATTAACCAAATATATATATATATAATTTTAATTATATATATAATTTTAATTATATATATTTGATTTGGTTAGTGTGAGAAATCCCTACGACCAACGTACAAGGCTGAATAGTCTCCTCCCAACCATGACCTCTAGTAATATCAAGAGCTATACTTATCAATAGGGAATTTAACAGACAACCACCACACACCCAACCCCTCACACACTTGCCCATAACATGGTTTGAACCTTAAACCTTCCAAAGAAGAACCAAAATCTAAACCCTTATGCTGTCCCCCTCAAACTTCATATATAATTAATATAGTTTTAATTGTTATATCGTAATTGTCCTATAAAAACACTAATAATTATTCTATAAATTTTTTATTAAATGACCGAAAAAATTTAAACTAATTGTTATACCACAACCTTTAAATGAAACACAATAAATTAATCATCATCTTATAATATTTTTAATGAAAAAATCTAAGATAAAAATGATAATACATGCCCATAATTTAATGAAAGCATTTACAATAAACCATAACAATTTATAAAAAGCAGTTAATTATTATTATAATATTGATCTTGTATCCGATAATATGTACTCAAATGGTTTAAAAATATGGTTTTTTAACTTAAAATTAAAAAATTATATGTATAATTGTAAAATATAATTAATATATATAAAAAAAATTAGTAATATTTTATTATTTTATTTTTATAAGTAAAATATAAATTCAAAAAACTACCACGATATAATTTGTTAAAATAATATAATGAAATGTAATACACACAAATTTATTTCAATATCTAAATATTAAATATTATTCCTATTTAAAAAAACCTTTATTTCAATTAATATTATCCCTATATCTTTTAATATTAATAACTTGTTTAATTTTTAGGACCATCAATGAAAATAAATTAATTTAAGATAGTTTTATATAATACTTTTAAGAATAAAAGAAAGCAAAAATAAAATAAAAATAAAAGGATATATTTTCTTTTTCTTATAAAAAAAAATATTCTTGGTAGATATATAAAAAAAATGGTCTCATTCAAAAACAAAAAAAAATTCTAACAAACATGTTAATATATTTTATTTAATTATTACAATTTATTTTATAAATATATTTTTTCATTTCTTTTTATTAATTTTAATTACATGCATGACATGATACAACCACAATCACTATTCCGGTGATAAATATAAAAATATCTTTCTTTGCTATGCTGTCCAAACTATCGTAAAAAGGATGATAATGCAGTGGTAAGTCTTTGGGTTTTGGTTTTCATTTAAGAAATTTAAGTTCAAACCCCGATAAGATAAGAAGGGACTGAGACTTCTTATAAAAACGTATAAACTGAAATTTTTTGTCCGCCTTTGTAGGATAAGTGGAGAAAAAGAAACAAAAAAAAATCTCTTGTGGCTTCCCTCTGAATAGTGGTATACTAGGATAGAACCACCACCTAAGAGCGGTTCTCCAAGTTTATTTCTAACCTCTAACCTAAAAGCCACCTAAGAGGGGCTCTCCATGTTTCTTTCTAACCTCTAACCTAAAAGCCACCTAAGAGGGGCTCTCCATGTTTCTTTCTAACCTCTAACCTAAAAGTTTACCCTCAAGGGTTAGGTGGATTGGTAATTGTGTGTTTAGCCAAACACTTATTAAGAAGAGACCTTGGTTCAAACCTACCTTGGGGGTATGCCTGTTGCAAAGGTACCACGATACCAATCCCTCTCACAATCCCTCTCACATCGGATCATCAACAATGAGGTGGTATAGACTTGTTGGGAGCAGCCCTTGTGGTTTGAACCTTGCACTTAAAAGTACCACAATAAGAATCCCTCTCACATCTGATCATCAACAATGAGGTGGTATAGACTTGTTGGGAGCAGCCCTTGTGGTTTGAACCTTGCACTTAAAAGTACCATTTAACAGTTACTAAAAATAATGTGGATGTAACTAACTTTCCTATATGTAAAATAAAATTAGTTTTTTAAATAATACTTCTTATGTACATCCACCATAAAATTCTTTTAATTAAATAAAATTCTGTAAATGTAAACCTTTATGGCTATTTTAACATTTTTAAAATGTTTAATTTTGAGAATTCTGAATGCAGGGCTTTTGGGGTGGCTTTTCTAATAAAATTTTAACGTAGGTTTGTGCTGTGTTTTAGAATGACTCTATTGCAGGAATCGGGATCTATTAAGCAAGCATATTCTGGGATGTCCTTGCATTGTGAAGGCCAGCCTGGAGCCTACACTTAGATCTGGCGCAAAGCTCATATTTTCATGGCCACAGTTGTTTTGAGCCTGGACGCCATGTTCTCTTTTCCCACCAAGGATAAAAACATTCACCCCTAACTGGTCCTCATATCCTTTCTTCCGGCGACAATCCGCGATATCTTTTTTATATCACCGAGAACATCGAACCTTGATTTTATGAAGAAAAGAAACCCTACGAAAGGATATATATACATAATTTTTAATTTATTATAAAAATCCTAGGGGTACAGTGTAAGGAAAGGATTTAAGTTTAGATCCAAAATTTAAATGGTGACATGGATAGGTATGTATTCATAAAAAAATATTATAAAATTACCGTATCCTCAGAATACACGCTAAAAGACAATGGAGAACATTAATCTTGAATTAGCAAGAGCATTAATGTTGAAATAGTAAGCTGAGCAAGAGGGGCTCTTGAAAGAAGGAAGAGTGATGGGAAGTCCTTAACACTTATTGATGCCAAAAAAAAATGTTGCTGGCAATTAAAGTATGTATATAAGATAGCATAACGCAGACAGAAGAACAACTCATTCCACAAACGAGCCGAAAGACGCAGTGTTTTGACATTTATCTTTCAGGTTTAAACTTAAATGAATCATTTCAGATGATTCAGGAGGCCTGAAGTGTAGCAACAGTATTATCCTTTACGTTCAGGGAAGCGGTTGAACTTAACAAAAAGGAATCGTTTGTGCCTGGTATGTATGGTTAAGTTTAATAAAGGAAAATACAGTGCCTTGTTGCCTGTGATGCTACATTTTGATAGCTTGAGTGGATATGAGTATTAAAAAATGATTGCACGGTTCCGTGCAAGATTCTGCTCCACTTTACTAGTTGTGGAGGTCATTGTGACTACAAAGCATCTACTATAACGTTGATTTGGGTTAGTCTACTATTGTTAAGAAACTGTGGTTAAACTACGCAAGATGACACTATGTGACACTCTCTTAGAGATTCCGTAGTGTCTTATACTTATACTCTGGTTAAAATGTCACACTGTCTTAAAGATTCCCTAGTGTTTCGCGATTCCTTGGGAAATAGGGAACTCATTCCAGATGACAACGTGGTGTCTCAGTATTATTTTCGTATTTTTATTCGCAAATGTGCCTGCAACTTTTGCAGAGAAAAACCAGATTATCTGCAATCCATAGCAAGCATTCTGGGTAATCATGCACATTACCTTTTTCTCCTTTCACCAAGTGTTTGGCTCGTGTAGTGGAAAATAAGCTCCAATTACCTTGACCCCAACCAAAGCTTGATTTCAATCCTTGTTGGGCCATCCTTCAATAAACACAATGAAGAGTGCCCACAAAGTTTCTTTTATTACAGATGTCAACCATGTCATCTTTAGGATTAAGCTTGTGAGGAGTAACAAAATTACCATAGAAGCTGAAGAGTAAGAAGGCTGTGAGGAAAAAGAGTCTATCCCATGTTAGCAAGAGGTACTGCCTAAAATAGACGACTAGAAGTAAGATACAAACAACGGCCCTCTTAGCATTTTTCCTCTGGCAATGCAATCTCATCACACCATCAAGATATAGGACTTTATCAAATCCCCACAAGTCAATGTGACGATTGATTTGGGTAATACTCACAATTTCATTAATAGAAAGATAACGAAATCCATAGAGGTTATATATCAACAACTCAAACTAGTACAAACTCTAGGTGTTGATTCACAATGGGGTAAGGCTCAATGCGTGGGCCATATTGCAAACTTAGACATCTAGATGTATATCTATACCTAATCTGATCATCTTTATGCAATGGAATTGGGTAGTACAAATGTTATCTTAGAAGATCAATTATTGTCTTAGTTACAAGGTATTACTATTAATTTGTAATGGTTGTATGTATAATGGATGAAAATTGGCAAGGTTATTCATCTCTAGGGTATCTGTAATGAAGGGAAAAAATAATAAAGGGAAGTAAACACTTTTTTTTTTTTTTTTTTTTGCCTAATTCAATATACCTAAGAACAAAGTGAATTATTTTCTTTAGTGGATTAGTTTTAACCATCATCAAAAGTTAGATTAAGGACTTCATAACTAAAACATGTTATCCAAAGGACATGGGCAATGATCTAAAGATAAGTCATCATAAATATAACCGAAAGAATTCCAATATCATTAGATATCATGCCCATTACTTGAAGGACTTTAATTGAATCCATCAAAAATCTAAAGAGAAGAAAATATAAACTAAAAGATCAATTTTAAAGTAAAGGGATTTCAAAGCATAAACCAAATGAAGTACTTTATATATACATGTGCAAGTATTATCAAACTTTGCATCCAAGTGTTTATTGACATTGTTATGTTATCTACTTTGCTCTAAATATAATTTTTTATCATTTGATACATTGAATACAAATGTAAAGAAAATATATTGTGCAATATAGTTAATAAGACCATAATTGTACCCTAAATAATTTATTTAAAACTTGATGAAATGGTCGTAAACATATTAAATTCAATGAATCCTCTCAAATGACATCTTGGAAGGAATCTAAGATATTGAACTTAACATAATTTGAAATCCTCCAAAGATAGAGTGGTAGTACTTAAGGGGATATCATTTGCACTTCCATAAATAAAGTCATATTCCCTCCAATATGTTTATTTTATTTTACTAGGTACAAATACTAAATCTAGTATTAATATTTTACTAAGAACCTTTGTCATATATTAAGAGGAAAGAGATTAGGACCAAATAGAATTTTCAAATACATAATGATATAATAAACTTAGTTTTGTCCAAAGAGACATAGGATCTTAGATGTCATATAATTTAAAGAAAAAATTTAAAACGTGTAGGTCAATATAAAGTTCATTATTTCTAAAGAATAATACTTGAGTCATTTATTTACAAAGTAAAAATTGACCATACATCTCCATTGGAAATGAACTTACCTTTTATCAAACATAGTGATAAACCCTTTCAACTAAATAGTCAAAAATATTTATTGAGAATATATAAAGGAAAGATAATAGACAAAATATTATCACTTTTTCGTAAATGAAAGGGAAATGCATATCTTAATCCACCATTTACAACTAATTTAATTAATGTATTAATAAATAATATACTAATAAGTAATATGACTAGAACCAACCATTAAATTACTATAGACACCTAATTTTCTATGCATTGCTAATATTCAAGCTTACCAATCCCTTCATCAATCAGCCTTTTAGTTAACCAAATTGAATCAACATTTCTTGTATCCAAATTTGGAGCAATTATTGATCTAGGAGCAAAAACACCGAGGCATGTGTGATAAGGTCATCGACGCTTTTGTGACCTTGAAAACACTTTTATGAAAGTATTTCATTTTGATCTTTCCCACCCAAATTTGAGCTCCAACAATCACGAGGTGAAAGCGCCATAGTGAAAGCACTGTTGACACATTTTCCACTTGGTGCTTTTGATTATCATGTGCTAAAATCAAGAAATTTAACTTTTTGCCCCTCTCAAACTACCTATCGTTAATGGATCAAATTCCTAAGATCCAATGTGTAGGTCCCAAAAAAAATATCAAATCCAAGAATTATCATTTTCAATCTTTCTTTGTTAATGGCTGCTTGATCTCTTTTTAAATTATTAGCATCTCCAATCCTATCATTTCTAATGCAATTATTCTCTAAAGAAGCCATGGATTCCTTTAAAAGTAGCTCTTGGGGTGACCAATTCATTGAGAGTTGTAGACTTCATAATATTGTCAAAATCTCTCTATAATCATAGAAATTCATCACTATGCATGACAAGGTTAAGCTAAAATTTTACTATATTCTTATGAAGGTCATCCTTCAAGCATTCAATATCTTGTTCCATGTAAGAAACCAAGTCTCCAAGTTTTCTCCAAGCAATCAAGTCTTTAAGCAATATTAAGCAATCAAGCATTCAAGCCATCAAACCATTAAGCTCAATCTTTCAAGTCTCAACAAGCAAGCTAGCAAGTTTTCAATAAATTTCCATAAATAAGGGAAAATAATATTGCATCTTGGGTTGTGCTCTTTCATCTTATTTATTTTTGATGCTCTCTTTGTCTTGTAACTCCGAGCTTTTATCTTGTTGCATGTTTAACTAATATTGCACCTTGCATTTAGTTAGCAACTCATTTTTTTAACATTTATTTAAAGTAAGAAGATATTTATCTTTTATCATTTAAAAATGTCTGTATACTCACAATTTAGAGACCTTTATCATCTTAGTTATTTAATTAGCTAAGCTTGTATCAAATATTTTTTTGCTATTCGTAGAAGAAAAAGTACCACTAGATTGCAAGTATGGTGGCATTATTGCTCTTTGGTTTATGTAGAGTGACAACTCTAGCACTTAGCAAAACCATTAGTGGTACTATCACAACCATGTGGTGCTTGCTTTCTCCACCAATGATTTATTTTATGTACTTTGTATTTTTATCAATTTTATCTATCCGAACAGGAGCATGATCATTGTCCAAGGGAGTCCAACATTCTCTGCTAGATCAGACAAACCCCTCTACTACTATTTCCATACTTATCTATCTATTTTTTTAGTTGAACAAAAGTATCATTGACAGGCAAAAGCATCAACCATGCTTTATGGATTGAAAACGATTTTGCCTTTGTGGTAAAAATAGTTTTTTTACCCCCAATATTTATCATTTAAGCATTTAGGACTAAGATCTTGTTTGTTGTCTAATTAAATCAGTTTTTGTTATATATTTAGTAAAATAAACAAAAGGAAAAGAAAAAACTAGTGTAGTCTTAATCGCATAAGGGACCAGATAAATATTTTAGCTTTAACATCAAATCAAAATCATATGTAGTTGCATCTAGGACTTGTTTTCTATATTTTTTGCACCCTTGCCTTCAAAGAGAAATCATTATTTACTTTATCATCAAAAGCAAAAGCATTTTAGCTTTAGGCCTTATTATATTTGTATGTTGCATTAAGTCTATATTAGAGTTAAGATTAGACAAAGAGGTATCTTAGGAGAAATGTAAGTTTTCTTCAACTAAACCATCAAAAACAAAGCCCCAAGCTCACAAACTACCTTTAATATTAAGGTGATAGACAAGAGAATCATGGTGAATCCCCCAAGTGGACTTTCATGATATCTTTCCCCTTGTCACATTTTGGTGAACCCGACATGAACACCACCATGTGTTCGAAGATCCTCTTTGTCTAAGCTATACCTTAATCAAACTAAAATCTAATAAAATTCAATCAAGAACACTTAATATTGTTTGTTTAGATTAGATCACATTAAATTTAGATAACAAGAACATAACCAATAACTAGTCCTACTCAGGGTCTTCATGGTCCTATGAGTAAATTTTGTATGAGCTACTAGGCTATATTGGGTATATAGCAAGCTCTGTTTGCCAACCACTCACATAGGGTCTCATGTGTACTTATGCCTAGTAAGGAGTATATTATAATGGGCTAGTGTTAGTCATAATGAGGTATAGTAGTACCCCTCATGTACCATCTTGGCCATGTATCCAAGCGATCAATTTCATATATCATTGGTAACATGTGTATCAACTTTCTCTCATATATTAACAGGTATATAAAGAGGAGTGAGGTATATAGGGGCCTTTGGTATATAGGGAGGCCCTTGAGGTATATGGGTTAGATTGAGTATATTGAAGGAAGGAGATATAAGGTTGCCAAAACATCTTCTCTTTATTCTTTAATCAACTCTATGAACTTCAAAATCAATCAACTAAAAATTTCCTTATAAACTCATGGCCAAGAGATGCTACTTAACCTATAATGCTGCTCATAAATTGGTTGTTAATCCTAATGTTTTAGTATAAGGTCATAATGACCAACCCACGTTTGAGAACCTAAAATTTGAGAAAGAAGATGAGGTTTCTACACCTTTGGATTCTCTAAACCCTATCCATGATAAACAAAGAAGAGTGGTTTTCCAATCTACAACTAATGTGACTTAATTTTTGTAGAAGCATAAGGAGGTTGTGGAATCCTTCATTAGGGAAGATCATGGCATGATATCTCTATAGGAGAATATTTATTCATGGATCATCCCCAACAACCTATCTCAAACCCTATGTCTCTTAATAAATTGAATTAGTCCTTTGGATCTTTAAATGTCAATATTAATGCATCAACATCTAATTTCATTGATTCAAATACCCTTATCATCATCGATTTTGTAGATGTCAAGATGCAAATCCTCCTATTTTATTTGGTATATCATTCATATTAATCTGCTATTATGGAATTATTATAGGGAAATATGAGTTATCCTATGTCTTAACAAGTAGGCACAAGTTACATTCCTAACATGGATATACCATCAAGTATCCCAATTTCTAATCTGCATGTCAATAACCTTCATCCTAAGCTCACAAGTGCAAGTATAGTTTTCAATCAAAACCCTAATCCCACAACTCTCATCCTTCAACATCTAATCCTTTTGTATCAAATACCTTGGGAATAAATATGAGGATGCTAGCTTCAAAATTATACACCCAAGTGTAGAGACCTTATTCTTATTTCAATTATTGAATTCATCCTATCTATTAGTATATTCCTTTTCTGCCATAAAATCCTATTCCTTATAAAATTTAAATTCTAACATCTCAACTAGAGCTATTGAATCAATAAATAATTATCATCCAAGGGTCTTATTCCAATCACAAGTATTCTTATGATGAATTATGCAACAAACCATTAGATCCTTTTGTAGCTATTTTTCCTTTGTCTCCCAACTTTGGAACTCCTAAGTTTCAAATGTATAAAGGGAAGGAAGATCCTTTAAACCACCTTAGATTATTTAGAACTACTTGTAGTGATATTTCTTATGATGAAATATTGCTACTCAAGATATTTCCCAAGAGTATTAGTGACCCTACCTTGGAATTGTACCACCAAATATCGAGGCATTCCCTTAAGAGACTGTTGCCATCTATGATTTTTCTTGATAGGGCAATCACACCTTGTGAGGAGCAAAATAGTAGGGCCACGTTTGAGAACACAAGGTTCAACTCAAACAAGGGCCTTGAGAGTTTTTACAAGGCCAGATCTTTGTTAAGATGTGATATTTTAGATGCACTTAAAATCAACAAAGGGAAAAGGGGGGGCAAGAGATAAAGGGAAATAACTCAATAAAAAAAAGGTAGTGATGCACCAAAATATCTGCTAAGATCTTCCTGCAAAAACATGCTTGAATGCTATGTGCCAATGGTAAACACTTCCTCTTATCGACACAATTAATCACAAATGAGAGTTATCAACATAGGTATCCATAAAGAGGTGGGTCCTGTAGGAGATCCAAATATGGCTAGTCTAAAGATAGATGTATACCCCTCGCACATATATTAATAAAATTCAAAGTAGGTAAAATATTAGAGATACATACATACACACAAAAACAAGTTCGTAGGGAGCCATAAATGGCTACACCAAAAATTGACATAGGCTTCCATATATATGCAAGCAAATATTTACAAGAGCCGACTATTTTTACATAAAGAAATGAAAGGAAATCTTACAATAGGATATATTTTCAAACTTGTTGATCCTTTGCATGGTCTAAACTACAACTATTTATATATTACATTCCCTCCAAAAATTGCAGGATGATTTGAATTTTTGGCTACCTTTTTTTGGGGATTCTAAACATTGAATGAGGGTTCATTTGGCTATTATTTCTATCAGTTTGTAACTATCAAGGTTGCAAGTCCCATTCCTTTGTCTATAACAGTTTGCCTACCCTTTCTTGACTTGTTGAGTTTAAGTGTTCCTAGAAGCTAACCTGTATTTTCTTAATAATGGTGCACTATGTTACTTCATTTACTTCTTCTAGAAATCCATGCACTATTACATACCTCCCCTTAGTATTAATGTGTTTGTCTATTTTCAGAGTTTCTTGCCTTTTCAAAATTAATCTTTGGAATTTTCATCAGTGTTATAGAGGATTTTTATTCATGTTAATAGGAATTTTTCCCACCCATTTCCTTTGGGACTTTTATGAGTTTCGAGAAGTCTTTTCATTGGACCTTTTTATCAGGATTTCTTTCTCCGACTTGAGTCTTATTAAAAAACCTGATCATTCCCTACTTGCACCTTCTACTTCAAGTTTCATATCAACTCTTTCCCTACTGATTAGGTAAATTTCCATTGATTATTCTAAGGTAGGATTATTTAGAAATTACATTTGATGCAAACTATATATGATAACATTTGTTTTATTAGAATTTTATTAGTATTTCCATGCTAGAAATTTTACTCCCATCTTGACTTGTTCCACTTGCTTGATGAGCGATTGGAATTGATAAGCCTTAACTTGTTAGCCTTTTGTTGGATGTGGGGAAGTGTCTTACAAGGTCTCTTGATGCCAAACCTTTCACGAGTCCTTGATTTCTTTTCCAAATGTTGATTTACCTTTGGCCATCCCTTACTTTTAAATTTTACTCTAAAATTTTGATGGGGAGGTGAGACATGAAGGGCCCAATTCCATGATCCCAAATAGATGTCATTGAGAATAAATCTACTAGTTCATTATCAATTACTATTTGGGGTCAATGTTTTTCCATTGATGGGGCTCTATTTCTTTCAATTTTCATTGCAAAGGCTTACCAACCATCGTTCATGATAGAATCTAATTTAGGTATCATTAAAAGAGATAGGTTAAATAATTGAAGGTCATTATCTTGTAATGATTTGATGATCAACTTATCCATATAGTGTGGGGGTATTTACACCCATCCTTACCTTTTGGATATATTTATTTTGTGATATTTGACATGGAATTTTTGGAAGTTGGTAATGGTTTCGATTCCCTTGTATCTGCTTTAGGTCTTACACTATCTCTAGGGTGCATTTCAATAAGATTGTAGTGATTTATCACTACAACTTTGGCAGATCTTGGGGGGCCTTATTATTGTAGGAGGAGATGAACTCAGAAGTCAAGGCCTCTATTCATTAGGCATAAAGTCATTGAAATTTTGCTCCATAAAGGGTGTTAGGCCTTTGTTGTTGTAATATTTACTTGGTGACGAGGTTATCATCGATACTATTGCTACTTCCTTTGAGTTTGTACCTCCACATCTTTTTTGGGTCCTTATTTTTTATTCAAGTGTGCTTTAGGTATCTAAAGATGTTGTAACGATATCTTCTGATGTGTAACTTTTCCTTTCCTATTAATTTCAGGATAATTAAGGTTTTCCACCTTGATTGATTTGATTACTTATCTTATTTAGCATTTTACCCAAGAGTATCTTCATTGATGACTCAACAAATTCTCTTTTCACCATAGGATATCCAACATCAAAATTGATTAGAAAATACGTACACATGCAAACACACACACAAACACACACACACACACATACATGTACACACATATTTATATCCCTTCCTTAGGGGTTAGGTTTCATCTTTAACTATTTATATCCCATCCATGTTTGTCTATATACTTTTAAGGGATTAGGACCCCAACATTTTATTGCCCATTGGTCCATTTTTTCATCAAAGATGAATGAGTGCACTTCATCAAATGAAGATTCAAATTGCTCTTCTTCCATCATCAAAATCTAGCTGGAATTTAATCTTGATATTGACTTGTGTTTTATTTTGTGGAGGAACAATGGTTCTAATTGAATTTAAAATATGGATCCATATCGAGTCTTGAGTATCATGATGAACCATTTTGGGTATATATACCCTCCCATTTTAGTGATAAAATCTCTTGACAAACAAAGGCTAAATGAGGTTGAGACATCAATTATGCAGATGTTCCATGTCATAGTAACATTTGGGTAAGTGTTTAGAGCCAATGAAAGTTCCTTTACCTCACCTATGACCTAAATTATATTATTGTTTGATTGTACCATTTTCTTATTGGTAGGCTATCACTTAATTCCCAATGCATCCACATTGTTTTTAAGCATAATTGTTGTAATTACTTATGAATCCATTATACAATTTTGAATGAGTTTATCTTCATATATGAGTGATAGATAAAATAGGGGCTTTGCTTTTCTTGGTTTAAGGGCTAAAATTGTAAGACAACATCAATTCGTTGTAGTCTCTGTTTTCTTTTTCTTCTTCAAGGATCATTCTCAAATGTTCCCTTTGTCTTGTAATGGCTAGCATTTCCTAAATTAGGACTAGTACAGTAGATTTTTTCAAGTGATCCACTATATTGAAATATCCTAGAGACACTACCTTTTGTAGAGCAAAACACAGTCTTTCTTGGACTAGCTAGGTATTCTTGTTGGTTCTAGGGGTGACGACTGCTGCCTTGGTATCATTGAGGTGCTTTTCTTGGTAAATACTAAAACTATTCATAGCATACCTATTGATAGTACCAAGATATATTTGGATACTTTAGCCTAGATTCCTAGAGCCTTTAGGCTACTTGGTTAAGAGATAGCAGGAGGCACAAGTGCCCTTAACCGTTGAGGTGTTTCAGTTGGAGACTACTGTTTGGATTGAGTTGACTTGTATTGACCACTAGGGGTTGATGGATTACTCATATCCCTTTCCTCCATTGCCCACTTCTTAGAAATCATTATATTATCTAAATAGACTTGAGATATTTTGGCCATTAGGTTGTCCATCTAATTAGATACTACATAATTTTTTTTTCATCCCATACCATTAAGACTCTCTCTTGAGGAGCATAGTCAAGATCTGATATGGAAGGTATAGATATATGTTCTAGCATCTAACTTTTAGTTTTTGAGTATGAAATGGATGCCTAGGGTGACATCATCTCAGTTGTTATAGTGGCTAAGAGTTGGGATGTTTCTCCTATGTTTATTTGGTTGAGGAAAATTTCAGGGGGTAGGCAATACCATGAGGTAGGCTCTAAGGCTCCTCTATATAATTGTTTTGTATAGGGGCTATTTACCTAGCATGAATATGAATTTTTATATGTAGAGGGATCACTACTAGGACTATTTGATGATGTTGGGCCTAGGATTGACCATTTTATTGATTGTTTTGGTATTAAGGCCTAGGATACTCGTTGGATGGATTTTTATAATCCTAGTTTCCTTATGGAAAGGACGGTCTAAATTTTTTCTAATAGGGGTATCTTTGGACATTTTGCTTCCTCCCCATAGCTAAAATTTCATTAGCTATTAATGTAAGCAACTTGTGGGATGAATATTTCTCAAGGTTCCTAGGGATTTATGGGGTTGGACTCTACATGGCTATAGCAATTAAGGATGACTAAGAGGTCATTGGATAAACAATTGGATTTGAGGATTGCATATTGAGGTATATAGGCTTAGGAACCCTAGGGGCCAGCCTTCTAATTTGAATCAAATCATGTTCAACTTGAATGACCAATCCATAGGCTTTAGATAGGGAGTTTCCTCCTCTAGCCTTAATAATCATTGAGATTTCAAAATCCAGATTTCAAATAATATATGAGTGCCATACCTGATGTGAGATGCATCTCCTTAAGAATTATGTGCCAAGATTTGTGAAATCTAAGGTTGAAGTCTTCTACTACCTCCATGGGAGCTCTTTCGATTGTTGCTAGTTGTTGCAGAAGTGATACTCCATCCTCTTTTTTTTGAATTGCTCTACAAAAATATTGTCAAACTGGTCCCAACAAGTTATCAGACTGGATTGGAGTGTGATGTACCATGTCAAAAGTATTACATTATTTTGCCTCCTTGTAAATATTAGTTTGGTAGTAGATTTATATAATGTATGTATCAATATGAGAGAAAGTGTAAGGTGTCAAGAGAGAATGAATAGTCACATTAATATGTGGTAAGATGAGAGGTTTGTCTTGATGAGAGGAATATGAAATGATGCATCTTCTAGTTGTTAGAGGAGAGCAATAGACAAAGTACTGAAAAGTCATGTAAAATTATATATTGGAGACAAAGCTCCATACAGTGTAATCTATATGGAATAATTCATGTAATCTTTTGATATTGTATATTTGAATTATATTTATGACATATTGTTGTTATTTCAATACGGTGATTCAATTATAGTAGGTCTTATTTGACTTATATTTGATCCTAGATAAAGCTTTTTATGAGCCAATCTACATGAAAAATAATAGTAGTATTTAATCCAATCTACATGTATCTACTTCTAGGGTAGAACAAAATTAAATTTGCCTTAGCCCAAGCAAAAGGTTTACCACAAAGGAATGTTTGGAAGAAAGAGTAATGAGAGAAGATTTTTAAAAAAACCACATTGATTAAAGTTTACCACAAAGGAATGTTTGGAAGAAAGGATAATGAGAGAAGATTTAAAAAAAAGCCACATTGATTGTGCCTAGTGAGAACCAAGTCCAAGTTTAAGAAGAGTTTTTCTACAAGAAGTTTGGAGAAGAAGAGATACACTGAAGAGTAGAACCTAAAGAGAAATGTAAGAGAAGAAAGAGCAGCGGGTAGCAAACGTTGGAGAGAAAGTATTGCATTGTTTGCTCCGATGTTCGATAGTTGAAGGCCAAGGAAATAAAAACCTATAAGAGACATACAATTTGGATGCTTTGGGAGGGCACGCGGGAAAGCAAGGCGAAGGAGACGTTCAAAGTAGTGTTTGTCGAAAGACACGACACCATCCAGAAATGGACTGCGTAAACAAGAGAAGACTAGAGCATTATAGGTCTAATGGTAAAGAACATAACGATCGAGATAGAGGAAGTTACAACACTCAATTCGTAGCTAATTCGAGACATTGCAAAGAAGAGCATTAAATTATTTAAGGTAAATCATATACCTTGCTAAATTATTTGGTGCACAATATAGATTAAATTAAAGGATTGAAGAACAAATAAATTGAAAAAAAATGAGTTGTGGGAGTTATAAGGAAAAAATTATATATGAAGATTGGGTTGAAATTGAAATTAAAAGAAAAAAAAAAAAAATTCATTGAGTAATCTGCTGCCTGCATAGCCGGCAAGAACAATAATTACCTATCAGAGTTTGCATTATATTTTCATTACTGTCAACAATGAAAAAGCCAAGGATAAGTTTGACTCCATTCAGATTTATGTGTTCTGGAATGTGAATGAGCCGCACCAAGGCATAAGCAAAAGCAAAACATGAGGAGCTGATTGTTGATGAAAGCATTAAGATTTCAAGGTAGCATAATAAAGTTATATATTGATTTGGTCAACCACGAAATGAGTTAATGACTGGAAAATAAGCCGAGTGGAACTGTGACGATTTTTCTATTGTGGCTACGTGAAATTATAGGCTAAAAGTTGATTATTTTATTATGAAAATGTTGAGCATCCGCAAAGACGCATGTTTACGTTGTGCTTCTAGGTGACTTTAGGAAGCACACGACATTCCGCGGGAGGTGAATGAAGAATTTAATGGCTTAAATGCTTCTCTCGGTGTCGATAAGCGGATGGACTTAGATTTATAATCTATGACATAACATTTGAACGCAACATGATTAGAAAAAGGAAGCGTTATATTTTTGGCATGACGAATTACATATATGAGAACATAGCTGTGGTTTGCTCGGAAAGAATTAGAAGGGCAAAACGTTACATGCAGCAAGAAGTCGTTGGAAGCAGAGAGTATTTCTTGCATTGAGAAAACATCTCACTTGGAACTTGTGCAATAATTATAAACGTTACAATGATGAAGAATTTCATGTGGAGCCTGCATGATAGTTGGATACATTGTAAAGCGTTTCACATGGAGCCTGCATGATAGTTGGATACGTTATGCATGAGGTAATAATTAGGGCTTACTTGGTCCTTTTAGGGTTTTATTAAAGTTTATTTTTTTCCTCAAGTTTTTGGGAGTTATAAGTAGTTAAAGCGTTTCACATGGAGCCTCCATGAGGTAATAATTAGTACTTACTTTTATTTTTTTTCTAAAGTTTTTGGGAGTCATAAGTAGTTAATAAAAGTCTTTGCGAGATATAAGCAGTTAGTGAAAAATATGTTTATCTAACAAGTTCCTGGGAGATATCACAAGTAGTAACTACTAACAAGTTCTTCGGAGAGATAAGTAGTTTATTTTTAATTATCTAGTTTAACGGAGAAATAAGGTTGTTAAAGTTTTTAATAAGTTTTTTACATTTGAAATTTATTTAAATTTTATTTTATAGTTTTTTTAGAAAATAGAAAATTATTTGAATTATTGAATTATTTGTAAATTTAGTTGTATGGGAGTTAAAAGGGTTTCAACTTCAAATTTTAGGAAATATAAATTTGCAAAGTATTTATTTTTTATTTTTAGAACTAGGAAGATATAAGGTTTTCTACTTCATAGGATTTAATTTAAAAACTTTGATTTATTTAAACCTAGGGAGTTAAAAGGATTACTACTTCAAAGGTATAGAAAATTAAATTTAAAAATTTGTAAAATTTAATTTTTGAAATTTCAATTTTGGAGCTATAAGGTTGTCAACTTCAAAGAAAGATGTCATGAAAAATCAAGTAAAAAGAAAAAAGATAAAAAAATAGAAATACAAAAACATGTTGTTAAAAACAAATGAAGAAGAAAACTTATGTTTTCAAGAAAAAAATAAACATTGAGGATGTCTTAATAGAAGCGACTAAAAAAATACATCAAGGTTTAAAATGTTGTACATAGCACATGATTAAAAAAAAAAAAGACGAGGATTCATCAATAAAGGAAAAGAGAGTCTTACAATCAATCATGAGAGAAGCTAAAAATGAAAAATTTTCAATGCTTGGAAATTATCTAAGTTCAAAGCTTGGTGAAACAGTTGAAGACTTTAAAGGTGTTTTTACATTACCTGGAAAGATAATGTATATGTCATTACTTTCTAATGAAGTTCTCAAAGGTAAAAATAGAAAACAAGAGGAAATGACTATAGATTTGAAGAATAAGCTTGTTGATATTACTATTGAAGTAGAAAAGGGAAAATTTTTAATACTTCAACAATGCATGCAAAGTATTCTTAATGATACTAATGATTATTGTGAAATTTTTGTTACTATACCTATTAATGTATGGAAAACAATATACAAGGTAATAATCACTCTAAATATTTCCAAGATAAGAAAACAATGAAAGGTTAAAGAATTAGCGAATAAAATAATTATGAAAGATGCTTTCTATGATATAAAGTATTTAGGGCCCATGACAATGAATGGATGTTGTAATACCATATAATTTAAACCAATGATGATTGACGTATATTGCGATACTAATGATCTTCATCAAAAATACAAATATACATATTGTGATCCTCATCAAAATGAAAAAAATTGTGATGCAAGCAATGATATTTATGACTTAATATTAATGACAAAGATAGAATAAATTGTTACAAAAATAGATGTTACATGTGACACAAATGATTTAAATATAGTTCATGATTGTTCAGAAAAACTTATACTATCAAAATTGATGATGATATGAATTCAAATGATGATAGAGATAGTGATGCTCAAAATTATGTTGATGTTGATAGAAATTAATCTAATGATATTTTTGGTTATTTTGAAAGGTATACTAAAGAAATTGGTTCAAAATTATTAAATAAAATGGGATATAAATACATAGGTTTGGGAAAACATGGATAAGAAATGAAAGAGTCAATTGTACTAAAAATAAGACCAAAATCTGAAACAGGATTGAAAAGCAATATTTAATGAAGGACTAAGTTTGTGATAGGAAATAGTGACATCAAATCTATGATAGGGACTAATAAAATTAGTAAAAATGAAGGACAAACAAGAAATAATGAATCAAAAAAAGGAAAAAATAATCCTATAACAGGGAATAGATGTAATCATTATGGTAGATATTGGCATAAAATAGAGATTTATTGGAATTTCCATTGTTATGAAATTTGTGGACATAATCATTCCCAAATATTTTACCTACAAAAATAAAAGAAAGATTATAGATTAAAAATAGATTGTGGATGGATAAACATGAATGAATGAGATAAGATAAAAAATATTATATGGCTTCTACAGAAGGAAACCAAGTATGATCAAAGTTTGCTAAGAATATTATTAATCTTATTATAAATAAATAAATTATTATAACCTAAGCATAGCTTGGAAGATGACCTATAGTGAAAGCACCTTTAGTGATGATCCTACATATATGACAATCTTATGAATGTTCTAGTGGATGACCTAGATACAATGATAATCTAAAGGAAACGTAGAGGTAGTGACCCAGGGGCAGTGACCCAAAGGTAGTGACCCAAAGGCAGTGATCCAAAGGTAGTGAACCGAAGGTAGTAACCTAGAGTCAAATCTAGTGGTAGTGACCTAGTGGTAAATACCCATAGGTTACTCAGATACATTGATACAAAGGTAGATATATATAATATATAAAGAAATACTTAATAAAGTTTGCATATATCCAACCATGCCAAAGTTAAATTTTAAGAATGAAGAGAAAGAAGAATCAAAGAATGAAGACAAAAAAATTTCTTACCAAATAATGTAATAGGGGGGTGTTGGAAGTATTACATTATTTGGTCCCTTTGTAAATATTAGTTTGGTAGTTGATTTATATAATGTATGTGTTAATATGAGAGAAAGTGCAAGATGTCAAGAGAGAATGAAGAGTCACATTGATATGTGGCAAGATGAGAGTTTTGTCTTTATGAGAGGATTATGAAATGATGCATATCCTAGAAGTTAGAGGAGAAATAGATAGAGTACTAAAATGTCATGTAAAATTATATATTGGAGATAAAGCTTCATGCAATGTAATCTATCTAGAATCATTCATATAATCTTTAGATATTTGTATATTTTAGTTATATTTATAATAAATTATTTCAATATTGTGATCCATTGTTAGTAAGATTTATCTGATTTATATTTTATCCTATATAAATCTTTTTATGAGCCAATCTACATGGAAAGGTAACATACGATTTCAAGCTTTTTATCTAAAAGAGGTTGTTAACAATCTTACAATCATGTTAGACTTTAATATGTTGTGGATTGTGCATAGGCTTACCACATGGTTAATATGCTCAATGGGGGTAGTTAGATATTCCCGAGTTAAATAGGTGAGAGAATTTAGAGTAGATTGGGCTATTTATTGCCATACTTCATTCAATACTGATGGTTCCAATAGACCTTTATCATTTCAGGTGGGAAATATTCTAGGGGGTGGTGGTATAACAACTATATTATGGATTATGGCTCCCCTTATTCATAGAATGGTTGCAGGTGGTGGAAACAACCCTTATTCCAATTTACAGATGCAAAAACCTAATCATAAGTTCCTCCTCTAACTATTTTTGGATTCCTCATGTGGGGTGGATTTTCCATGTGAATGCAACTTTGTACTTCTAGAAACTAGGTAGACTAAGGTATTCATTAGAACCTTGGTCTAGTATCTTCAATAGTGGATTCTTGTTGTAATTTTAGGACCAATAATGTGTAACTAGGGTTTCATTTGACGTTCCATTAAAATATTGTCATATTTGATTATCCTTGATAGGGAAATCATGCTTTTCAAGGAGCGACATAGTAGGGCCATGATAAAGGAATGTTGTTTGGTTCAATTGGGGGATTTTAAGAGTTTTTAAAAGGCCAACTCCTTGTTAATATATGATATTTCAAGCACACTTAAACTCAACAAATAGAACAATAGGTGCAAGAGATAAATGGAAATAACTCAATAAAATAAAAAATAGGTGGTGATGCACCAAAAGATTTGCTAAAATATTCTTGAAAAAATAGGCTTGAATGCTATGTGATATTAATGAACACGTTCTCTCATCAACACAATTAAGAGCATATGAGAGTCATAAACATAGGCATATATAAAGAGGTAGATCTCGTAGGAGAGCCACAAATGACTAGTCTAAAAATATATGCAGACCCCTCACACACATACACTGATAAAACCTAAAGCAGAAAATATATTAAAAACACACACATACATATAGAAATGGGTCTTAGAGAACCATTTTAGGATTAACCAAAAATTGATGCAGGATTATATATATATATACAAGCAAATGTTTACAAAGGTTGTTCTAGAAGCGAGGGTTCAAAATTACCCATAAGTACTCAGGAGCTGACTAGTTTTACAAAAAAAATGAAAGGAAAGGCTATAAGAGGATGCACTTGCAAACTTGTTGCTCCTTTGCATGGTCTAAAATACAACTATTTATAGATTACAATAGATAATTTTCCCTTCAAAACATGCAAGATGATTTGAAAATTTTGCTACCTTTTTGTGGGGATTCTAAACTTTGAATTCTGCAACTATCATGACTGCAGGTCCCATTCCTTTGTCTTTAATAACTTACCTATCCTTACTTGAATTGTTGAGTTGAAGTGTTTTGAACAGGTAACCTATCTCTTCTTAATAATGACACACTATTTTAATTCTTTTAAATTATTTTGGAAATCCATGTGCTATTACCTTCCCCCATTAGTATTAATGCACTCGTCTTTCTTCGAATTTTCTCATCTTTTCAAAAATTTTATTTAGGATTTTTATCCGTGCTATTGGGACTTTTGCTTATCCCTTTCCTTCAGGGCTTTTATGAGTTTTGATAAGTCATTTCATTGGACATTTTTATCAGGTTTCTTTCTTTGCCTTGAGTCTTACCAAAACTTTTGATCATTCTTGCTTGCATCTTCTACTTCAAATTTCATACCAACTCTTTGCCTATTTATTATGTAATTTTTCTCTAATTATTCTAAGGAAGGATTCTTTTGGAATTCCATGTGATGCAAACTATAAATGACAACATCTAGTTTATTAGATTATTATCAATATATTTCCATACCAATAATTTTGATACCATCTTGACTTGTCGCACCTACTGGATGAGTGATTGGAACTAAGAAGCCCTAACTTGTTAGCCTTTTATTGTATGTGGGGAAGTGGGTGTCTCATGAGATCTCTTGATGCCAAACCTTCTGCAAGTCCTTGATTTCTTCCCCAAATGTTGATTTTCCTTTGGCCATGCCTTACTTTCAAATTTTACTTTGAAAGTTTGATGGAGAGGTGAGACATGAGGGACCTAAAGCTATGATCCCAAATAAATATCAATGAGGATAAATTATACTAGTTCATTATCATTTATATTTGGGATTCAATTTTTCGCCATTGTTGGGGTTCTTTTTATTTTAGTTTTCACTGCAAAGGCTTACTAGCCACAGTTTGTGATGAAATCTAATTCATATATCATCGAAAGGGATTGGTAAAATCACTAAGGACCACTATATTGTAATGTTTTTATGATCAGTTTATCCATACAGTGTGGGGGTGTTTACACACGTCCTTAATTTTTGGAGATATTTATATGGTGATATTTGACATGGAACTTTTAGAAGTTGATAATAGTCTCGACCCCATTATCTCCACTTTAGATATTTCACCATATATGGGGTGAATTTAAACTAGATTGTAATGATTTATCACTACAAAGATTTAGATACCTTCTTGAGATGTTTCTTAAACAGTTCTTCATCTACATTGAGAAAAAGGTCAAGATTAGTGACCTATACCAACTCAAGAAATCTAAAGATAATAATTTTATCAATTTATTAACATGATGGTGAGTATTTTGTGGGAGATTCTAGTATGTCCCTCTACTTAGATACCATTTAGACATCTTTATAGATAACCTTAATGAGTAATCGGTCCTCTAGTTAGATATGGCCAATGTATCATCCTTCAAAGATTTGATTAACATGACCAAGAGAGTAGAGACCACCCTTACCAAAAGAGGACAATTGAAATCCAAATCCCATAAGGAGGAAGATAAGTATTATTATAACACATAAGGAAAGTACAAGAACAAACATGTTGTAGGTGATGGTGTTACGAACTTACGCTAAACCAACAATGTTAGTGCTATGAAGAACCTTCAAAAGCTTATCTTAGGAAATCCAAAACAACCAAAAATTAATATAATGGGAAGTGTGAGGGTAGTGGCACTATAGTATTACCCTTCATATTCATACCCCATATTCTCAACACTATTTTCTATGTCATGCCTTGCAACTTAACCTACCAAATTCTTCTTGGGAGGCCATGGATCCATGAGATGCGGGTTGTTCCTTTACCTCTTTATCAGTGCCTTAATTATGAATATAGGGGTAAGACTTATCACATTCCAACTAACTTTAAGCCCTTTGCCTATTGCCAAGTGATTAAGGTTAAGAACTCTAAAACTCATCTTTGACCTTCTTTTAATCCATCTCTTGAATCCTCATCATATTCTTGTTATATTCTAATAACTGATGCATTAAGGTCTTTCACCTTAAATAATTCACTTGAAAATGAACATGAAGATCAAATATCTAATCTATCTCACATCAATATTAGTAACCAAGATAATAGTCATTCTTTTTTAGACCTAACCAATATTCCTCCATATCCTTGAACCTAAGGCATGCCTTATAGCAGTTTGGATAAAACAATATAAATAGGAAGTTGCACCTTTATTTATGTTGGTACTACTAGTGATTAGCATATCCATGCTAGTAAATCCTTCCTAACTGAATGAAAATATACTTCATGCTTCTTGTAAAATTCATATTATATTCTTTATAGCATGGGATATCAAGGTAAAGGACTAGGTCTTTATGAGTAAGACATCAAGAAACCCCTATAGATAAAAGCCTAGGAAAGACACTATAGGATAGGTTATATTCCTAGCCATAGTTAAAATTTTCCTTCTTTTGATAGTGAATATGAAGTCAACATTAATGATAGAGAATCCAATGATGACTCCATTTATGTAAATAGAATTTATTAAGATGAGGAGGATAACAATGAATCATCACTTCTCATAGATCTTATCCTCTCTTGGTTTACACAATTTTCCAATGTAAATATTCTACCCCTAGCCTATTCTAAGTTGATTAACAATTAAGATAATTGTGAGGTGGAGGATGTCCTAAAATATCCTCCTCAAGATGGTACCTCAAACTATCTATGCCAAAATGACTTCTATTTTGGTGGATCTTATTTTAAAATTATGAATGTTACTATCTCATAGCCAATCGATCATGATAAACCATTCTTATATGTGATAGATCTTGAAAGTATAAAAGTGGTAGCACCTCCTTTTCAATTAAAAGATAAGTCTTGTATTCAGATTAATAAAACTATGGACATTGATATTGAGACTCCTAAAGGCCCAAAGCTCCTTAATCTAGGAAAAGTATTAAACTTAACAAGTGTGAGGAATACACCAATATTTTTATATATTGTATGAAAATATTTTTTTGATATTACATCGACATGTCAGGTCTTGATCCTTCCCTAGTTGTCCACCACCTAGTCACAACTCCTGGTGCAAAACCTATAAAGTAGAAATTATAGAAAATGAATTTAAATGTTTCTTTCCTAGTATAAAAGAAGTGTCAAAAATTCCTCAATGCTAGATTCATAAAGACCATTGACTATTTTGACTAGATCTCTAGTGTTGTTCTTACTACCAAGAATATTGGTAGTGTAAGAGTTTGCTCAAAATTTTAGAAAATTAAGAAAGCACGTCCCAAGGATGACTTCCCTCTATCTGATATTAACCTGATTTTCAATTTCACTATAGTATGTGGGATTTTTTATTTGATGGATGGATTCCTAGGCTATAATAAAATTGTAATTTCTCCTAAGGACCAATCCAAAATAGCTTTCACTACCTCATGGGGAACCTTTTACTATCATGTCATGTGTTTTGGATCAAATATTATAGGATCTACCTACCAGAGAGCCATGAAATACATATTTTATGACATGAAGCATGACATCATGGAAGACTATGCCGATGATCTTCTTGGTCAGTATTTGAACTAGGAAGATCGTGTTTGATATATAAAATACATTTTAAATTATGGAAGTACAAGGTATACCTATAGCCTAAAAAGCACATATTTGGGGTTACATTAAGAAAATGATTGGGATTCATTATATCTTGATGTGACATCAAAGTTGATCCTGACAAGATATTGACTATTATCAATATGCCGCCTCCTCAAACTCTAACCTAGATTAGGAATCTCTAGGAAAAAATCCAAACCATTTAGAGATTCATTTCACAAATTATTGATAAGTATCAACATTTAACCAAGATTTTAAAAAAGAATGTGGTATTTTATTGGGACATTGACTATCAAGTGGTCTTCGATGATCTTAAATATTACCTTCTATCTCCTCTTTTTATCGTCCCTCCTAATCCTTCTAGACCATTATTTCTATACATAGTAGTAAAAGACCATGCCTTAGGAGATATGTTGGCATAGTATGATTACGAACATAGAGAGCGGGCCATTTTCTATAATAGAAAGACTTTGGTCAACTACAAAGTTTGCTATAGCCCTTTAGAGAAGCTTTGTCTAGCCATGGTGTTAACTTCCCAGAAGCTTAGACACTACATGCTCAGCCATAAAACCTTTATCATTGTGAGTTTGATCCCTTACGATATCTCATGTCCAAGCCTCACCTCTCAATATGATTGCTAATTGGATAATCACACTTAGCAAATTCTATCTTGAGTTTGTCAACCAAACATCTATGAAGGTCAAGTCATCACTGACACACTAGTAGTTGTACCCTTAGAGGCTCGCCATCCCCTAGTTGTAGACTTCCCAAAATATTCAATCTTTAGCCTTTAAGTAGATCAACTTGACTCCTTGAATTTATACATTTATGGAACATGATGTGTCAAAAGAGTAGGGGTAGGAGTCATCTTGGTCACTCCTCAACAACAACAACTCAGTCCTTTGTTCTTTAAGCTTAAGTTTTTTTATACCAACAATATCACTGAGTTGGAGGCCCTTATCTTAGGGTTCTGTTCAACATTAGCTTTATGGGTTAGAACCCTTTATCTTTAGAGGTTCTCAAATTGTAGTCAACCAAGTCAATGGTGTTTATCAAAATAAAAATAAAAAGCTTAATCCATACAAAGATATTATTTCTAAACTAATGGTCACTTTCGATAAAATCACCATTGAAGCTATCCCTATGTCTAATAATTACCATGTTGATGTTATGGTCTTGGCTGCATCTCTTATCCCATTATAGTTGGATGATGAATATGATACAATTATTTTTTAACAAATAGAGAGTCCCCAACCTTAGAGTCTATCCAACTTCCTCTAGGATTATTGTTTATAGAAGTGTCTCCTTCTTCTAATCCTTGGTATTAAGATATCTTTGCTTTCCTTAAGGATGACACATTACCTAAAGATTTGAATGACAATGAGTGCAAGAACCTTAAGAAACATGCCTAGAGGTATGTAATTGTTGTCAATATATTATACTACTATTTCATATATGATATTTTCCTTAGGTTCCTATCCTTAATCAAAGCCAAAGTAGTTATCAAAGAAGCCAATGATGGATCATGTAATGGCCAATTTAGTGGTGTCACCATCATCAATGAACTCCTTGGAATAGATTATTATTGTAATTTCATGGAAAAGGACTCTTGCAACTATGTTAGGAGGTATGATAAGTACCAAAAACATGATAACTTTATCCACACTCTATTCCAAGCTCTCTAACCCTTGTCTTCTTCTTGGTATTTTTCTATTTGATTCTTAAACATCATTGGAAAGATCGATCCAGTATTTTTTGATAGACACAAGTTCATCCTCATGGCTATTGAGTACTTCACTAAATGGGTCAAAGCCATACCTTTAGCCTCAACCACTAGATTCCAATTCTTAAAGTTTATCCTCAAATAAATCCTTAGCCATTATGACACCCCTTTTGTGATAATATCTTACAATGGAATAAGCTTAAAGAAAAATGATTTTAAGAAAAATGTGTTAAATACACGATTCAACACAAATGGTCAATTCATTACTATCCTCAAGGTAATAGCCAAGCGAAATATTCTAACAAGACTCTTGTCATGATCCTTAAGAATCTTGTCACCCTAACCAATCAAGATTGGCATCTTTATCTATATCCTACCTTGTTGGTCTATCACACTAGAGTGAATTTCCATTGGCATGATGCCTAATGGTTTGGTTTGTGAAACTAAACTTATCCTTTATTTTGAGATAGAGGTGCCCTCCTTGCACATTCTATTATAGGATTCCTCTCTTGGAAAATAATATCATCTTTCCTATCTTAGCTAGTTGGAATTTTTTGACAAAAATGGACCCATGCCCTAGAGAACCTATGGGTCTACCAAAAAATACTTAAGCATACTTATAGTAATAAGGTACCATCCCATTCCTATAAGGTTGATGATATCATTATTAAGGAGAATCAAAAGAATACCTATACCAAAACCAAGCTCAAAGGCAAATTTGAGCTAATTATCTAGGTACATTTACCATAGCTACCAAGTATGGTTCAAGTGCTTATTTCATTACCACACTTGAAGGCAAGGAACATAAAGAACCAATGAATATAATTTATCTTAAAAGGTATTACATTTAAGTCTGGATAGATTGTTTGTTTCTTTCAATTGCTTCTTGTAGACAACAAAAAGACGTACCATGTATAAGCAAATGAATACAAATAGTGAAAGATGTATATGTATTATATTGTGTATGCTTTCATACTCTTTCATGATTACAATATTGACCCTCATAGAGGTTATACAAATATATAAGGCATCGATTCCCTTTTAGAAGTAAAAATGGTGCCTCGATACTTTTGTTTCTATAATACTGGAGGATGGGTTTGTTGTGACTGTCACTTTTGCTAGATCTAGATATTTGCATCTGGGTCTATGTTTGTGTTTGTGTCCATTGGATATACTTCTAATCACTTGGATCTATGTCTAGATATTGACTGTCAAGGGGACTGATGATCACGTGCTTTGACTATTTAAGAGTTGAAAAATTATGATATTCGACCATCTAGTATCATACGGTATGGCGTTGGCGCTAGTGTATAAAATGCAAATGGATGTATGCATATATTATCTTGCTTGTGATTTTTGTCATTGGTGTTGTATTGTACTATTGTTGTCATGTTGTACCATGCTATTTTTAGAGGTTTCTACATAGGTTGGATGTTTATTGTATAGGTTTGGATGAATTTGAACCGAGACTATCTAGGGTCAAATGACTATGATCTATGAAGTCCTATTACTATTGAAAGTCATATCCAGGTTTGTAGAAAGGTATAATTGATATCTGGAATGGGATGAGGATGAATGTTAATGATTAATCATGAGATTTAGGGGTAAAAGGGTACTCAAATTTTTGTTAGCGTTTCAATGCTCATACCATCCTCATGCTTCAAAAAGGAGGTGACGTTGCATTTATATATTTCCTGAGGGAAATGGGTAAGGAGGTGGCTCAATCAGTTGAGTGATATTAATTGGTGTTTCACCTCTACATTTATTTTATTATTGAAGATGTATGCTTGTAAAAGGAGGATAAGTTTACCTTGTGATTATCACCCTTGTGTACAACTTGGAGTTATCATCAAAATGTGCATGCAATATCATGATGGGTGTGCTCTTTAAATTTTCACCAAATAAGATATGTATTTTAAATTGGATATGCATATTAAACTAATTGTGCATGGTGATTATTGAGTTAAGTGATCTTGTTCAGCTGAGTGTGCATGTTGTGCATTTGAGTTAAGTGACCCTGTTAAACTGAGTGTGCAAGTGATATATCCCATGTGTACATGGAGGTGCAATTACGAGTTACTAGAGTTTATATTTGAAAAAGGTTGATTATTCCTTACGCGTTCTTGATCATAGGAGATGGGAGGTGGAACTGGAGTCAATTGTGGATGGTGTTGCCATGGGGATGGAAGGGTGAATGGTCTTATTGAGGACAGGTGAGTGGTCTAGATCAAGAGCAATGCAAGATATCCCAATGATAGAGGTGATGAATATCTTTGAACATTATCATTGACAAATTGATGAGCATATAAATATTCTAACTAATAACTAAACTATTGATACCTAAAGTCTCTATGCAAATGTGACCTGGAGTCATTGTGTAAAAATTGGGATGATACTATGCGAATGATAGTCTCAGAAAAGGTTCTTGGACAAATATCAAAATAAAAATGAGTGTTTTATTATTGATCTTATTTGGAGTGATTTTGTTGATATTGTCTACCCCTCAAGCGATGAGTCGATGAAGGACAACATGGATGATGATGATAAGGCGATTGAACTCAGTGGGGTTGGACATGGACTGGATGGGTGAAATGTGGTTGGTGGTGGTTTTAGGATTTTTCTCTTTTATTATTATTATTTTGGTAAAAATCACAACCGTCTAGGATGGTCAAAAAACCTAGACCATCTGGGACGATCATGCCACAATCATCCTAGATGGTCTTGATGTGATAGTTTTGAATGATATTGATGTGATCATCTTGAGAAATCATGCCTTGAAGGATATAAATTTATTCTTAGGTGTGCTATTGGTCAATTTCACCATTGTAGATGAGGAATGAGGGGAGAGTGAGGTGTGTGAGTGGTAAATTGTACATCAACATTGGTGAGGGTGATGTGGCCCAGGGACATAGGTGTTCTTGGACTAGTGGATTTAGGGATGCTAGTAGGGATGTGGTGGTAAATGGTGCTTGAGTTACGTGTCTTAGGTGGGTTGGTGCTGGTTTGATGGATGTAGTTGGATAAGATACCTTGGGGTGGTTGTGAGGTTATATTTTGTTGAGTTGGAGGAGCAATGTATGGATGAAAGGTCTGACCAGATTGGTCCATTGTGGCTTGGGAAGTGGCTTGGGCTTGAGCTTGGGCTTGGACTTGAATTCTAGTCAAGGCCATAAGCTAAGCGGGTAATGGATGAAATGCAGGTTTGGGGGTTGATGGTGATGATGTGGTGGAAGTGTATTCTGCTATCTACATAAACAAACAATCAACAAACAATAGTTTTAATATTCTTCATTTTGGTGTGCTAGTGTTCAGTTGATGTTTTTGTGATGTGTTGGGACTGTTTTTGCTATTTTTTTTATGTTTTTAAAGTTTTTTTTGTTTTGACTTTATTGTTTTTTTCTCTTTTTTTGTTTTGTTTTGTGTATTTTATGACTCTTAAATCTAAAAATTATGAATGGGGTGATGAAATGCAATATAACCGGGTGTGTTGATATCCACCTCTATGATGAGAAGTGATACAACAATGATTGAAATGGATTCATAGGATGGTTATGATTTATGGCAACCTAAAAGGACAAATTAACCTCTCAAAAGAGGTAGTGTTGTCTAGGTCCTTCTACTTTCCTAGTCAGGCTTTCACTTCATCCACAGGTGGGATCAAAGAATAACGATAACTATGGATCCACTAATTATTAAACCCTATGAACAAAGGGGTATCTAACCTAACCCACTCTGAGGTACTCTCAAGAGTAGGGGTTTTCCTAATGATGAGTTCTAAAAAACTGCTCATGGGAGCTACTATGGTGTCTAAGGGGCAATCCAATAGAAGGAAGTGAATTCCAATGTCATTGGTCTCGATCAATGGTTGGTGATAAAATCCAACTTTGTCGATGTTTTTTTGAGAAACGTGCAATGTGTGTGATGCAAATTTATTTTTCTTTAATTTTTTTTTTGCTTATTAAGTGTTGTCTTGTTTTAAATGCCTTATGCAATTGCAAAGGAAACAAGTGCTAATTCTAGGATGATTTTTTATTTTTTCTTTTATTATGTAATGCAACTACACTATTTAAAACAAGAATATATCCTAATATGCTATGCAATCCTAAAAAGAAAATAACAACAAACAACTAATCTAACCTAAGCAAAAACAATTTCTTTTGTTCACCCCTATTAAAATAACACAAAGAAACATAAATTGAAGTTTGCTTATCTAAACTAATACTAATTAAAATGCAAAATAGAAAGGAAAATTTACCCCTACCTGTGATCATCCACTGTGTCAAAGACTAGAGATTGGCGGTGCCTATATTTTGTGACCATTCAGGGTCGAACGATTTTTGTCTGAGACTGTTCTATGGAAGATGCCTAAAAACTATGGACGTTCTAGATCAAACATTTTCATCTATGTGTAGCCTGTATAAAATCCAAAACAAAAAATGTGTTAGTAATTTCTAGAATCCAAAAAATAGACTTATATTAAGCATAAAAATAGCAACTTGAACTATTACGTAAACCAAATCAAAGGGACGGTCCCATCGTGATCACCATGTATAAGCAAATGAATAAAAACAATGAAATATGTATATGTATTGTATTATGTATGCTTTCATCCTCTTTCATGATTACAATATTGACCCTCACAGGGGTTATACAAAGATATAAGGGATCAGTTCCATTTTAGAAGTAACAATGGTGCCTCGATCCTTTTGTTTGTATAACACTAGAGGGTAGGTTTATCATGACCATCCTTTTTTCTAGATCTAGGTATCTACGTCTGGGTCTACGTTTGTGTCTGCATTCACTAGATCTACTTCTGATCGCCCAAATCTATGTTTGGATGTCGACCATCACTAGGGCCGATGACCATGTGATTTGATCATCTTGGAGTTGGATGGTTACAATATTTGATCATTTATGATTGGATGGTTGGGTGTTGGAGTCTTCTGCTGCTATGTCTAGGTTTGATGTTGCATATGGGTATGCTCGCTCTAAACATGTATACTTGTAAACAAGTAAGATACAAACGATTAGTAGGATATATCGATCCTTCCAAAGTGAGACCTGAATTTAGAAATATGAATTATGACTAGAATGCATGGAATGCATGCAAGTGTATAAAATACAAATGGATGTGCACAGATATTACCTTGCTTGTGATTGTTGTCATTATCGTTGTGTTGTACAATTGCTACCACATTGTGCTATGCTATTTTTGGAGATTTTTACATAGGATGGATGTCAACTATATGGGTATGGGTGACCATGAATTTATACCATTTAGGGTAGAACGATCGTGATCTATGAAGTCTTGTTGCTATCAAAATTTGTATCTAGATCTACAAAAATGCATGATCAATATATGACACATGACGGGGATGGGTGTGAATGATTACTCGAGAGATTTAGGGGAAAAGGGGTGATCAAAGTTTCATAAATTCTTTGATGCTCTTACCATCCTCATGCTCCAAAAATGAGGAGAGGTTGCATTTATAGATTTCCCAAGGGGAATGGGTGAAGAGGTGGCTCAATCAGTTAATTAAGATTAATTGCTGTTTCACCTCTGCATTGATTTTATCACTAAAGATGCATGCTTGTAAAAGGTGAATACGTTTACCTTGTGATTATCACCCTTGTGTACAACTCGAAGTTATCATAAAAATGTGCCTACAATATTGCAATGGGTGTGCTCTTTGGATTTTTCACTAGATAAGATATGCATTTTAAATTGGATATGCATATTAAACTGATTGTGCACGATGATTATTGAGTTAAGTGATCCTATTCGACTGAGTGTGCATGTTGTGCATTTGAGTTAAGTTACCTTGTTATACTGAGTGTGCATGTGATATATCCCATATGTGGATGGAGGTGCAACTATGAGTTATTGGAGTTCATATTTGAAAAATAATGATTCTTCCTTGAGCATGATCGGTCATGGGATATGGGAGGTGGAACTGGAGTAAATTATAGATGGTGTGGTCATGTGTATGGAAGGGTGAATGGTCATATTGAGGAGGGGTGATTTGTTGTGTAGCTTAGGTAATAATTAATTAATTAATTAATACTGTAGTTAAATGCATATTAATTTAATATTAATTAATTTAAATAATATTAAATGTACTAATTAACCATGAATTAATTATTTAGTGTTTATTATGCTTGATTTCAATGTTTACACTTATTATTGCTTGTTTGAAAATACCTAATTTCATAGTTACCTATATTCACATGTTTGTTTATGTCTAAAATTCCTATTGTAAATTAAGTTAGGGTTCCATTATGATATGTAGAGGATGATTCTAGTTAGGATACTTTAATTTGTATTGCTCTAGGTTACCAATGCAAGCAGATCCTCTTAGTCTCATCTTTGTGAACCAAATCAAGGTTCATTCAAATATCTATATCTATAATCTATATATCTATCATCAATATGGTTTACCTCAAACCTTATCTCTCTCAATTATTCTAAGCTACCAATCTCTTATGATATGATGAATACTGCAAGGTTCATAATTGTTGAAGGTAAAACTAATAAAATCAAATTCTTCTAGCTCATTAATCGCTACATGATGAATACTATAAGGTCTGTAGTTATTGTTATAAAGATCAATTTTATCATATTTTGCTTCCCTTGTTTCTTTATATGTGGGGGCAACTTGTCAACAATGAATATTTATCCCATCTAGAAAATCCTTCCTTGCTACACTAGTCAACTACAAAACCTCTATGACACTTTTTCTATAAGTCAAATTAACCTAAGAAAAAGTCCTTTATGCATATACATAAAGTTAAATCTCTAATCAAAATTCCTACGAGCAAAGCTAACTCAAAAGTCCTATGGGCAAAGATAAATTAAAAATCCTATAGGCAAAGTAAAAGTACTTTAAGCATTTGTTTAAAGGCACAATAAAAGTCCTTTGGACATATTAAAGGTGAATCATAAATCAAAAGTCCTGAGGATGAAGTAGAATCCCTTTAGAAATTTATTTAAAGGTAAACCAATAATATTTTTTTTATGTTTGTACTGCTAGAAAGTAGGCCCAAATATATCTCAAATCTAATTTCTTAGGATTGTAAAATCACTTGCAAATAATCTCATACAATCACAACACCAATATTGCACAAAATAAAGCTTTATTGATAATCCAAAATATCTTAATACAAACTTGTTACACAGCATGGAGCTTTATCTCCAATATATAACCTTACATAAAAACTCTTTAATACTCCCAACATTTTGTCTCCTCAAAATCATAAGAGATGCAACTTTTCACATGCCTTACATTATGAAAAAGTATCTCATAATTACATAATTTCATACTTCTAATCTTGACACATCTCACATGACTCTTCACTTACACACAAGACACCTATCACTCACAACTCTTCACTTGCACACTTGACACCTTTCACTCATAACTCACACTTAATTACATGACATATAAACACTCTTCACAACTTGACACCTACTACAAATATAAAATACTCTTCCTAATCTAAATATTTACAATGTTACAATGGTACTCAAGGTACAAAATTATGTATACCTTATAACATGTACATATCTTTGTACCATAGCGACTAACCAAGTTTTCCAAGAAAACTTAACTAAAGTGTCTTTGGGAAAATCTAAAAGCTAACTATAAGTCCTCTAGGTAAAGCTAACTAAAGTCTCATGAGGAAAATCTCAAATTATTTCTATTTATGTAATTGTATGTGTTTTTGTATACAATTGTTCGATAGAAAAACCCTCTAAGGCACTTCGTTCATCTTTCATCACTTCCCATAATTTTCCTTAATACTTTCATTCATCTTAAACATCTTTTCATTAATCATCATTAATAAAATCATTTTCACATTGAATTGTCTAAGCATCAATACATTTAATCATAATCAAATCATCCATCCTTAATAAAATTAACCATCACATAATGCAGTTCATTTTTCATAGATAATTTTAATCATCATCAATCACATTATCTAAACTATCCATCGTTAATCATACATTACATTATCATAAAATATTTTAACACAATAAATCACATAAATCATTAGTCAATTTGATTAAATACACATACACACACCCATATGTACATCACCATAAATAATTCATTGAATTATAATACATAATGTACAACAAAAATGAGTATAGGTAGTAGAACAAAATCAGTCAAAATCCAACTAGCTTTGAAAGCCCATGTTTGGCCCTTCCCTTCCCCTTCTAAATGTGGCAACATCCTCACCAATAAATACAAGTGGTATTGCATGGAACTAGAATAAGTCCATGACCATGTCCTCATTGATAATAGGAGATACTAATCAATGAGACTAACTACATGGTATGCAAATCGATAGTGTGTTTCCTACTTGATTCTACTGCCTAGAGATATCCTTGAGCCTATGCTAGATGGTCTAGTAGAATTTAAAACACATTTCCTCCTCTAGTTGCTCCTAATGTTATTGTGGCTCTTGTCATTGCTATGTTTCACTCTATAGTTAGAATGTAAATATTCTACTACATAATGGTAGTATGAGTTGCCAACTAGTCCATCTCAGCTATTAGACTCTTCACCTATCTAGCTAGTGTGTCTTGATATTTATTGATAGCCAAAAAAGTTGAATTGCTCAATATCACCTCACCAATTGTGCTCCTTGACATCAATAACACACATAAAGACAACACTACTATTGGTTCTATTATTTGTGCTACCTATTTTTTGCTCTTCCTATGTCTTTGTATCTCATGGTAATGGTGCATAAAAAATGGCACCACTTGACTCACCCTTGACATCTATGACCACACCCCTAGTAAGTCACCCTACTTAGATAAAACACTTGGTACAACTACACATATTTGACGTCCATCCCAAGATCATCCCACCCTAGATCTGATATTACAAGGTCATAAAGATCTAACTCTACATAAGAATTAGGATTTGATAGCCCTTTGGACCCTCTCTTCCATGTGGACCTTCTATATCCTTGCTAATATCCACTATTATGCATTGAACTAGTAGACTAACCCATAAAAATGGTAGAGATCATGTTCTCCTCATGGTATTACCAACCATCTAACTTTCCTCATGTGAGCTAGATGAGAGACATCATCTTAATATCAAGATGATTCTTATATGGCTACAAGATAATTTGCATTATCTATAGATCATCTATAGCTCTCCTCACTATTTTCAAATCCTCCTATGAGGCCTCCTCTATCCTACCTCAAATTATCAACCCCTATTGTATGTAGTTGGTCTCCTAGTCATCCACCTTCCCTAGTAGCCCTCATGGTACCATTATTGCAATATGTTCCAAGACCCAAACATGGATATATATGCAAAATGTGAGGTTATACCCTCCCTTGTAATCCACCCAATGCAGTATTTGGTAAAATCATGATAACATCATTATTTTCCATGTGAAAATCACATGCTAGTCTTACATCTCTACTACCACCTCTCCCAATCCCTAGTGGACCACTTTCTTGCTAATATCATCGAGTAAGATACTAGATGCTAAGGAGCATAAGAGGGTGGCTTGTCTATCTAGTTGTACCCCGCATACATGAAATTGATGTTAATACTAGATATAGTCATGGGGAAGGTTGAATATCCTCTTAACCTCTCTATATCTCTCCCTTGGTCTTGTGCCATTTATACCTTCACATCCTTGATAGGCACCCTTAAGATCTACTACATATCCTCAATTACGATGATCATCTCTCCAATCGATAGTTGAAAGGAATTTATCTCTAAATACCATCCCTTTAAGAGAACCATTAGTAGTACCCTATTGAATTCAACCCCAGGCATTAGGAATATGCGATATAGCCCTACTATCTCGTAACGACATCCCATAGTCCCTAGATCATCTCTAGTGCATAGGGTCACCTCTCTTTGCACTCTATTATCTAAAGTCACACCTACAACTAAGTCAATCCAAGGCTTTGTTAGCATTAATGGCATAAAAAAAACCAAGAAACAAAGTTAAAGTCTTGCTCAATTCTTCCCAAGCATAAAGAGTTGCTATAAAATAAAACCACTAGGTAATGAAAGTTCCACCAAGGTGCAAAAGTGATATCACTTGGAATATCATCATCAGGTGCAAAAGTACCACTAGCGAGTAAGAGATCCACATGATAATTCTATCGACATGTTAGAGCACCACTACCACATTTTGAAATAATTTTTAAGATAAAAATGTATAAAACTACCAAAATTTCATCACTTACTGATGCTATCATTGTTGCTTACTATTGGTGCTTATACCAAATTTGCATGGTGTATGGATCTTGCCTAATGAGCCATCAAAGTTTTAATTAGTATTAGGGCCCTAGAGATCTATTTTCCCCTCCTCTCCATGATGAAAATGAATTCATTTTCAACCCCTAGACCTCCTAGGTCATTTTTATTATTTGTCCTTAGTTTCTCATCACCACACTAGTATGGATCATAATTAAGTCAAGTTTCCTTGGTCCAATTTAATTTTCCATTTGAAACTTGAGTAGGCACATCAGGGTATGACAATATTTAATGCTACCCAAAATGCAAATTCTAACCTCACTTTTAAGCAAACATCCAAATCATTAGTCATCTATCATTATCGACCATAAGTACACCAAATCTTCCTATCTCAAAATTGGGATTATCAGTTTTTGATGTATTTACTATATAATAAATGCATAGAAGATGCAAATGTGGATATCCAATTTTGCATGCATGGATAATCTTCAATCTTGCCAATTCTAAAATCAAGAAACTTGACTTTATATCCCTCTCAAGCCAATCATTTATGGGTCACATCCCTAAGATCTGATTTGCAACTCCCAACAAAAAATTTAAATCTAAGAATTGTCATTTTCAATATTTCTCTATTAATGGTCCTTTGATCTCTTTTCAAATTATTACCTTCTCTAATCCTACCTTCTTTAATACAATTCATCCCCCAAGGGGCCATAGGTTCCTATCAAGGCAACACTTGGGTGACTAGTTCATCAAGAGTTGTAGAGTAACAAAATTTTGTTAAGTCTCTCTAGAATTATAGGAATTCATCACTTTACATGGTAAGGTTATGCCAAAATTTTACCACAATATTATGAAAGCCATCCTTTAAGCATTCAACCTCTTTTCTTTCAAGCACCTAAGCTCTTGTTCTTGCAAGCATTTAAGCAATCAAGTCTCCAAGCTTTCTTCAAGCAATCAAGCCTTCAAGATTTCTCCAAGAAATCAAGTCTTCAAGTAATCAAGCATTCAATCCCTCAAGCTCAAGCTTTCAAGTGTTAACAAGGAAGCTAGCAAGCTTTCACCAATCTTCTACAACCAAGGGGAAAACAACCTTGCATCTTGGATTGTGATATTTTCTCTTATTTTCTTTTGGCACTCTCTTTGTCTTGTAACTCTATGCTTTTATCTTGTTGCATGTTCAAATAATATTACACCTTGCACCTTGCATTTAGTTAACATATTATTTTATCATTTAATATTCATTTAAAGCAAGCAAATATCTATTTTTTTATCGTTAGACAAAGCCTCTATACTTACAAGTAAGAGACCTTTATTATGTTAGTCTTTTAATTAGCTCAGGTTGCATATAATCTTATTTTGTGGTTCTCAGAAGTGAAAGCATTGCTAGATTGCAAGTTTGATGGTATTATTTCTCTCTTGCTTATACAAAGCAAAATGCCAACACTTAGCGAAACCGTGTGATGCATTTGCCATCAAGCATTTATTTCATAAACTTTGCATTTTTATCATTTTATCTATTTGAACAAAGTCCTAATTGCTATATAAGGGAGCCCACTATTCTTTGTCACCTTCTATAGGCCCCTCTATTACTAATATCATATTTTTATATCTATTTTATAGGTGAAAAAATATACTATTTATAGGCAAAAGCATCGACGATAATTATGCCTTTATGATATAAATAAAATTTTCTACTGCTAATCTCTATCATTTAATTCCAATTTAGATGGAAAGATGACACGTGAATTTTTTACATTTGATGTGAAAGTTGTCATTCATGTTTTTGAACATTATTAGAGTTTTTGTTTTATTTTTTGTCTCAGATTCATGTTTATTGTGGTAGCCATCTTTTCGAATGAGTTGGTAGGTTAAGAAAGGTGAATAAGGAAGAAATCATACTCAATAATTGAGAAAAATGAAAACCAATAGAAAAAGCAAATAAAGAAAAATCATAAATGAGGAAATGATGATGCCAACACAAAGTTCATTGTAATAAAGCAATAAAATTAAAATTATTAATTATTTAATTTATTTTTGATGTGATCATTATTAATATAAAGTAATAAAATTAAAATAATTACATTGTAAAATCATGTTCATGAAAATTGAAAGACAATACCTTTAAATTTACAACTTTTATAAGTAACAGTCCATTATACTTGGGCAACTTGCATTTGCTTGATGCTAACAATGTTTATCTTTTTACTTAAAAATATATAGGTAGGCATATAACTATACAAATATAGTAACATTTAATTAAAAACTAATGGTAAAGATTTATTTAAATATTGATTTTTTTTCTAGTTAATTAAACATTTAATCATTTTGAAAGGAATACAATTATAACTGTTCTGAAAGAGAAAATGCTGATGGCAGGAGCGGGAGTGGGAGCGGGAGCAGGATTGGGAACAGGTTCAGAGACTGGTGTAGGTTTTTGGGTAGGAGCGGGATCGGGATCGAGATCGAGCATGTCAGGGCTTGGACCTGGGCCCGCAAGGCCCTCGACGGGCCCAGAGGAGGGCTTAGAGACTGAGAAGAATGGTGGGAAGGGTGAGGAAAACATCTTGGGCTCGGGCCCTCAGCCCAGCCTTGATGCGAGCACAGAACTAGGGAAAAAGCCTCCAGATCTTGGGTAGGGTTCTATCCCGGGCGGGCCCAAACCCTCCTATCAACAGATCTTGGCTGGCACCAGGGCCCATCCTCAGGCCCTAGGTCTAGGGATTTCCATCGAGGGCACTCACATTTCTATTCAAGAGGAGGTCTACTCCTCATTTGTCATTGGATCCTCTGTCTCCCTGGTTGGGAAATTCTTGGGAGGGCGACCAGACATGGAAACCATCCATAGATGGGCGACTTCCAAATGGAAGGTTTCCGGGCATATTCAGCTGGTTGCCCTTACCAAGGGATTCTTCATAATCAAACTAAATAACAACGATGACGCCAAAAAGATCTTGTCAGGCGGGCCCTAGTTTATGGGACACAAAAGCCTCTTCCTCAGGCGATATGGAGCTAAATTCCACCCCAGCACCCAAAGCATCAACTTCGCCCTGGTCTGTGTTCGGATCCCAGATCTTCCCTTCCACCTATGGCATGAAGATGTCCTAAGAATTATTGCTCAGTCGATCAGGGACCTGGTGGCCTTCGACTCTGCTACCAAGATAGGATCCCGAATGGTTCATGCCAGATTTTGTCACTGCAAATCTTGAATCTGAACTTTCCTCTTCTATGACCATCTCTTTTGGGTCCTTCTTTTGGCACCAATCCCTAATTTATGAAAATAAACCTACTTTCTGCTCCCTCTACTGCACTCAGGGTCACCTCCCATACCAATGTCTTCTATCCAAAAAGGCTGATGGCCCTCTCCCCAAAATCCCTTCCCAATCAGGTCGGGCCCCAGCTTGAGGGCCCCATCACAATGGCCACAGATCCCAAGTCTGGACCACCAAGGAGGCCTCCCCTTCTGTCCCAAAGGATTACCAAGTGGGCCCTATCCTGGAGGATAGTCTTCCCCAGGTTTCCCCTTTCGCTGCTCCCTCCCCTGGGTCATTTTTTGGCCCCAATCCTAGGTTATCCCTCCCTGCTTGATGCGAATCCCTCCCCACAGGCCCCTGCTTACACCCCCCCAGGCATGCAAGCCACCCGGGATCTTTTCCTTGCCATCTCCCACCTTCTTGTCTTCCTCTATCGGGGTTCCCTCCTCCCCCCACCCCCGTTATCCCCCCATTGACCCCCCTCGACCCCCTCCCGACCCTCCTAGTGGTCTCTTATGGGCTTCCCCCCTTGGAATGTGGATTCGAGAGGTCAGAAAAAGAGGTTGAAGGTAGTTCTCCGTCTGGGCCCGATGAAGTCAGCCTAAGATGACCTGAAGTAGTACTTTCACCATAGACTTTGGTAGAAAAATCAAGAGAGGCCGACCCACCCTGGGTGACCAATGAACAAGGATCACTGAAGACGACATAGCCAATGGCTCCCAGGAAACTCTTTTCAACATTTCCATGAGCTTCTCCAAGACAGACGCCTTTCGACCCAAACCCCCCTCTCAGGTCGAGAAGGGGGGAAAGCAACCCCACAAGGGTGTCAAATGAAGCTCATCACCTAGAATGTCAAGGGGCTCAATGGTGCCCCCAAGAAAAGGATCCTCGACCAACTCCACAGGGATCACTGCCCGTCCTTCCTCCTTCTTTAGGAAACCAAAATAGATGATGCTGCTGCTCGACGAGTAGCCTAAGCTATCTGGTGCAACTATGAGTCCCTGTCTACCCCTACGGTTGGCTCAGTTGGGGTTTGCTATGCATGTGGGATCACCGATATTATGAGGGGAGGCTAATATCATCTTCTCCCAGAATAATCAACATTTTGGTCCATTGCGTGAAGTCAAGGTGCTTGTGTATTCTGTCCAACATCTACGCCCCTAATAACCCTGTTGAGAAAGCGGGCTTATGGAAGGAAATCAGCTCAATGAGAGAAGCCTTTGCCCCCCTCTCCTGGATCCTGGTAGGGGACTTCAAAAGTACCCTGTTCCTTTCTAACAAAAGTGGGGGCTCAACGACTCTAGGAAAAAGCATGGGGGACTTTGGAGTCTTCACCGTCATCAACGAGCTCATGGATGTCAACTTGAAAGGAGCTAGGTTCACTTGGTCAAACAGAAGAGCGGGAGCAAGCCATATCCAGGTCAAGTTGGATAGAGTGTTCCTATCCATGGAAGCCCTTCCCCTGTTTGCTAACATAACCTTGTTAGCCCTCCCTAAAATTAGGCCTAACCACAACCCCTTCCTCAAAACTGATCATCGCTCCTCCCCCAAATGACCCTTCCAATTCAAGTCCATGTGGCTGCATCATCCCAACTTTAGGGCCCAGGTAGGCCATTGGTGGGCTCCCCCAGTCCCTGGACGCTCTGCTGAATAAGTCTACCACAAGCCGAGATGCCTCAAAGAGCAACTCAAGGTATGGAATAGAGAGGTGTTCAGTAACATCTTTGAAAACAAAGCGACAGTTAAGAAAAAACTAGAAGACCTTGAGCTCAAATTTTAGGCAGGCTCCCAAGACCAAGGGAACAGGGAAGAGGAACGCCTAGCCCTCAGTGATTATCATAACATCCTGGCCAAGGAAGAAACATTTTGGAGGTAGAAGTTGAGAGCCCTGTGGCTCTAATATGGCGATGCTAACACAAAGTTCTTCTACACGTCGAGTCTTAGGAACAAGGGCTCTAACAAAATTGCTGAGTTGGTGGGCAGTGATGGTAGAATTATCAAGGAAGAAGAGGAAATTCAGACTGAAGCCACCAACTTCTTCCATGAGCTCCTTGGCGACAACCCCCCCATGTCATTAGAAGTGGAAGACTCCCTTCTAGAACACATCCCTACTTCAGTCTTGGCCATGGCAAATGAGATGCTTGTGCAACCCCTGTCTGACTCTGAAATCCATGTTGCCATCTTTTCCATGAAGGCTGAGGCAACCCTAGGCCCATATGGGTTTCCCCCCTAATTCTTCCAATCCTTTTGGGACATCGTTGGGCAAGAAGTGTGTGCTGCCATTCAGGACCTCCAGACTGCCAGCTCCATCCCCAGAGGTATTAACTCCACCTTCATTGCCTTGATCCCCAAGTCCCAGACAGTCATATCCCTCTCATATTTTTGCCCCATTAGCTTGTGCAATGTCCTGTACAAAATCTTGACTAAATCCATGGCCTCCCGCCTCAAGGATATCCTTCCCCTGATCATTGACCCCTTCCAGGGAAGCTCGGTCAAAGGCAGACTAATCACAAATGAAGTTATAATCATGCATGAGGCCATCCACTCAGCCTTCCTTTCCAAAAAGGCCTCCTTTTTGCTCAAGTTGGATATGAACAAGGTCTTTGACAGATTTGACTAGGATTTCCTTTCCAAGGTCCTCAAGTTTGGGTTCCACCTCTCCTGGGTCAGGCTCATCAGCAACTGTGTCCTCCCCCTGGTTCTCTATCCTCATCAACGAATCCCCTGTCAGGTTCTTCCCTAGTTTTAGAGGCCTTCAACAAGGCGACCCCATGTCCCTGATCCTCTTCATTACCCTAGCTAAGGCCCTGAGACGCACCATCTTGAGTGCTATTTCCCATGGACTCATTTCGGGCATTAGGCCTACGCCGGGCCTACCCCCTGTGTCCCATCAGCAGTTCATGGATGACACCATCCTTGCCACCTTAGCTTAAATCCCTCAAGCCAAGGCCCTCAAGAAAATCTTGACCCCATACGAGGAGGTGGCCAGGCAGAAAATTAACCTCCAAAAAAGCAAGATTTTATTCATCCATACTCCCTTGGCTAGGCAAATCAAAATTGGGTGGATTCTGGGATGTACCCCTGGTTCCCTTCCCTCCTCTTACCTCAGGCTTCCCCTATTTATAGGTGTATCCTCCAATGACCTATGGGCTAGGATGATGGAGCGAATTCAGAGGAAGCTGGCCCCATGGAAAGGTCACCTCCTCTCTCAAGCTGGTAGAGCCACCCTCTTGGTGGCGGTCCTTCAAAGCATTCTAATATATTTCATGTCAGTATTCAAAATCCTGGCCTCCATTGCAGCCCACATTGAACAAATTTAGAAATGATTTATTTGGTCGAGTAGCAAAGATAAGAAGAGGATTCCCCTGGTATCCTAACCCCTGGTCTGCCACCCCAAAGGTGAGGGAGGGATCGGTATCAGGTGGATGACCCTCATGAACAAGGCCCTCTTGTCCAAGCATGCCTGGAAGGTGTTCATCAACGCCCCTGATGAGTGGGTCAGCATCGTGCGCAGGAAATACTACCATCATCACCCCTTCCTCAGTGAATCTCAGCCCCAAGATGGATCAACCTTTTGGAAATCCTTGATCTGGAAATACTACCATCATCACCCATTAATAAAGGTACAAGATGGATCCTCGAGGATGGAGCCAATATCGACTTATGGGAAGACAGGTGGATCCATGATGAGGCCCTGACTGCTGACAGAGATCTCCTCATCCTCAAACCAGGGCTGGCGGACAAAGGGCCTAGAGTTTCGGCCTATCTTTCCTAGAACTAGGGGCAAGTTACTTGGAAACCCATCCTGAACCCTAGGCACCCGCTCCAAGCTTCCAGGCTTCAACGCCTCCTCAAGGTGACTGTTATTCCATCCTCCAGAGGAAACGATAGATGCATTTGGCATGGCACTCCTAGTGGCATATTTTCTATCAAATCTGCCTATAACCTTTAAAGAGTCTCTGATGAGGCCCCCTTTCCAGCTTGAAAGGTGTGGGCCAAGAAGCTGATCCCCAAAATCAGCCACTTCGTCTGGGCGACCGTCCAAAACAAGATCTTGACTATCAAGAACCTGATCAGGAGGGGATTTTAGATCCCGAACAGATAATTCCTCTGCTGTGCTACCTAGGAGACCACTAATCACCTCTTTATCATATATCCCTTCTCTTTTGAAGTCATGGGCCTCATCCTTTCTCAATTATCTATTCAATGGGTGGCCCCCAATTCCATATTTGACCTCTTATCTCAGTGGCCCAACCCCTTTGCCCATCCTTTCATCTGCTTCCTCTGGGGCTCCTGCCTTCCTCATCTGCTTTTGCAACTTTGGCTTGAGCGCAACAATAAAGCCTTCTTCTCCCTGGCCCATTCCCCCCAGTGGATAACAACCAAGGCGATGTCCTTTGCCCTTGAGAATTCTTGCTCCATCCCCTTGATCGAGGTGCCCCGATGGTTGGGTGAGGCCACCCTCCTATCCTCCCTCGGAGTTTAGCTTCCCCCCTCGGTCCCCCCCGCCCCCCTCCCGTCGATCTATGACGAGGTGGACTGCCCCCCTAGATGGGTCAAACTTAACTTTGATGAAGCTTCTAAAGGGAATACCAAAACCTCTGGAGTAGGCGGGGTCATCAGAGACTATCACAGGGCCCTGATCATGGTGTATGCTACACCGCTTGGCATCCAGACTAACAACTTTGTCAAAGTAGCAGCTCTCCTCAGCGGGTTGACCGCCCTCAGGGAGTCCTCAAAAGTCATCATTGAGGGCGATTCCCAAGTTATTATCAAAGCTTCCCGCAGCCAGGGAAACTACTCTTGGTGCATTCACAACTCCATCCGGGAAGTCCTCACCATTCTCCAAGGACTCCCCGACCATGCCTTTCGGCATGTGTACATAGAAGGCAACAGAGCTGCTTATTTCATGGTAAATCAAGCCATCTCAGTTGAAGAATTCACCACCTAGACCACAAAATTCCCTAAAGCTTTGGTCCAAATAGCTTCACAAGACTATCCTAGCAATGATGAGGGCCCTGGTGCTTAGTCCGCCCCGAGTAGAGGCCCTGAATTTTCACTGTTGTGCCCCCCAGTGGCCAGGGGAATCACCTGTCTGCTCTACCATGTCGATTGTCCTCCTCTTGCTCGTGAGCCAGTCATCAAGAACCCCCTCATGGTGCCAAGTGTCATTGGCCATGTCAGACGATCGGTTCATCCCAGGCTGGATTTGTGAAGCTCCGCTGGCAGTTTTGGCAAGTCCAAGTCAGAGTGCGCAACGAACCATTTCGACCTTCTCGCCTTGAACTTCGACGTAGGTTGGGTGATGGCCCTGATAGGGAGTGGAGCTGATCTGATAGGTTGGGCCCCATCTAGGGCAGGCCCAGTTGTAAGGCCTCCCGGAGTGACGATGTGCAATTTTTGCGATATTGGCGTTTGTTGTTTTATAACTTTTCCTTGTTTTGGTGGCCACAGGCCAAATTTTGTTGTTCTGTTTCTTAGTTGGCCTGAGTTTTGTAGGCACGAGGGCCCTGTGCCCTAGATCGTTGCCCAAGGGTGCAACCTTGATTTTTAATCTTAATTTCAACCTTGGCTTTCTATGCAACTAAGGTTTTGGGATCCTTATTTAAAAAACCCGCTGTAAATATATTGCTACTTATAAAAAAAGAATATAATTATTAAAGAAGATTTGAACCATAAATTAAGTGTTTTTATAAATTGATATCTATATCTATCTTTCTATCTATACATATATGCTATAGTAATAATAATGAACAAATCACATTGAAAGTTGTGAGTTATCTCTCTTCTCATATATATTTATAAATAATTTTTTAAGACTAAACATCAAATGATTGGGAGATATGCTTTCAAGGTAAATAATGATATAAAAAATTAATAAATTTGTAGTCACTATTAGAAAACAAGACATCCAAGTTAAAAATAACAAAAACCAAAATAATTACTTATATATAAGAATCCATAAGTTCTTGTTTTCATATAAGAATAAGGTCCCTTTTATTTGTAGGTATTTAAGCATAAGAAAATTTGAAGGGCTATATTGTATACCTATAAATTGCGAATTATTTGGATTTACTCTTTGGAATTCATCTTGCAGTAGGATTTTTTGTTTAATATTTCAATACTACATATGTCTCTCATCATCAAGAGTGAGAAAATCTTGTAAGGTTGTATTTAATGACTAGACATATGCGCTATCTCAAAATGCTAAGCATACAATTTTATTACATAATGGATCCCAAAAATAAAAATAAATGTATTCCTTGTCAAAATTTGAGGACATACAAAATGTAACTTGTTTTGAAATTTTAATGAGAAACCCACAAAATACGCTAGTTGTTGGAAATGCACTATTATTAACTCAAAAATAATTGCTTTTTGTTGCCATGAATAATAAAAGTATTGCGTTGAGATAGTTTATTGTCATTCAAGTTTATTGGAACGATGATTTTGAAGGCCTCAAAATGAAATGAAATTACCTTATTTTATCATAATTTTTGAGTGGTGGACATTGGATAGGATCGTAAGATCTCAATCAATATATATATATATATATATATATATATAGTTTTTTATATTTATAAGTGTGTTTTATATAACATATATGTTAGAGATTCATTAACATTAGTTTTATGCATTACATGGATAATTAAATATCAAAGTATGGATTGTATAAATACACTTAATTTTATTATAGTTGTATATTTTACATTGATTGATTATTAAAATATTTGAAAAAAATAAATTCACTTGTTGATTTAAAAATGAATGACAATTAGAATATTAGAAAAAACATGAAAATTGTCTTACCTTAGATCTACTTCTGTTGAATACATATTCATAGAATATTTATTAAAAAAGTAACGTTATATGGAATTACTTGGGAAACATTTGACTAATATTATAAACTAATAAATCACACATAATTTTGTTTTAAAAACAAAAATTATAATCCTATTGTACAATTTATTCACAACCCTAAACCTCAAATAAAATGATATTTTTTTCATAAAGTTGAATGTATTACATTATTATATGCATTGAAAAAAAAGGCTAAATTTATTTAATTTCTACACATGAATTTGTATAAAAAATATTTTAGTTGTAATTTATCAAAATCAATAATTTGGTAAAAATAGAGGTGATATAAAAAAGGAGTGCAAATCATAGGAGAAGAAGGTAGTAAATTTTAAAAAACAATTGATAATATTTAGAACCCCATAAATCTATTTGTTTTGGTAAGTTTTACAAAGTAACTTTATGCTTGTTGCTGAACATTTTACTAGATACAACTAACCTTCTTGTTACTAGAAAATGCAAAGAATAATAAAATTTGTGAAAGGATTAAGTACCATTTTTAGCTAGCCTTTCTATTTTTGCCATGGCCACAACAATTACGGTGTGGTGGGAATATCATTGTACTTTCAATCTTCAAAACACATTAAATAATGAAATCTAAAATTAATGGATACCCAAGGAGCAATGAACTAATTAGCTACACTAAATATCAATTAAAATATAAAATTAAATGCTATTAAAATTTACTATGCTGTTGGACTTCATTTGTGTGCATTTCACAAAAAATCATAGATGTATAAACTTTTATTCACATTTTTTTCCGAATCTACCACTCGTAAAATACATATTTACTTTCAACATTTTACACATCGCAAAAAATATCAATATTATTATTATTTATATTATTTTTGATCATATAGACACTGTATATGTGGAACATAAATATTGAAATGATGCTACAAGAATTGCTTAAACCATGGGTCATTCAACTGAGTGTTAGCCTTACTCCTCATTGGTACTAATAGGACCAAAAAATATGGATCATTGTGATTGCATGTGGAATTACAGGAATTGAACAAAATTATTGTCAAGACTAAGATTTCAAATTCTAATAGTAGATGAGCTTTGAAGTGAATTGCATGGTGCTCATTAATTCTCCAAACTAGATTTATGGTCAAGATACCACTAGCTTTGCTTATGAAAACAATATATTCCCAAGTTTTATCTTTTGAACTCATGAAGGATACTACAAATCCTTCGTCATGCCTTTTAGTATCACAAATCTCCATCCATATTTTATAATATGTTTGTAGATTAAAAATACAACGCCAAACAGAAGATAAAACCACAATAATGGAATACAGGAAAGTTGCACAAAACAAACAATTTATATTAATCGATGGAGTTTAAAAACTCCTTTTGAATACAACTGGGCCTGTAACCCTTTTTGTGATACACAAATTACAGCTCGTGCTAGGGTTCTCCGAAACCCTAGCTGGCACAAAGTGGTGGCGTTTCCGAAGACGTATCCTTAATCCCAACAAAGTGAGTGGGCTTTGTTGTATCCTTTGGCTCGGACCACTCCAGCTTAAACAACTGCTATCAACACACCAGATCTGCCATTAAAATCCCGCACACATTAACACTATCAAGGAGTTAGAAATTAATAAGAGGGCTCCACTGTGTGAGCCCTCATAAACAATTTAAAACCCTAGAAAAATAGAATGCAGGAGTTCAACAACAGATTAATAAAAGAAAAGAAGTTACTTGCTTTAAAATGATTTATACCTATTCTTTGTTAACGTGGCTAGACCAGGCGGCATCCTGGAAGTAATGTGGCTGTCAAATCGGCTGTAGAAGGCGCCCTGGTGCACTCGCTGAACGCCCGCGTGCTTCTGGATCAAGGTTTCAGACGCCGGTCTGAGTCTGTGGCTGCGGGTAAACGCCCATGGGCACTTGGTAAACGCCCGCGGGCACTTGCGACAAGAATGGGGGATTCTACAGAATGTTGCAGAAGGGATGGCGGCGAAGTTGGCGATGGATGCGGTGATGGATGCGACGAAAAGGGGCGGCGATGGATGGCTGAAGAGATAGATGAAATAGAAGAGATAGGTCCAAAATATAGCAAAGATAGCAAAGATAGCCAAGATAGAAGTAGGGTTTGAGCCATCAAGGTGACTCAATTTATAATCTACTCTTAGGGCACACTTTAGGGTTTTAACGACACTTTGAACGTGTGGCTAAGATTAAAGTGGATCCAAGGGTAGAGAATAAATCTAGGTTGTGAAACGGATTAAGATGGATGGACGGATGAGATTAAATGAAGGATGGACGACTCAGATTAAATCACTTAAACTATATTTATATATATATTAAAATATATATATAAATATTAATTTAAATAAATTTGGGGATGAAAAATGGCGGGAAAGGTGAAATTGGGCCAAATAATGGCGGGAAAGTGTGGATTTGGGCCAAATAATGGCGGGAAAGATGGATGATTGACATGTGGCTGATAGGAAGGTATAGATGACTTGCAAGTGGCTGGATTTTGGTGTCTACAGATGCCCCTTTTTGAGCCGCTTTGTGTGAAGACACAATGCAACACAAAAACTTAAGACACCTGAAAAGTTGGATCAGACGCAACTCTCTCTCAAGATTAAAGCACAACTTTGAAGACCAAAGAATAAAAGAATATTTAAAATTTTTCAGCTTACCCCCTCAATTGGCGAGCGAGAATGGTTCTCACAAGCCAATTGGAAGAAATTCGGAAGAAAATGAACCGTTTTTGCCCCAACGGTGAAAAAAAGGGGTTGGTGTACAAACCAAAAAAGAATATGATTGAAGACGATATGAGTGATGTGAAAGATGGACCATTTTCTGCCCCAACGGTTATAAAGGGATTTTTGCCAAATTGTAAGTTCCATGATCATGTAAGATGAATTCCACTATAGGAAAATTAGAAATTGATAACGGATGCCCCAACTCCTGTGTGTGAGTCCATACTGTTGATGAAATTGCCTTGTTGGCGCCATTGATATGCATAGATGAAAGATGCATGAAAAGAGTCCAGAACTCAGAGATGCTCCTAGTGACTGTATGGATAATTCCTCGGGTCGGAACCAATCAACCTAGGTAGCCTCAATCTCTAGCAAGACTCAAAATAATGATGATATTAAAGATTGTCCATGTTTAAGGCCCCATGAACTAGGCCATCAATGACAACTGTTGAGCAAATTAATCTTGGTATGAGGTCACTTGAAAAGTAGAATACCCAAAATTGATTTCCAATTTTCAAACAATGAAATAATTGATGATGATAAATGGTAAGTGTCCTTATGGTGGTTTAATCCTCTTACCGAATTGCATGGATTCAAATCGCTGCAATCGCCAAGGTGATAGAATATACCACTAGATACGAGGTTTACTTTAATTTGATTTGGCAAAAATATGCATGATGAAAGAAGAATGAATGAAATTGACGATAGATCATAAGAATTGATGAATGTGGTTAATTTTGTGAAGGTTTTGAATATTTTTAACCCAATTTGTAAAACAATGATGAATGATGCGCTTTTTGAGCGAAATGACAAAATTTGTGTCCAAAACTGTTGTAACCTTCACAAAATGTTTTATTATGATAAGAAGAATGGATGAATGCAATTTGATGAAATTTGGAGGAGGTAAGCTTCAATTTTGCAAGTTTTGTTCCTTTATTCAATACTGACACCAAACGTCGGTCTGCATTTGGGGGTGGCAGAGACGCCCGCCGGTGTTTAGGCGCTCTGCAGATGCAGCACTACGTCTGAATGCGCCATGAAATGCCCCACTGCATTTCAGGGTGCCAAAACCAGCTATTTAAACAGTTTCAACGAGAATTTCGCTCATTTGTGCGTTCGAGCTTGAGAGAAGTGCGTCTGAGGGAGTGGAGTGAAGTGAAAGGTTGTGTGGGAGAGTGAAGCACGCGGGAGCTATGGCGGAGATGGGAGCGAACGCGCCAATGCAGCCAGTTGAGGTATTTGTTCATTTAAGCAAGTACTTATTATGTGTTTTTTTTTTTTTGGGAAAAATTTGTAACAAATTTTTGTTTTGTTGTTTTGCAGCTTAGGGTGTTAGAGGCACGACACCGATTCTCCCCTATCATTTCGGGGATGAGGAGGTCATTGTCCCAGGAAGACTGGGAGATATTGGAGGTAGTGGGGCTAGCGGAGGCAGCCCGGTTGGAGGTAGTTCGGGCGGATGAGGGGTACCTCTCGGCTTTGGCCGAGAGGTGGGATCCAGATCGGGGGACGTTCCAGCTCCCGACTGGAGAGATGACGGTGACGCTTGAGGATGTATACCGCATCCTCAAGGTGCCCGTGGAGGGGGCACGGGTGGAGGTTGGATGAGATAGGGCCACGGAGATGGCCAAGTTGTTTGGGGATGACCGGAGGGAGATCCGGAAGGAGAGCGGGGGATCCCATACTTGGCCATGTATACGGCCAAGGAGTTGGTAGCGGTGGAGGCTCGATGATGTTCGTGTTGACCAGCATTGTGGCCCCGAACAACATCGGGTGCAGGTTCCCATGGAACCCGATGGGTGTAGTGAGCGAGATGCTCACTAATAGGGTAGTGTATGCCTGGGCGCCCGCTTTATTGGCATAGGTGTACCGGGAGTTGTATGAGGTTCGGAGACGGGGCCGGAAGGGCCTAGGTTGCAGTGTGGTTCTCCAGTGCTGGGGCTGGGAGCACTTCAGAGTGGCTCGACCGGAGGGGTTGCCATGGGCTCACTGGGACATGAGCCAGGCTTATGGTAGGAGATGGCCAGTGGTGGAGGAGAGACAGCCTAGCCGCCCCGTGAGATCGGGGCAATGGTATAGGAGATTATGGGCAGACTTGACAGATGCCCAAGTCATTTGGAGGCCCTGGCGGGAGGCAAGGTGGATCGGGGATGGAGAGCACCTGAGATGGGTGCGACAGGCCAGATGGGTAGTGGGGTGGGGCCATAGCGAGGCGGAGTACATACAGATGTCTCGAGTACTCCGCCAGGTCGAATTGAGGCAGGATGTCCCCAGTGAGCCAGTGCGCTACCGAAGGCACAGATCGAAGGGTGATTTGCCGTGTGTCGAGCCATGGAGGGAGGCGACAGAGGACGATGAGGACATGGAGATCCCCGACATGGACGACGTCGGGGTGATAGCTGAGTATGCAGCATGGATGGCCGCAGAGCCGAGGTGGGAGCCACCATTGGTGGCTGGTGGAGCCGGAGAGCCCGAGGCTGGGTCGGAGAGGGCGAGGGAACCATGGAGGTTCCCAAGCACAGGGAGGGTCCCCGCATTCGATCTGACAGTCGAAGGCGAAAGGGGAAGATGGCACGGCAGGCTTCGGGGAGCAAAGATGATGGGGAGGATGGCGGAGAGGGCCTAGGAGAGGCCACAGGAGAGGCTAGGGAGGTACCCCCTAGCGGGCACGAGAACGAGCTGATGTAGCTACAGCAGTAGATAGCAGAGCGTGATGCTATGCTAGCTGCCCGGGACGAGAGGATAGCTCGACTGGAGCAGAGAGCGCAGAGCGGGATGCCCTGTTAGCTGCTCAGGAGGAGAGGATGGCCCAAACGCAGCGGACTTGGATGGAGCGACCAGGGTGCCCCAGGATGACAGGGTGACGAGACTCCAGGCAGAGCTAGCAGAGCGGGAGCGACGGCACGGGATAGACATAGCTAGGCTTAGGTCTAGGACTCGTTACATTGAGGCTCTAGAGGACACATTGTTTAGGCATCACATTGTGTTGCCTGATCCTCCATCCTCTTCTGTCTCTAGGCGTAGTGAGTCTAGGCACACCACTAGGTCTAGGGCTCCTACTAGGTCTCAGGGGTCCTCTTTTGATGGTTAGCTTAGTGCTTAGATGCACTCTTTATGAGCCTTGGTGCTCTATTGTATATTGTAGCCTTTTGGCATTCATCGTACAGTTTGTCCTTTATACATATATATATATAGACATGGCTTTTATTTATTTGGTGTTTTACTCTCTTTTGTGTGAATGCCTATGTTTTTGTGATGCATGTTTTTATATGTTTTAATGTTTTTGATGCATATGTGATGGAATGGAATGCAAACTTATAGATGATTAATGCGAGACTAAGTATATAACATACAAATCTATGGATGATTAATGCAAGACTAAGTAAATGATATGTAAATCTATGGATGATTAATGCAAGACTAAGTAAATGAAATATGCACTAAGAAGCACTCATATTTTTAGATAGTTAGATTTAGCCAACTGTTATCATAATTGTTTAATCAGGGGCACCGAACTTGGTGGCTTGTGAATGGATGACGTATGGAATGACATGAATATGGAAGAAGATATGGAGGACGATATGGAAGAAGATATGGAGGAAGACTATTTTACAAAGACTCAAACATGCTAGTGGTATCAAACAAACTTACTAATACCGCCTAATTCAACTAGGACCAAATGTGTGTGCATGCGAGTTCATTAACCAAATCCGAAGCATGGTAGTGACTCTAGGCAATCAAAAACTCGTGTGTGTGCAAGTGTGTTCATTAACCTCATCTTGCATAAATTAGGTAACCCTGTTATGGAGAAGACCCCGAAGCTAGTTTGTCCGTATGAGCATTCAGAGGTCTCTTTTTGAGGAGAGACATGTCGCCACGCAATGAGTATACTCCACTGCTAGTCAAGCGTCTATAGCCCCGATGAAGGTTAACTCCATAGTCCATGTTGTTTTTGACCTTTGTAAGCCTTGGGGATGACTACCTATCCGTCTGATTGGACAAGTAGTACGATCCTTACAACTTATTTGGGATCAGTGGTGTGTGAAAAATGTTCATTTCCTTAGAGCTTTGGGGAATCGGATTCTCAACCGAAGTATGATGAGAATTTTACCCTATCCTTACTACTCCGTTTATATTTATATTTTGTGATTGCTTGTGATAGTGGTAAGAACCACTATTTTATGGACTATGTTTGCATGATAGGACAAACGAGGATTACCCTTTTCACTTCAAGGCACAACCCAAGGATGGTGTTATCTCTCTTTGACACAAGATGTTTTTAAGATGTGAAAATGTGATAGGTTCAAGACCGCTTTTGAAATCATTTCCCAATACTCAAGATTTTATTTAGTGTAATTTGTGATATGGCCCTAGAGAACTTTGACATGCATTTCAAAGTTTGCTTAAAACACTAGGAATGGCCGAGTGACTCGAAAACATTTTGGCAATGTAAATATGTGCAAATGGAAAATGGGTGTACGAATGACAATTCGGTTTGATGGATTTTATGAAGGTGCCCCCGATTAAGGCAACATGACTTTTGCTTGACCAAATTTTATATCCAAAAGATAGAATGGTCTCTAACATGATATGCAACTATGGCTGAAAATGAAATGTTATGGTTTTCAATGAGATGTATGCACATGAAATGCAATGTTTTTGAATGAGATGTATGCAACTAACAATGAAATGCAAATTCTTTTTATTTTATTTGTTTTTTTTTTTGTTTGTTGTACAAGCCATGTATATATGTACATATAAAATTCAAACTATGCGTAGAATGCCCTCAAGTGTATAACATTAAGTGGTTCGGGTTCTTCCTCTCCCTCTAAACTCGGCAAGTCTATAAGTTCCATTACCCACTCTTTCAAGGGACCATATATGGACCTAACCAATTAGCCGCGAATTTATCTCGAAGATGCGGCAATGCATTGGTGTTTTGTTGATTCTCTTTAAGGACAAGATCCCCTACTTGAAATTCTCTTAGATGAACTTTGGCATTGTAAGCACGTTTCAATCGGTCTTGATAAACTCGCAAATGCTCTAAAGCATTGATTCATTTTTCATCTATGAGTGTGAGTTGATCAAGACGTGCTTGTCTAGCAGGATCATCATCGATAAATTCCTGCAAAGAAATTCGCAAGGAAGGGATCTCGAGCTCAAGAGGCATGATTGCTTCAGCTCCATAGACCAAAGAAAATGGCGTTGCCCCAATGGGAGTTCTAATGCTTGTTCTGTAAGCCCATAATGCCAAGGGGATTTGTGTATGCCAATCTTTATGATTTTCTTTAACAAGTTTCTTAAGAATAGCAATTATGGTCTTATTGGAAGCTTCAACTTGTCCATTGGCTTGTGGGTAGTAAGGAGTTGAGAAACTATGTTGGATATTATACTTTTCGCAAAGAGCTCGAACATCCTTATTCTTAAAAGACTTGCCGTTATCGTAAATGATTTTAGAGGGAATACCAAAACGACAAATGATATGGTGAAGTATAAACTCCACAATTCTAGGACCTGTCAGTATTGGTTAGAGGAATAGCTTCAACCCACTTTGTGAAGTATTCAGTGGCTGTAATGATGAAAGTATGCTATCCTGAAGAGGCAGGTGAAATCTTGCCAATTAAATCGAGACCCCATTGTGAGAAGGGCCAAAGGCTTTGGATGGGCTGTAAAGCTTGTGATGGTATATGGATTAAATTAGCGTGTTCTTGACACTTTTTACATTGTTTAACATATTTGCAACAATCTTGTTCCATAGTGGGCCAATAATACCCCATACGTAAAATACGCTTCGCAATGGCCATTCCACTAAAATGACCACCACAAGTACCATCATGGGCTTAAATAGCTTATGTGTTTCACCGCTTCTAGACGTGAGAGTACTCCATCATAGCCACGTTTATACAACACATCCCAAAAGAACAAAACGAGTGTTTTCTTAAAAGTGGTGGGTAGAAACATAGTCCAAAAACCACCGCTAAGCACAACTTTTCCACATAAGCATATCGGGTTTCATAGCTTACCAATGTTCGACTAATATAATAGACAGCTTGCTCACGATTTTGTTCATTCTTTTGTGCAAGCATTGTCCCTAAGGCAAAGTCCGTTGCTGAGATATAAAGATTGAAAGGGACCCCTGGACGAGGCGGAGCTAAGACTGGTGGAGACGCTAAGTACTCGCTTGATGTCATCAAAGGCTTTCCGACACTCATCTGTCCATGAAAATTGTACCCCCTTTTGTAGTAGGTGGCAAAATGGCCTACATTTATCATAAAGTTGTGCAATAAAGCGACGGATTGAATTAATCTTTCCTTGCAAACTACGCAACTCCTTCAAATTAGTTGGGGGACACATTTCCATAATGGCTTTGACCTTGTTTGGGTCCACCTCAATACCTCGTTTAGAGATAATAAAACCTAGGAGTTTGCCTGAGGTAACACCAAAGACACATTTCTTAGGGTTCAACCTTACTTTATGCTCTAGAAGTCTATCAAAAACTTTTTCCAATACATCAAAATGCTCTTGTCGAGTTTTAGATTTTGCCAATAAATCATCCACATAATCTTCGATAATCTTATGCATATAATCGTGGAAAATATAAGTCATGGCTCGTTGATAGGTTGCACTTGCGTTCTTAAGGCCAAAGGGCATCACCCCGTAACAAAAAGTTCCCCAAGGTGTGGTAAATGCTGTTTTGTGTTGATCTTCATGGTTTATTCGAATCTGGTTGTATCCTGAAAATCCATCCATGAACGAAAGCATTTCATGACCAGCGCAGGTGTCGACAAGAGTATCAATGTTTGGAAGAGGAAAGTCATCCTTAGGACACGCTTTATTTAGATCTCGAAAATCGGTGCAAACACGTATCCCCCCGTTAGGCTTGCGAACGGGTACCATGTTAGAAAGCCACTCAGGATAATCAATCGGGACGACAAATTTAACATCCAAAAGTTTTTGAATCTCCGATTTAACTATGAGGGCCATGGTAGGATGCATTTTCCTAAGTTTCTGTTTGACAGGTTTAGCATCTTTTTGTAAGGTGAGGTTATGGACAACCAAATTAGGGTCTAGGCCTGGCATGTCTTTGTAAGACCATGCAAATATCTCCTTCTTTCGCTTGAGTAGAGCAATCATTTGCTCTTGTTCCTCTCGATGATAGACTTTTAGCCGCTTTCACAATTTGGGTGCCATCTTGGTCCGGACTAAGGTCTACATCGATAGTTTCTTCAATAGACATGTGGGAACCTTCCTCAAGCCGATGGGGAGTAGGGATCGATTTATGTCATCTAAAATGTCATCAAGCTCCCGTGCCTTGCTCTCGTCTATGTCCGCCTGGAAGACCTCTGGCTTAGAAGATGAAGGTGAATGTGGAGGTGAAGGAGGAATGTAGTTGGCGGAAGCCCTTAACAATTCCTCAGAAAGGATGAACTCTGAAATAGATGGAGGGGATGAAATCCGATCCATGCCAATCAGGCTTGGGTTGATCAGGATTGGCTTATCCGGATCATATGGATTATGGAGCGGGGTGAATAAGTCTTCAAAATTCATTGTCGACTTATGGAAGAAAGGATGGGCGGAATGGAAGGGAAAACCGGTGAAGACCTCGGAAGACCTGAAATGCAAAACAACATAGTTTTTCAGTTTTTTTTTTTTTTTTTAGTTTGAGTTTTTTTTTTTTTGGGAATTTTTTGATTTTTTTTTTTTTTTTTGGTAGTGGTGAAAACCACTATTTTAGTATATACATATAATACAGGTTTGGATTATGGCTTATGGATGTGGCGGAGGGGGTGGTTCACCTCGTTCTTGTGGAAGAAGCAAGCGAAAGATGGCCTCTTGGAGAGGGAACAATTGGAGATAAAACTCGTCTTGTTCAATGAGGGGAACAATGGGCGCCGACTCTTCTTCGTATTCATCACCATTTGACATGACGTCAAATTCTTCATAGGCTTCATCTTCGGATTCGTCTGGGTGGAGGATTTCTTCTTCCGAATTAAGATTAATGCTTTGAAAAGCTCGTTCAAAAGAAGAAAGGGATGGAAGTGGTTGGTAGCCCGGACCAAAACGCTCGTGGGTCTCTCGGTATGGCATATCGATGCGTTCAGCTACCCCTTGCTCGTATCGACCTAGGCCAAATTACCGCCAATTATGTCTATGGAAATAGCGAGAGGGAAAACCCTCCATCCTTTCGATATTGGCAGGGACTCGATGCTTGGGTTCTAGTATGGTGGTAGGACTAGAAGATGACTCTATTCCCCCATATACAAAATTAATGGAATTTGGCATAGAACCCATGTTATAAACCGATCCAATGGATAAATGTTGGTCATGTGGACGACCAAAATCTTTAACTGTTTGCACATTGAACGGTGTGATGTGGACATCTTGAATGGCATACTCACCAATACCTGCATCAGTGAGATGGACCTTGACTTGGGAGGGAGATGGACTAGATGATGGAATAGAAGAATGTGGGATAGAAGAATTGGAAGGATTTGGTTGGGTTGATGCTTCACTGACTTGTGAAACATCAGCCGGTGATGGTTGGGAAGATGGAGGAATAATAGGTGATGTTGAAGAAGGTGTAGAAGAAGGGGGTAATGACATGGAAAGAGATGATTGGTCATGGCCACATGTGCATGTGGTCACTGATGAAGAAGAAGGAAGATTAGGAGATGAAGAAAGTGGTGAATGAGATGGAATAGCGAAAGAGGAAGATGGTTGCGATATGATGGGTAGCTCCTCAAGAATGGGAGCTTTAGAAGAAGATGGTATAGAAGAAGTAGATGGGGTCAAGAAAAGATGAGTGGATGGCAACACAATCTCATAAGGATTTGAGACATAGTTGCAATGTTTGAAGGGTTCAATGTCAGCAGGTACACAATGAACTCGTCCCTCATATACATACTTCGGACATTGATGCAAGATAGAAGGGACACATCTCATCTCCCTAAGCCAAGGCCGTCCAAGCAATACATTGTATGCCATGGACCCTTCCAAGATGTGAAACAAGGTATGCAAAGTTTGGGCCCCTACCTCAATGGGCAAGATAACCGTGCCAACCGTGGAAGATAAAGCATCATTGAATGCTTTAAGAGTAAAAGTCGACTTTGTGATAAGGGATGGCGACAACTTTAGATGACTCAACGCCGATGTTGTAATGATATTGATTGAGGAACCGGTGTCAATTAAGACTCTCTTGAATGGCTTGTGATCGATCTTGGCCATGATATGCAGTGGAGGATCTATACTTTCTGTTGACAAAGGTTTGATTTCAAAATCATAGAAAGTGATGGAGGGCTCCATGCATGTTTGAATACTCCCCACAAAGTTGTTGAAGGCATTAGTATCTTGAGTTTGAAGCTCGATTGACTTTAATATTTCCATTAATGCCTCTCTATGCGGGGGAGATTGTTGAATGAGGTCATAGATCGATAACTTGCGTAGAAGCCATTTTTAAACCGGTAGTTAACCGGCTACTCAATGACATGATGGGTCGTTGGCGTTGAGTAGAATGATTTAGCGGTTGTTGAGAAGTACTAGCACGTCGTTGGGTCACCGTTACCCGAGGTGGACTCGGGGTTTGTACAGTGGCCGTGGTTCAGCCTTGATTTGGTTGGTTCGCCCTTTGACCCCGGGTTACTACGTTAATAGTACCCACAAAACCTTGGTATTGTTGTACATGGTTGACTTGATTAGGAGGAGTTACCCGAGTTACTCCCCCCGAGTTGTTGGAGCTTCCTCCCGATGTGGAAGGGGTGTTTGAAATATACCAAGATTTTGATTTTGTTGGGCTAAGGGGCTATCCAATTTAATGGCTCCAATCTCAATAAGATCTTGGATCACGTTTGAAATCTGTACAATTATTGATATCGTGCCCATTTTGCCTATGATAAGGACAAAATAGGTACTCCTTGTAATACTTTCCCCTTCTAGATGGTTCTAAAGGTTTAAACTCGGTAAAGTTAACTCGATTTGTGCTATATAACTTGTTGAATATGACCGCATATGGTTCATCTAAAGGTGTGAACTGTCGCTTGGGACGATTGTTTTGCCAAGGTCGAGTTTCCATGGTTGGCCCAGGATTGGGAGCTGGTTGAGTAGGGGCGGGTACCGCATGATAAGCAATTGGTTGCGGTTGACTTTGCATTACTTGTTGTTGTTGAGCCATTACGGGCTGACTCGCCACCACTTGATTAACTTGGTTAACATTTGAGGTCGTACTAGCCTCGTGCTTGTTTGTTTTGGCCATAATTATTATTTCGTTGTTGGCCCTTTTGTTGCCATTCTTTTCTACGGGGTTTTAAAACACCCTCTTGGACTTTAATTTCTTCTATGATACTTGCTTGGGCCAAAGCCTCTTCAAAAGTCCCGTATTGTTGTAATTGGAGTAACCAAGAGATAGGTTTTAGACAACTCGGGTGAACATTTTGGTTAACTCCTCCATTGGTAGGGAGAATGGCAGCTTATTAATGATAGCCCTCCAACGGTTTCCAAAGTCATAAATAGTCTCATCGTCATGTTGCTTGAGCTTGTATAAGTCGGACAATGAGACTCTCTTTTGTACATTTAGGGAGAATCGTTCTAAAAATAGATTAATCAATTGCTCGTAAGCATAAATGCTATGGTGAGCTAAATGATTGTACCATTGTACAACATCTCCCCCTAATGTCTGAGGAAAAGTTCTGAGCATAAGAGCGTCATTATTTTGGATTCTAAAGCAGGCATGCATGAATGAGCTCACATGCTCATGAGGATCCTCAGTTCCTCAAAATTTGTCAAACTTCGGTAATGTGAAATCAGTCGGATATGGCGGTGAAGGTACCGAAGGATGAATTGGTTGATTGATCAACGACCTTAGCATAGGTTTCTGACTAGATGAGCCAGGCATGTTGAGCATAAGGTTGTCAATCTGTTGTTGCATAGCATGGAGTCGAGAATCTTCATGAAAATTTTGACTCGTTTGATGATTATGAGGATGCAATGGAGGAGTGGAAAAATGATGAGATGGGATGAAATTGCCTGGATTAGGCGGTGTGGAATGGACATGTTGTTGGTATGGATGATACCGAAAAGAAGGTGATTGGGGTGAATGATGAACTGGACCGGGTTGGGAGAAAGGTGGGGTAGGAATGGACACCACCGAAGATTGGGGTACCCAGGTGGGGCCCGAGCTAAGAAAAGTCGGCCGGGTAGAAATTGGTTGGGGTGTAGGATTTACTACGACGGTGGTTGGGCATTTTGTTGTCGTTGTTGCTGAAGCAACTTGTCGAGGTACTCCCTAACCTTATTAATTTCTAACCCAAGGGAGGTGGGATGATTGGATGAAGGTGGAGGGCAGGCTGCCATGGTAGTCACGTAGGAGACCGCATAGCAGGGGCAATGAAGGTGGCTGAAGTAGGCGGTACTCGGGAAGAAACAATAGACCGTGCCTCGTGTAGGGTGAAACCATAAATGGTTTGGGAAGAAGAGGGTTGAAATTGGTCATGGCTAGAGGAGGTTCCACCAGCCTCATAGAGAGAATTGGTGTACACCCGGTAAATGGAGGAGAAAGTGGTCGGGAAGACACTACATTTGTCTCCAAAGGAGGACAATTGAGCATCTGGGAAGATGTTGGAGATGAAGCCGGCTGATCAGATACAACATTAGCCTCAAAAAAAGGGTTAGTGTAGACCCGAGTGAAACCAACGGGTATGGTTGATGCAATATCCCGCTGAAAAATAGAATCTTGCATAGGGGAATCTTGGATTGGCTCAAGGACATAACCAGTGCCATCTCTTAAGTGAGTTTGCACTTGGGCCATATCAATGTGGGTAATATGACAGGAATTGTCTTCCTCCATGGGCATGGCCATGCGATAGACTGGTAGAAGGACGTGAAAGACCTGCGGGCGAACCTGCCTGAAATTCACTAGGATAAGTGGCCATGTTGGTGGTGGGGATGTTCTGTGAATTATTCATTTGATTATTTAGATTTAACATTTTAGATTGATTCCTTGTTAAGACCATGAAGCAATAAATCTAAACAAATTCAGAAAAGAAGAATGCAAAACCGGAATGATAAATTTACACTAAAGAAATTATCAGAAAACAATCACAACCTAGGTTTCAACCAATGTGTCTTACCTGCGGTTAATTAATTATTTTCTGATCTTAATCTGTAGTAAATTTTAAGTGTCCGGTTTATGAGTTTTGCATGTGATCTAATCTTGAATTATTCACAAAAAAAGTAAAAACTATGGCTAGGAAAGGACAACGAGATTCTTACTAGTGATGAAATCCAGCAAGTTTGCTCTGGGGTGACCTATGGTGTCTAAGGCAGAAGTTTAATGGATGGAGATGAATTCCACCGTCACTAAACTTCAAGCAATACCTGGTGATGAAATCCAGATATTACTGTTTTAAATGCAATATGAAATGCAATGAATTTTATTTTAAGTGTTTTAGTTGTCTAATGTATACATACAAAGCTATAAATCAAAAGTTCTAATGATCTAAGCAAGAGGCTACTGAAAACATGCCATTTCCTCTGAAGAAGTGGAGTACACCGTTTAAAACCCCCTGCCTACCAATGATATTCGATATCAAAGGAGCAACCGGAAGGTTCGTCCACTTCTCTCGCCTCGGAATCACCCAATGGCAGGAGTACTATTGACATCCAATCAATAGTCCTACTTAGATGACTAAAACAGATAATTCGTAGCTATTCTAATATGCAGCTAGGTATGCAATTTTTTTTTTTTTAATGCAAGCAACAATCAATAATGCAATGCAAAAAAAATGTAATTAAAAATAACTGTTCTTTTCCAGATTACTTAGTTTTTATTCATTTTAAAGCAATGATCTGAAAAAGAAACAGAATACAACAGAAAAACCAAAAACGTAAAAAGTACAGCAAAAGAAAAACGCACTTACTCGAAAGCCTACGCTTTTCGTAAACTGACTTCAAACGCCCAAGGGAGTCTGCACAGCCGAAACGCACCTCTACGTTTCGGATTGGACTTCCAGACGCCGCTCTACGTCTGCTGCGTTTTCTGCAAACTCAGAAACCCTAGTTCGCTGGAACAGCGAATTTCACGATTTCTGGAACCTGCAAAATAAAACAAAAAATAGGAATAGATTAATAAAGCAAGTATTAAAAACATGAAACCCTAGGGGGTCCCACCGTGATCGCCATTTGTAGATTAAAAATACAACGCCAAACAGAAATAAAACCACAATAATGGAATACAGGAAAGTTGCACAAAACAAACGATTTTTATTTATCAATGGAGTTTAGAAACTCCTTTTGAGTACAACAGGCTCTGTAACCCTTTTTGTGATACAAAAATTACAGTTTGTGCTAGGGTTCTCCGAAACCCTAGCTGGCACAAAGTGGTGGCATTTCCGAAGACGTATCCTTAATCCCAACAAAGTGAGTGGGTTTTGTTGTATCCTTTGGCTCGGACCACTCCAGCCTTAATCAGCTGCTATCAACACACCAGATCTGCCATTAAAATCCTGCACACATTAACACTATCAAGGAGTTAGAAATTAATAAGAGGGCTCCACCGTGTGAGCCCTCAGAAACAATTTAAAACCCTAGAAAAATAGAATGCAGGAGTTCAACAATAGATTAATAAAAGAAAATAAGTTACTTGCTTTAAACTAATTTATACCTATTCTCTGTTAACGCGGCTAGACCAGGCGGCATCCGGAAGTAATGTGGCCGTCAAATCGGCTCGTAAGGCGCCCGGTGCACTCGCTGAATGCCCGCTGCTTCTGATCAAGGTTTCGGACGTCGGTCCGAGTCTATGGTCGGTAACGCCTGGGCACTTGGTAAACGCCCGGGCACTTGCGACAAGAATGGGGGATTCTGCAAAATGCTGCAGAAGGGATGGCGATGAAGTTGGCGACGGATGAGGCGATGGATGCGGCGAAAAGGGGCGGCGATGGATGGCTGAAGAGATAGATGAAATAGAAGAGATAGGTCCAAAAGATAGCAAAGATAGCAAAGATAGCCAAGATAGAAGTAGGGTTTGAGCCATCAAGGTGGCTCTATTTATAATCTACTCTTAGGGCACACTTTAGGGTTTTAACGACACTTTGAACGTGTGGCTAAGATTAAAGTGGATCCAAGGGTAGAGAATAAATCTAGGTTGTGAAACGGATTAAGAAGGATGGACGGATGAGATTAAATGAAGGATGGACGGCTTAGATTAAATCACTTAAACTATATTTATATATATATATTAAAATATTAAAATATATATATAAATATTAATTTAAATAAATTTGGGGATGAAAAATGGCGGGAAAGGTGAAATTGGGCCAAATAATGGCGGGAAAGTGTGGATTTGGGCCAAATAATGGCGGGAAAGATGGATGATTGACATGTGGCTGACAGGAAGGTATAGATGACTTGCAAGTGGCTGGATTTTGGTGTCTACAATGTTGAACCAAAATTTTCAGCCTTTATTTTGAATATTCATCTTGGTATTCTTTGATGACATCCTCGGGTACAATAAGACATGGAAAGAAAATGTTGTTCACTTGGATCATACCCTACAATATTTTTCTAAGAAATAGTTATATGTAGAACATTACAATTGTTCTTTTGGCCAAAAAAAAGTTTATCTTGGGAATTTTGTCTTAGAAGGAGTTAAGGTGGATAAGAAAATTGAAGATATGAAGAATTTGGTTAAACTTGAAACCCTAAAAAGTATTTGGGGATTCTTGGACCTTATAGATTATTATTATACATTTATCATAAATTATAATAAGATTATGATCTCTTGATAACAATATTAAAAAAATAATGTTATCATATGGTCTAGCATGACAAAAAGGACTTTTAAATTACTCAAACAAGCCATATGCACCACATTGGTATCTATGAGGTCAAATTTTCCAAACCATTTACCATTGAAATAAATTTTGGAAGTAGTGGAATTAAATCAATATTGATGCAATAAGGAAGAATTTTAGTATTTTATAGCAAACTATTTATAGAAAAAAGTATGAAAATTAACCTATGAGCAGGATATGTTGACCTTCTTCATGTTGTAACTCATTGGAAGCCATTTTTTTATAAGGATACATTTTTCATTAACACATATCACTAAAACCTTATATACTTCCAAGAAAAAAGAGTCTCTTATTTAAAATAAGTGAGCCAATAAATTATTGGACTATGATTATGATATTATACACAATAGAGGAAAGGACAATGTTGTGGATGATGTTTTGTCTCAAAAATTTATAAACCAAATGACACTTTGTACCTTATTATTACCAAATCTAGATTACTTGTAATAGGTAATAATTCTTATAGTAGACTAGATGCATCACCATCCATAGGGAATTCTAGATTCTTGAAGTCATTGATAAATTAAAAGGAACATTGTTTTGGATGGATATGAAGTAGGAAATAACAAATTTTATTGAAGAAGTGATACTTTCCAGTGCTCAAAAGAGAAACAATTGAGAATTTTGTCTTAGGAGTTAAGGTGGATAAGAAAATTGAAGATATGAAGAATTTGGTTAAACTTGAAACCCTAAAAGTTATTTGGGGATTCTTGGACCTTATAGATTATTATTATACATTTATCATATATTATAATAAGATTATGATCTCTTGATAACAATATTAAAAAAATAATGTTATCATATGGTCTAACATGACAAAAAGGACTTTTAAATTACTCAAACAAGCCATATTCATGACATTGGTATCTATGAGGTCAAATTTTCCAAACCATTTACCATTGAAAGAAATTTTGGAAGTAGTGGAATTGAATCAATATTGATGCAAGAAGGAAGGATTTTAGCATTTTATAGCAAACTACTTATAGACAAAAGTATGAAAATTAACCTATGAGCAGGATATGTTGACCTTATTCATGTTGTAACTCATTGGAAGCCATTTTTTTTATAAGGATACATTTTTTATTAACACATATCACTAAAACCTTATATACTTCCAAGAACAAAGAGTCTTTTCTTCAAAATAAGTCGGCCAATAAATTATTGAACTATGATTATGATATTATACACAATAGAGGAAAGGACAATGTTGTGGATGATGTTTTGTCTCAAAAATTTATAAACCAAATGACACTTTGTACCTTATTCTTACCAAATATATATTACTTGTAATAGGTATTAATTCTTATAGTAGACTAGATGCATCACCATCCATAGGGCATTCTAGATTCTTGAAGTCATTGATAAATTAAAAGGAACATTGTTTTGGATGGATATGAAGTAGGAAATAACAAATTTTATTGAAGAAGTGATACTTTCCAGTGCTCAAAAGAGAAACAATTGAGAATTTTTTCTTAGGAGTTAAGGTGGATAAGAAAATTGAAGATATGAAGAATTTGGTAAAAATTGAAACCCTAAAAATTATTTGGGGATTCTTGGACCTTATAGATTATTATTATACATTTATCATAAATTATAATAAGATTATGATCTCTTCATAACAATATTAAAAAAATAATGTTATCATATGGTCTAACATGACAAAAAGGACTTTTAAATTACTCAAACAAGCCATATGCACCACATTGGTATCTATGAGGTCAAATTTTCCAAACCATTTACCATTGAAAGAAATTTTGGAAGTAGTGGAATTAAATCAATATTGATGTAAGAAGGAAGGATTTTAGAATTTTATAGCAAACTACTTATAGACAAAAGTATGAAAATTAACCTATGAGCAGGATATGTTGACCTTCTTCATGTTGTAACTCATTGGAAGCAATTTTTTTATAAGGATACATTTTTCATTAAAACATATCACTAAAACCTTATATACTTCCAATAAAAAAGAGTCTCTTCTTCAAAATAAGTGGGCCAATAAATTATTGGACTATGATTATGATATTATATACAATAGAGGAAAGGACAATGTTGTGGATGATGTTTTGTCTCAAAAATTTATAAACCAAATGACACTTTGTACCTTATTATTACCAAATCTATATTACTTGTAATACGTAATAATTCTTATAGTAGACTAGATGCATCACCATCCATAGGGCATTCTAGATTCTTGAAGTCATTGATAAATTAAAAGGAACTTGTTTTGGATGGATATGAAGTAGGAAATAACAAATTTTATTAAAGAAGTGATACTTTCCAGTGCTCAAAAGAGAAACAATTGAGACCCCAAGCATGTTACAACTGTTACCAAGTACAACTATAGTATAAATAAATATTTACATTAATTTTGTTGAGAGATTACAAACATAGATGACAAATTAGTTATTGCCATAGTGGTGGATTGTCTCTCAAAGTATGCCCATTTTAAACCATTTTCCATTCGTACAAAGCCTCAAATATTACCCAAAAATTCGCTAACCAAATCTTTTGTCTCCACAAAATATCTTCTATTTGTGACTATGACTTGATCTTCATTGATATATTTTTTAAGAAACTCTTTAAGATGTGTGAAATCCAATTAAAAATGAGCTCAACATACCACTCATAAATTGATGCCAAGAATAAATCATCAAGAATTTTTTTGGGAAACTTACTTGTGTTACTTTGTTTTAGAGGAAAAACAAACTAAGCTTAATAGTTACCTTTGGCCAATTTGTGGTAAAACCTCATTCATCACATTGCAACCACGATCACACCATATGAAGTAGCATACCACCAACCATCTCCATATCTCACATCCTATTTTCTAGGTAATTCCAAGGTATATGTAGTTCATTCTACCCTCAACAATAGAAAATATATGCTTTAAAATGTTAAGGACAACTTGATGTTGGCTCAAAACTATATAAAGCAGCAAAAATATCAACAACTATTGAAACTTGAGTTCATTGAAAGGGACTTAGTTCTCCTTTACCTATAACTATGTAAGACAACATACAACCAGAAGACATTCAAAATTCAATATCCAAATTATTTAATCTCTATTAAATATTTTGTTACATATAAATTAAATTTATCACCGTATTTTAAGACATCATATTTTTTATATATTGAATCAAATTAAATATTAATAATAATAAAAATTTGTTTAAATTTATTTTATCTCTCTTTAGTTAAAAAAAGAACCTATACTATAAACTAAAATTCATATAAGATATATTTTGTACAAAGTGGTAACCCTTAGTTATTGTTTACAACTAAAATATTATAATGCTTTAGAAGATAATTATTGGGGTTGTTGAAAACCTAAGATTTTGAGTTGTTCACATGAAGGAAAATTGAAAATCGGCTTGGTCTGCATCAGATTGAAATTACTGGACATAAACTACACTGGTTGAGACTTTGAATTATGGGGAGGAAGGCAACATTGAAGTAAAAGCTTCCAACAAAAATACCTTTCCGAAAATTTGAAAGACTCTTGTGCTAATTTTAGGGTTTTTACCCAGCTTTCAATTTGGGAGTTGAGATTTTTGGAACAACAATGCATATTCTGAATAGGGTTTCGAAGAGCCCTTCTACGATCGCTTTTGCTTTATGAATAGGGTTTCGAAGAGCCCTTCCGCGATCGCTTTTGCTTTCAGGAGCACTCACGGTTTCAGCTTTCAACATTTCGAGGGCATTTTCCTTCCACCAGTGAACATCCAAACATTTCAAATATTTGTGGAAAAAAAATAGGGCACTCTTGTGCTATTTTTAGGGTTTTTACCCATATTTGGAGTTTGCCAAAAGTTGTGCATATTTTAGGGCTTAGAGTGAAGAATTGGGACAATCATCGCCATCCGACGACAAGCCCAACTTTGTAGTGGAGAAGCATTTGGGTACAAAAAATAGTTTGCACGGGATGTGAGGTTTCTATGATGGATGAAACTCCATCCCTCAATGGTCTTGAATCTCAGGTTCCCTTGACTCCCCTTGGGAACCTTGCAAACAATTCCATGGAGAAGCCTGCAAATTTGGAGAGCGAGAGGAGCTTACTAGAGGGCTACACTATTGACCCATCAAACCCTAATCCAGCAACACCTCAACCACATGCAGAGCAAGGTAAGCCCCTTTCAGTTGTTCTTCCTAATTCCTTTGTTGAAGTAGCTAATGACTTGTCTGAACATACTATCATTTTATTTTTTTACGAGGGATACCACCTGAGGCTGAATTTCTCAAATGGGTTAGGGGGTTTTGGGAAAATACTAGAGGTTGGATAGTTGAGGCTATTCGAGGGTTGGGAAGGGGGTACATAGCAGTCTCCTTTGCAAATCCTGAACATGCCAAAAAAGCCCTCCAATACGGAACTTGGGTTATCTACGGGTAAACTTGTTATCTGCAAGGTTGGTCTTTGGATTTTCATCCAGAGGGTCCCTCTAGGGAAAAATACCCTCTTTGGATAGAGTTGCCCTTTTTATCTCTTTCATGTCACCCCTTTCTCAATAAAATTGTTGCTCTTCTTGGTAAGGTTTTGTGGTCTCACCCTATGTCAGAAAAATTATCTAATTATAGAGTGCACCCTCGTATTTGTGTAGAAATGGACATATCCAAGTCGTTGCCCCCTCCCTTGACCTCAATGGGCTAGGTTTCCATGTTAGTCAACCTCTTATCTACCTAAAATTACCTAATGCATGTTTTTACTATAGAGAAGTTGGACACTTGATCAAAAATTATTCAAAAAAATTAGCTAAAAAGGAACAAATGGAAGCAACTACTAAAAAAATTGTAGAAAAAATCCCAACTAATGGCCCTCATATGGAAGCTACAACTAAAAATTTAGCCAAGAAATTCCCTACCAATGGCCCTCAACACCCCCTATTCCCAAAAAACCTTCTCCTTCTCAGGTCGTTCCCCCCAAGAACCCTCTTGCCTCTTCCATAGCTCAGACTAAATCCTCAGATACTCTTGTTAATCCACAAGCCCCACCAAATTCAACCATGAGTCTTGAGTTAGCTCTCGTTCCTTCACCGCAACTCTTGAAAGATAGTCTTATGATAGATGGGTGGAGAATGGTAGGCAAGCGACAATGTTTGTCAACCCCCCCAAAATCACTCCATCCATACAGAGGAAAAAAACCCTCTATCAAATATCTTGCTAGATCCTTCTCTCAAGTTGCTCAAAATAAGGTTCTTGCTCAACAAACCCATTTGGACAACACACAATTGTTGCCAATCAGTGAAAATATATTCTAGTATCTAATTCATGAGGTCGAGCAACCTCTAAATCACCCCTCATGAATTTAAATCTTCTATCTTGGAATGTTAGGGGGCTCTCCCTCCCTTACCGTAAGTTTCAAGTTTGAAAAGTAGTTGTTAAAAATCATATTTTTGTTCTTTTCCTTCAAGAATTGAAAGTCACTGGTCACTCTCTCACCCATTGTATGGACATCATTGGTGGTGGATATGCATCTACCTTTACTACTTCTCATATTAATGGTAAAGGAGGTGTTGCCCTTTCCATAGCCAAGTCTCTTTGTTATGCTATTCTAGACCATGGTGAAGACCTTGCTCACCATTGTGTGTGGGTTAGATTGGCTCTCAACTCTCAGGTTATTGGATTTTGTTCTATCTATGCTCCCAATGACCCTCCTAGTCGTATAGCCCTCTGGGAATGGTTAGTTGTTTCTCTCCCTCCTGTAGAATGGATCCTTGGAGGTGACTTTAATATGATTGAGAATCCTAGTGATAAAAGTTGGATTGGTAGTAGACCCCTTTCTAATGTTGAATTTGGTAGTTGGTTGTTTTGTCATAATCATTTAGGTGTGCATGACCCTCTCTTTGGTAAAGCCTCCTCTCATAGAGATAATTGGTTTACATGGTCCAACTATCATCAAGGTTCTTCTAGGAAGCTTGTTCATTTGGATAGATTTTATTTTAGTAATTATTTCCTAGATAAATTCTCCATCCATGAGCAAGTTTGTGTCCTTTCTCACACAACTTTGTCTGATCACCTTCCTATCTTATCTTCTATCCAAAATTCCTCTATCTCCCTTAATTCCATGCCACTTCCTTTCAAATTAAATGTGTCCCACCTTGATAGTCTTGCCTACTACCACCTCGTAGAGCATGTCTGGAATAGATTTCCTAGACCAATTGGTAATATTGGCTGGATCAAATGGTTTGAAATAACTATTTCCAATATGATTTCATCCCTTAGATGGTATGGGTACTCTATTTCTAGGAGGAAGAAGATTCAAGAGAGTCACCTTCATAAGGAGATCTCTCATCTCCGTTCCATGCTTATGAAAGACCCTACTAACATTGTTGTTCAATGTGATCTAGCTAATATTGAAAATCAGGCTAGAGTTTATGAGTCTTACCATGCTAGAGGGGCGCATGTTAGATCTCACCTCAATTGGATCTCCCAAGGAGATAAGGGAACTAATTTTTTTAACTACCTCAGACATAAGAATATTTTGGAAAGGATCACTGAGTTGGAGGACCCTTCAGGTCATTCTCTTTTCGACTCTAAAGAGATCATGAATCTTTTTGTAGCTCATTTCTCTCAACTTTTTACAGTGGAGCCAAGGGATGACATCCAATGTATCTTAATGGAATATGTGCAGGAACATATTCCCTCCCTAGTAGACCCCATTATTTGGGATCAACTTGAATATCCTCTTTCTATGAACGATCTACAAACTACTCTTTTTTCTATGAAGAATGACAAAGCTCCTGGCTTGGATGGTCTTCTAGTGGAGTTTTATAAAAAATTTGGCATATTATTTCCTCTGATCTTCATCATGTTTACCTGGAAGCTCTCCATAATAGTTCCCTTGGAGCTTATATCAATGTAGGGCTTATCAAGTTGATTTCTAAAGGTATGACTCGTAACCAAATCTCCAATTGGAGACCTATTACCCTCCTCAATGTTTTGTACAAGATCATAGCTAAAGCTATAGCTTTAAAAATTAAAATTGTTGCTCAAGCGATTGTTCACCTAGAACAATCTGCTTTTCTTAAAGGTCATTATATTTTAGATAATCTTATGATGGCCTAGGAAACTTTACAATGGGCTATCGACTCCAATCAAGATGCCCTCTTGGTTAAGTTAGATTTTGACAAAGCTTATGATAGAATCATATGGGATTTTATTCTTAGTATGCTTTCTTGGCTTGGTTTCGGTCCAAAATTTTGTAATCAAATTGGTATGCTCTTTGGTGATGCTTCAACTTGTGTTCAAGTTAATGGAGCTCTTTCCCCCTCCTTCCCTCTTCAATGGTCTATCATATAGGGTTGCCCCTTGCTCCTTTTTTGTATGTTTTGGTTGTCGATGCTCTTGGTTATCTTCTTCATAAGGCTCATTCTGATGGCCTCATTCAAGGTATTAAGCTTCCTGGGGATAAGCATGCTCTTAACTCACATTTTGTTGATGATTCCCTTCTTTTTCTTCAAAATACCCAACAAGAGGTGGATATGGCTAAAGAGATTGTTCAACTATTTTGTGATGTCTCTGGCTCTCGTATCAACGACTCTAAAATTGAAGTCTTCTATACCTCTTCCTCTCCTCATGGATGCAACTCCTTGATTGAGTGGAAGATCATCCCTCATGGTATGATTGTGCATTATTTGGGAATTCCCTTTGGGATTAATATCTCTCCTAAGGATATGTGGAACTAGGTTATGGAAAGACTTCAAAAAAATTTAATGCTTGGCCAACTCGGTTTCTTTCCTTAGCAGGAAGAATTCAAGTTGCGAATAAAATTATGGCAACCTCTCATGTTTATTACTCCTCTTGTTGGATGGCCCCCAAGGTAGCCTATAACAAATTAACTCAGGCCATTCATAAATTTTTATGGACCAAATGGGATGGGGAGGTGGGAATGACAACCATCTCTTGGAAACTTTGTACTCAACCTAAGGCTTTAGGAGGTCTAGGCATCATTGATCCTCTTACCCAAAGCAAAATTTTGGCTGCAAAATGGGTTGCTAGAGCCATCACTGGTGATGAAAATTGGAAACACCTATTTCGTTATAGAATCTCTCTAGCTACTCACAAAGGTAAATGGAAAGAAACCCCTTGGGAGGATAAGGTCCTTAATGCACCTTACTTTATGGTTAAAGGATCTATTCTAGTTACCCAAAATTAGAAATCTTGGCAATCAGTTTCTCATTTATTGGCTTGGAAGTCTGACTCCTTGAGACATGGTCTGAGCATCGGTCTAAATAGTCTTTGGTGGAATAAACTTATCCTCCATAATGATAAACCTTTAGCTTTATGCAATGCTATTCAAGGTCTAGCTTTTTTGAAGAAAGGTATTAATAGAATTAGAGATATCTGGGATCTGGGTAGTTGCTCAATTCTTACTTGGAACCAAATATGCAATTATTGTTCCCTTCCCTCTAGGTTCAAAGAGTCTTATGGCTTAGTTGTGGCTTCCATCCCTTGTGAGGTCCTTATAAAGTTGGGAACAACTACCCATAATATATGGAATGACTAGAGATGGCTTAATGGTCATAGAATCTCTTCCATTACTTCTAGTTGGATATACAAAAATCTTTTGTGTCCTCCTTCTTTAGACTCTAAGCTCAATGTCAAGTGGCAAGTGAATTTTACCAATGCCCAATGGTAGTCTCTTGCTACTCAAATTTGGAAAGTTCCTGTTGAATCCAAAACTCAACTTCTTGGATGGCGGATTTTGCATCAAAAACTTCCAACTTCTGAAAGTCTGGCAATGATTTTACACATTCCCCCTCAATGCAATTTTTGTAATGCTTTAGAAACTCTTATTCACTTGTTTTGGTTTTGTGACATGGCTAAACAGTTTTGGGATGTCTTCTACTCTTTTCTTTTTCCCTCTTTCACTAGATCTTGGAAGCTCTCTCTGCTTGGTTTTTCTCAACTGGATCAGTGCCCCAAACTCTGGGATGTTTGTAGACTCATCCTTCTCAAGCACATTTGGAAGTGCAGATGCAAAAAGGTGTTTACTGGATCTGCTCCTCCATGGGATATAGTTTTAGCAGACTTGACCTTTGATCTTTTGTTACATGTGGGACACATTCATTCCCAAGTCTATGGAACTTCCAACACACCACGAGATGTTATTGACAGACTTCATCAACTTTCTCATATGGTTCAGGATCTTCAGAAGGTCCAACAGGAAACTAAAAAGAAGGTAGTTAACAATGATGAGCAAGTTCAGGTTTTGATTACTTCTATTTCTTCTTTGAAGACTTCTAGAAGATATCATGGAAGACACTCCAAAATTTCTCCATATAACAGGCTCTCCCACAGATGAGTGTTGATATCTGGTGTATTGCAACAAGATATAGCTATAGTCTTTTTGTTGCTATTAGCTTCTATTCTTATGTATATTCAGTTATGGATGCTTTACTCCTTATCCACCTCATTTTGTTTTTTAGTTGGTGGATAGTGTTAGCACCATAATATTGTAATGTTTCGGTTAATGAATTAATATAATCTAGCTTTTTCAAAAAAGAAGATAATTATTGATGAAATATTATATTGCTTTCGAGACAAATATTGATATGCAGTGTATTATAATACTTTCCAAGATAAATATTTATAAAATATTATATTGCTTTCGGAGATAAATATTTATTTGCAGTGCCTTATTATGTGTCTATTTTTGTGGCTATCTATCGACATGTAGTTATTTATTATTTACTATAAAATATAGTTTTAAGGGTTGTTAGATTGGTAAGTTTTAACATTTATTAAGAAGAGACTCAGGTTCAAACTTTGAAGACAAGCTTGGTTGGGACAAAGGTAGTAGACTTCAAACTTTGGAGATAAGCCTATTTGGGGTAAAGGTAGTAGACTGTCTTGACTTACGTTGATGATGACGGTTTTATTCCCAAACCATTGGTGGTCTTCCTCATGTCCTGGTCTCCTTCACGTCTTGACCCGCCCAAACCACTGGTGGTCTTCCTCATGTCCTAACTTTCGTTGAGTGTGTGTGAGCTAGCGACAATGGTTTCAATCCCTAACCATTGGTGGTTTCCCTCATGTTAGGTCATTAACAATGAGGTAATGTAGGGGTTATAGTGGCAACTCTAAGGATTTGAACCTCGTTAACAATGAGGTGAGGTAGGGGTTATAATGGCAGCTCCAAGTATTTGAACCTTGTTAATAATGAGGTGTAGTAGGGGTTATAATGGCAAATCCAAATATTTGAACCTTAATATAGTAGTAGAAAATGAAGGGATGTTACCGATTCCCACATGTAAAAAAAAAACTATAAATATAAAATTATTAGTGGTTAAGGTTGTGGTTAAGTTTTTGGTCTCTCCTTAGAAATATTTAAGGCTCAAACCACAACATAGAGATAGTGTTTAACAATTGGATGACTGCCCCAATTGAATGCCCTAGAGGGTTGGGATCCCATTGACTTCATGCCCCAGTTGAATGCCCTAGAAGGTTGGGATCCCATTGACTTCATATTACTAGTGAGAATTAACTTTATCCAATGGACTTAAAGTTTATAACAACAATATCTATCTATCTATCTATCTATCTATCGAAAGCTATTTAGGGATGTAAGCCCAAACTTTCTTAGGGTTTTTAGACTCAATCTTAAAATTAATATTAAGGTTTTATTTTTTCTTAATGCCCCTTAAAGTCTAGGTTCAGTTAGATAATACAGAACTCCAAAGGGCATGGATTTGCACATAGCCTATGTAAAAATCTCCTTTTGACTATAAAATAATACCACTTTGTTAGGGTAAAATAAGGTAGTGTATTGCATTACACTACGTAGGGTTATTACATTTACTTTTCTATGTAATTACCATGAGATATTTTACCTCATGGTTAAACTAGGTAAGTACCTAAATATCCTATGTCAGATATTTAGGTTAGTGATTTGGTTAGAACTCTCTACCTAGGTTAGTGGTTAGCTACACGTCTCTCCTACCATGATGGTTAGCGAGATAGATGGTAGTTAGTTTATTAATTAACATTATAAATACTTTGCACTATCCTATGTAATAGCTAATGTTGAAATCAATATTTATTTGATTATTTGAGCATACTTCTGGTTACATTGGCATCAGAGCTAATTCGTTGGACTGGGCAAGCTTGGATCTGGACAAGGCTAGAAATTCTCTTGCTCTAGAGGACTGGACTAAGGGCACAAATCTCGAGACACGGGACCCCTGGATAGGACCCACTTTTTGAGGCACGGGCTCATTTTTCTCGACATGCAAATCGAGACATCATCTAGAACCTACATGGATCCCGAGGTGAATCTAATAGATTGACGTCATCTGGAACCTACATGGATCCCGAGGTGAATCTGATAGATTGACGTCATCTGGAACCTGCATGGATCTTGAGGTGGTTGATTGGGCATGGATCTCGAGGTGGCTAATTGGACGAACTACACATGGATCGAGGTGGTTGATTGGGCATGGATCATGTGGATCGAGGTGGCTGACTGGGCGCTAAGCTGGAAAACGACATGCGGTGGCGAGCTTCGAATCCTCCACGTGGCGAGTGTTCATTCAAGGTCTTGGTCGGCAAAATTTTAGCTGACGCCTCCTGATTGCCCAAAGGCAATCGTTGAGATAATCGCGCATTCATGATTTTAAACAACAAATTGCACCCCGCGTGGTGCATGTGGGATTATTAATCCCAATTTTTTTTCCCACCCGACGGAGGGATTACCTTCAAAGTGAAGGTATTCACCTTCACTTCCCGTCGGACGGGATAGTCCGACTGGCAGGAGCGCCAGTCGGACGGCGGATACCCGCGTGGATGCGGGTTCGACCCCCAGCGGGGTCATACAATTTTTTTTCCCGCCCGACGGAGGGATTACCTTCAAAGTGAAGGTATTCACCTTCACTTCCCATCGGATGGGATAGTCCGACTGGTAGGAGCACCAGTCGGAAGGCGGATACCCGCGTGGTCATGGGTTCGACCCTGAGCGGGGTCATAATTTTTTTTAATATTTTTTTGAATGAAAAAAAAATATATATATATATATATATCTATGCTCGGGCGGGCATTTCTCCACCAAAGCCCGTTACATAGCGTGTTGGTTAAGCTGCTCTCGTTGCATACCAGGGGTTGTGTGATCGACTCCCGTGTGCCTCAAAGAGGTATTTTTTTAATAAAGATTTTTTTTTCTCCTCCAATTGCTTTTAAATAGTTTTTTTTAATGTATTATTTTGATTTTTTTTTTATTTCAATAATAATTTAATACATGTTTTTTTATAGAAAATCATTGTTATTTACTCTATTGCATGATTTTTTATTTTAAAAGGTATTCTATTATTATTTTTATCTTAAAATTTAATCATTTTATGCATTCAAATTACAACACAAAGCAATAGAGAGAAAATACACAAAAGGAGACCTTCAACACATTTTTTTTGCAATAAACTCCTCATATGGTCTATAGTTTTCTTCATAAACTTTTGGAGATATAAGACATAGAACTCACAAATTTTTATTGCAAAACACATATCATGCCATGATTCAGGGAGCATAAAAGGACATCTCAATTTTTCTCAAAACAACAAATTTTGCTTTTGTTCTCTCCTTCAAGAAAGGAGACATAAAAACATAAAATAGCAAACCTTTTTTTTGTTGTAAACTTGAGATCCATCAAATCCAATTTTTTTTTGCTCCTCATGATAAATTGTTGAAGACAAAACCAAAGTCGTGTGTCGACTGGTCTGGAAGCCTTTCAAACGCGGGTCGTGTGTCGACTTGTCTTGAAAGGAGTGCTCAAAAATTTCTCAATTTTGTAAACATTAAGGGGGGATAGAAATCATTTTTTTTATTCTATTTTTTTGCAAAATTGTAAAGAAAAATGGGGGATATTTCAAAAGCAAGAAAGGTGCATTCTCGATTGTACTCGACACCTTCTCTTAACAATTGACTATACTAGGTGCATTTTCGGTTGCATCCGACACCTAGAGTGATAATAATTTGGGTTGCTCTCTTGTTTTTTGATTATTGCACTAACAATCATGTTTTTTATGTGCAATTAAACAATCAGATAGAACATTGAAGAAGCATTTCACAAAACCCAAACTTCACTCCAAATCGTGCTACACCTTGCACAAGTTAAAACAAAGTCAATTTTATTCCCCATCAAAAGGTCAAAAATTCAAAACACCTTGATTAACTCTCTTTGTTTGGCTTAATTTCCTCAAAATTTCCATCCTTCTTGAAGGGTGTTAAGGCAGGTGCCATTAAATATCCTAGAGAGCACAATCAAAAGTCTTTCAAAACCTACCCCTTTAATTTGCTCTATTTGTTTGGCTTAAAATCCTCAAAATTTTCATCCCTTGTTAAGGGTGTTAAGGCAGGTGCCATTAAATATCTTCTAGAAGCAAATTAAAGCATCTTCCATATACTCTTTTGAGGGTATAGTGCAAGATACAACCATCTTAGTCCTATCAAATTTGAAACCTTCACCATGGCCATGATGCACAAGTATCTCACTGAGAGCCAACTGCTCAGAGGTTCAAATTATTCTGCATGGAAGACTAAGATGAAAGCTATATTAACTGTAGAGGATATTTGGTCTATAGTGGATGGAAGTGAAACTAGACCTCAATCAGCAGGAGCAGATCAAACAACTTTTGATAAAAAGGATAGAAAACTATCCTTAATGATCTTGCTAGCTATTACTGATGATATCCAACCTCATATCAGTGAAGCTAAGAATGGTAAGGAGGCATGGGATGCCTTAACAACCATCTTTGTGGGGAAGAATCAATCAACCATTCTTCACCTCCAAACACAGCTTCATACTCTTCATATGAAATCAGGAGAAATAGTAGAGCTATTCCTCTGCAGAGTGGCAGAATTGAAAACAAAACTGCAATCCTTAGGAGAAAAAGTGGAAGACCAAGTCTTGACCTCTATCATTTTGAGGGCACTTCCCGACTCCTACAGAATGTTGATCACTTCATTACAAGTCTCTGGAAGGATAGTGACTTTTGTCGAGTTGGTAAATATGCTTCAAGAAGAAGAAGCTAATCAACTCCAAAGAGATGAGGCATCCAACAATGCTCTTTTCTCAAACAGACAAGGTGGTAAGAAAAAGTGGAATCAACATAAAGGTTCTTCTTCTAATAAAGACAAGGGTAAAGGCAAAGAGACTCAGAAGAAGAAGCAGTATTGTAAGATTTGTGACAAGGACACTCATGAAACCAAAATATGTTGGTTTAAGAACAAACCACCCAATGAACAAGGAAACAAGAAGGGCAAAGACAAACCAAAGAACAAGAATAAACAACAACAGGGACACATTGCAGCTGAAGATTCTAGTTCGGACTCTAAACGAGCACACAAGGTGCTCATGACACATACATATTCCCCTCACAAGGATACTGTGTGGTACATAGATTCAGGTGCAAGTAAGCATATGACTGGCGATAAGTCCTGGTTTGAGACATTTGAGGCTCGAGAAGGTAGACCGGTCACCATTGCTGATGATCAAACCTATCGAGTTTAGGGAGAAGGAAGTATTTCTGTCTCCCTTCCAGATGGTGAATGTCAAATTCAAAAAGTTCTTTATGTACCAGGATTGAAAAATAATCTCTTGTCAGTTCCACAAATCCTGGACAATCACATGAATGTCAATTTTAAAGTGGACAAAGAAAAGAAACGTTGCTTTATCACCAAGAAAGGAAAACAGATAGCAACAGGTTCATACAAACATGGTTTGTTTGTCTTAGATGCAATTATCTCAACACATACTACAATGGCAGTAACCACAAAGGAGGCCACTTCTCTTTGGCATAAGAGATTTGGGCATTTAAGTTCAGGATATTTACAAGAGTTGAGTAAATATCAAATGGTGAAAGGGCTGCCTACTCTTTCATCTACTTTTCCAGTGTGCTCTGATTGCTTGTCAGGAAAGCAACATAGAGTACCCTTTGAACCTAGCTCCTTTCGAGCTAAGGTACCTTTGGAGTTGGTTCACACAGATTTGTGTGGTCCCATGTCTACAAGTTGTGGAGGAAAAAGGTATTTTCAATTGTTTGTCGACGATCACTCATGAAAGATGTGGGTCTTCTTCTTACAGTTGAAGTCTAAAGCATTTTCCTATTTTCAACAGTTCAAAAAGCTTGTTGAGAAGGAATCATAATGCTTTATTAAGACCCTCCATTCAGATCGAGGGGGGGAATACACATCAAAGGAATTTTCCTCATTTTTATAGACACATGGGATAAAGAGATAGTTAACAACAACCTATTCTCCTCAGTCAAATGGGGTTGCTGAGAGAAGAAATCGGTCCATTATGGAAATGGTTCGATGTATGCTTAAGGGGGCCAACCTTGAGCAAACTTACTGGGTTGAAGCTATTCAAACTGCAGTATATCTTCTGAATAGGGCTCCCACAAGAGCTCTTGAAGGTATGACTCCTCAAGAAGCATGGAGTGGTAGGAAACCCTCCATATCTCATCTACGGGTATTTGGGTGTAAGGCATTTATGCATATACCCAAGGAGAAAAGAAAGAAATTAGATGAGAAGTCCCTACCTTGTGTATTTCTTGGATATGATGAATTTTCAAAAGGCTATCGGTTGATAGACCCACTTACCAAGAAGATACATGTCAGCAGAGATGTAGTGTTTGATGAAGCTTTCACACCCAACACTACATCAGTATACCTAGATGATGAGGAGGAACATCCACTTCCTCCTTCACAACAGAAAAAGCCACCCAAATGGTATACAAGCACAATGAAAGATTCCAAACTCACTTCCCCACCTGATCTTACTCTCAATCATCCAAAGACACGAAGCATGTCTCAGAAAGAAAAGAATGAAGCATCCACTTCAGTTGATGATCTTTGTGCAGATTTTCAAGATCTTTCTATTGATAGAGAGTTACCAAGGGAAGATGATATGGAAATAGATGAGGAGAGGGTTTACTTGTCAGCATATGATGAGAATGAACCTTCTACAGTTGATGAAGCATTTAGATTGCCTCAGTGGAAGGCAGCTATGGGTGCAGAATATAACTCCCTCATAAAGAATAAAACATGGAAGCTAGTGGATTTGCCTAAAGGAAAGAAACCCATAGGTTGCAAATGGGTTTACAAAGTAAAATATAAGGCAGATGGCACTATAGATAAGCATAAGGCCCATCTTGTGGCTAAGGGCTATGCTCAAAAGGAAGGGCTTGACTATGAGGAAACCTTTGCTCCTACAGCAAGGATGACCACCATTCGAGTGCTTTGTGCTATGGTAGCACAGTTCGGATGGAAATTACATCAGATGGATGTAAAGAGCACCTTTATTAATGGTGACTTAAAAGAAGAGGTGTACATGACTCAACCTCCTGGATTTGTTGAGGTAGGCCATGAGCAACAAGTTTGCAAATTGGTCAAATCATTATACGGGCTAAAACAAGCCCCAAGAGCATGGTACATAAAAATGGATAGTCACCTACTGCAGCATGGATTTAAGAGAAGTCCATCTGACGCAAATCTCTATATCAAGAACACAAGTTCTGAGATAGTGATTCTTGTGTTATATGTAGATGATCTGATCATCACTGGCAATTCAGAGAACTTGATTAACGTCATGAAAGATGACTTGAAAGAGTCATTTGATATGACAGATCTAGGACTTCTCCACTACTGTCTTGGCCTTGAGATAGAATAGAAAAAGAATCATCTTAGGGTGACTCAAAAAAAGTATGCCAAGACTTTAGTAGAAAAATATCGTATGACTAATTGTAATCCCAAAGCAACATCGATGGAATCAGGGCTATAGTTATCATGATATGAAGACTCACCACAGGTAGATGGCACACTTTATAGATAGATGATTGGGAGCCTCATCTATCTGAATAATACTAGACCAGATATTACTTATGCTATAGAACTGGCGTTTCTAAACAAGTCCTTGACAGTTCTCTATATGTCAAGGTTTTCCATATAGGAGAAGGTTCTTCGTAAGCCATGGATGGATCCATATTACCACTATGTAATTTTTTATTTTTATTTTTAATATGTAGAACTTATTATAATGTATTGCAATAGTTTTGTAATGATATTATATAATGTTTTATAATAGTTTGTGGTATTAAATGTGTTAGCCAACTGGTGTATGTAACTGTTATAAAAAATGTAACTATTTTGTTTGGTAGAAGATTTTAGCTTAGGTTGTATTTTGTATGTAAGCTAACCTTGAGCATCAAGTAGGGTATGAAGAGTCTTTAAAACTGAAAAGGGTAAGAATAAATTTATCTTTTTACATAATTTAAATTAAAGTATTGAAGGAGGTTACCCCCTCAAAGAGACCCACAATTCTATATTGTGATTTGTGAGATTTTTGCATTTACATTTTGTTTTGCAATATTATGTTTCTTCATGAAAATACTACTTTTATTACAATATTTATGCAGATGTTCTTATTTTAATTAGAAGGTTCCTAACAAGTGGTATTAGGGCACATTCAAGGGTCATGTTTTGATGTGACTCTAATAGTTTTTACCTTGCTATTTTGTCTATTAGATATAAATTTTGCATGTTTTCATTTTTTGCATAGTATCCTATTAAAAAATTAATTAAATTTACTAAACCTTTTTTTAATTTATTTTAGTTGAATAGATTAGAAACCTTGTGTTGGAGTTTTAAAATATTATGGAGGAGCTATTGTTATTGACTAAGCTAGATTGCTTGTAAAGCATCTAGTGAAGTGAGATGTGATTAGGCTCCAATACCCAAGCCTCAAAAAACACCCATATATGGATTTGAGCTCCCATTTATCTTTGGGCATATCAGGAGCCCCCTTAAGATTAAGAGAAACTTTTAGCCCTAGAAATATTTTTCAACGTGTATTTTCCATAGTGCATCAAATATAGCATTTGTGAAGATCACCATTTTGTACTATCAAAGAGGCAAGTAGTGTGCTCAAGGGTATGTGTGAAACCTTTCTTGAGTAGTGGCCTAAAATATTGGTCTAAGCATTATCTTTCATTGCTATAATATAATAGAGGGTTATGGATAATACATACACCCTGGCCTAGAGTAACCTATTTTTGTTGAATGTTAAACTTGAAACCAAAAATTCTACCACAAAAATTGAGCATACTGAGGAGACTACACTATTCCAAAATTAACTACATGAAATAGGTGAAATAATTAATGATAAAAATAATAGTCAAGACAAGTTTTATCAAGAGAAGTTAGTAAAAGTCAGGTATGAATTCAGTCAAAGTTAATAACAATTAAGATAGAGTCTACCATTGTCAATAATAGTAGTTGCCTATGATAGTCAAGAATCATAACACATAGGGTATTTATCAGTAATAGAGTTAGACTAGATAATTTTCAAAGACAATGAGCTATAATGTCAATGACAAAATAATTTCAATAACAAATAGTGTAGAGTCTAGTAAGGGGTTGTCAGACAAAAGTCATCTTTTTGAGTGAACTACGACTCTAGGAGGAAAACTAACAATACTCCCCTAAAAAAAGTTTGAAGTGATGAAAAACATCATTTTGAGACCTAGCCCATTATGATTGTTTTTCGAGGTGATCATTTTGATATATAACACCTAAACACTTTCTTAGGATCATAAATAGTAATTGTCAAAATAGTATTTCTAATTTAATTTAGTATCAATAAAAGGTAAAAAATTATAGAGCATGACTACAGGCATTAGGGAACAACAAAAGGTACACTAATTAGATCAAAAAATTACTACTCATATAGAGTGTTGGGGGAAGCATGTAGGGGATAAATTAAACAATACTTTAAATCAGTTAAGGTTATATATCAAATATCTACATGAATCCTTAACCTATGTAGCAAGGGAAAAGAACGAAATGAAGGAGGAATTAAATAAAAAAAATTGAAGACTTGGAAGGTCATATAGCTAATAATACCCACACATATGGTTAATTTAGATCAAATGACCGTAAGGATGAAGGAACCAACAGTCAACAATGGGAATACCCCAATAACAATGGATATAAATTGCCCAAATTAGACTTTCTCAAGTTTTATGAAAATCATCGAAAGTGATGAGCATGTCGAGCAGAATAATATTTCAATCTTCATAAGGTTCCCCATTAATGCACTTAACAATTACCTCTTTCAATTTTGGGTTTGATTCAATGCATTGGTTTCAATGGCTCAGGAAAGCAAACCTTGATCTTACTTGGATTGAATTCGAACAACTACTTACTTGATTTGGTCCTAGTGAGTTCAAATATTTTACAGAAGCCCTTTCTAAACTCAAAAAAACTTCAACCATTCACGATTATCAAAATAAATTTGAAAAATTGGCCAACGATACCACCAATTTGAGTCTTGCATTCTTCCAATATTATTTTGTGAGTGGTTTGAAGGATGGTATAAAACTAAAGTTAAAATTTTGAGGCCACAATTACAACAGGAAATAGCCTTGTCCATATTGGTAGAAGACAAGTTTAAGGCTCAAGGATGCACCCCCAAATTTTCTCAATCTCCAAGCCAACATCAAATCCTGCCAACAAGTCTCCTATTATAAAAATGTTGACACGTGAAGATATGGAATCTATAAGGGTCTAAGGGCTATGCTATAACTGTGATGAGAAGTATTGCCTAGGGCATAAGTATGTATATCAAAAATTATATTTGCTTGATGTCGATGAGACAACAAAAATAAAATATTTAGAGATTGAAGAGGATCACCAGGAGGAGGAGCACACAAAATAGCCAAAATTTTTATATGAATCTCAACTAGAAATCTCAATGCATACCTTAGTAGGTATAACCCCTCAAACAATGAAAGTGATAGGACACTTAAAAGGACAACAAGTAATAGTATTGACTTGGGAAGCACACATAACTTATTTGACCTACAAGTGGCCAAATAGGGAAATTGTTACATTAATAGTTGTAACTCCTTTGAAATCATGATTGCCAATGAAGGCACCTTGCCATGTAAAGGGAAGTGTCAAAATGTCAAAATATAAATAGGAGAATATAATCTTAAGGTAAATATGGATGTTATTTTGGGAGCATAGTGGTTGTAGATGTTAGGTCTTGTATTGTGGGATTCTTTTGAGCTACGGATTAAATTTAGCAATCAGGGAACAAAGGACACCTTAAGAGAAATGAAGGTTGGGACTGCTCAATTTATTTCAACCCATAAGCTGGAAAATTCTTAAAACAATCCCTCCATGGGGTTATGAATTGTTTTTTTGCTATATAAGATTTTGAGGAAGGGGATACAAACCATATAAAGGAATTACAAGTTTTATTGCAAAGACATGCCCTAGTTTTTGAGGAACCCAAAGGACTTACCCCTTTTTGTACTCATGATCATGCAATTAAGCTTATTCTTGGTAGTCTTTCCCTAAATGTCTACCCTTATAATTATCCATATGCCTAAAAATAAAAAATTGAGAAAATGGTACAAGAATTTCATGTTGCAAGGGTTATTCATCCCAAAGTTAGTGCCTATTCCTCTCCAATTTTGTTGGTATGGAAGAAGGATGGGTCTTGGTGCTTGTGTTTATATTTTAGAAAACTTAATAAAATCACTATTAAAGATAAATTTCCCATTCTAGTAATTGATGAATTGCTAGATGAGTTGCATGGGGCCCAATATTTTTCAAAATTGGATTTGTGGTCAAGATATCATTAGATTTGAATCAAGGATGAGGATATTCCTAAAATGACTTTTAGAACTCATGAAGGGCACTATAAATTATTGGTTATGCCATTTGATTTGACCAATGCACCTTCCAATTTTCAAAGTTTGATGAATTCCATTTTTTGGCCTTTCCTCCACAAATTAATTCTATTCTTATTTAATCATATTTTGATTTATAGTAATTCATGGAAGAACATCTCTAGAATTTGGATCAAACACTATAACTTTTTCCAAACAATAAAATTTATGCCAATCAATCAAAGTGTTCATTTGGGCTACAAGAAGTCAAATATTTGGGTAAGATTGTCATTAAATATAGAGTTAAAGTGGAACCTAAAAAGATTTAGGATATTAAAGAATAGCCAGAGCCTCAAACATTAAAGGGAACTTATAGATTTCTAGGACCCACTCGATATTACCATAAAGTTGTGTAGAATTATGGAATGATAGTAGCTGCCTTGACAACCATGTTGAGAAAGAATTCTTTTATGTGGTCAGAACCAACGAAAAAGGCTTTCAAAGAGTTGAAGCAAGCTATGACCACCACCCTACTGTTAGTAATGCTTGATTTCTCTAAATTTTCTTGTAATTGAAAGTGATTCTTCTAGAAATGGAATTAGGGTAGGTTTTATGTAAGAAGGAAGATCATTGGCCTTCAACAGTAAAGCACTTTCTAGCCAAAATTTGGGTGTCTACTTATGAAAAGGATATGCTAGCCATTTTACATGTTAATAATTGGAGGCCATATCTCATTGGGCATCACTTTTCCATCATAATTGACCATCAAAGTTTCAAATATTTCTTGGAACAAAAGGTGGCCAAATCAGAACAACAAAGATGGGTTTCTAAATTGTTAGGCTATGATTATGAAATCACCTATAAGAAAGAAAAGGAGAATATGGTGGCTGATGCCTTATCTTGACAATATAAAGATTAGGGAATGCTACATGTTATATCTACACCCATTTCACAATGGATCCATCATCTCAAGGAAGAAATGATCAAGGATTCCAGCTTGCAAACTTTGGTCAACAAAATCCAAGCATAGCCTAACTCATACCCTAGATAAACTTGGGATGATCAAGACTTGAGATATCGTAACCAACTTGTCATTACCCAAAAGTTGCAAATGTGAGAACTCATTTTGTAGAAATTGCATTCATCACCAACATCTGGATAAATTTGGATTTCTAAAAATAACAAGTTGATCAACACTACTTTGAGCATAGTTTTGAAGTCAAAGATATGGTTTTTCTTTACCAAAAACCCTACAAATAATCATCTCTCTAGCTTCATGGATGTCAAAAACTTGTAGCCAAATACTATGGTCCCTACCAAGTGTTACAACAAATCGGGTCAATAGCCTACAAAGTGACCCTTTCGGCTACTTTTAGGATTCACCTAGTATTTCATATCTCCTTCCTCAAGAAGGTTGTTGGCACCAAGGTACAAGTACAATTCACATTAGCATAATTGGATGAAGAAGGATCCATCATTCTTGAGCATAAAATGTTTTAGATAGGAGATCACACACCCTTCACCACCGCGTCATCATTGATGTTCTTGTTCAATGGCAATGATTACAACCTGAAGATACCACCTGAGAGTCTCTCCAACAACTTCAACAATAATTTTCTCATCTTTAGCTTTGAGGACAAAGCTTTTTGAAGGGGAAGAGCATCTTAGGACTTCATCTTAAAACTATATATAATAACCCCTTTCTTAACGTGAGAACCTTATTATAATGTTTTGTAATAGTTTGGTAATAATATTATGTAATGTTTTGTAATAGTTTGTGGCATTATAGATGCTTAGACAAGTGACGTCATTTTATGTAATTGTTATAAAGAATGTAACTGTTTTGTTTGGTAGAAAATTCTAGCTTGAATGACATTTTACAGGTAAGCCAACCTTGAGAGTTAGATAGGGTATAAAAAATCTTTAAAAATGTAAAGACAAGAATTGATTTATTTTATTACATAATTAAAATTTAGGTATTGAAAGAGGTTATTTATTTAATTATTTTTTAAGAAATCCATAATTCTGATTTGTGAAATTTTTACTTTCTTCATTTGAAATTTCTGCTTTTATCGCAAACATGTGAATATGTAGACCTCCTCCTTTTATTGCAAGTAGATGTTATTTTAATTAGAAGGTTCTAAGAAGAGATAAATCTATTTCCAATAGAATCATCCAATAGGAGACGATTCTTTTCAACATGACGAGGATGCCACATCGCCGCCCACTGCCATCCAGAACGGAGACCGTTATTCTCCACATGCCAACGATTCCAGTCCGAAGACGTTCATGGAACACTTCGACATGTAGTTCGCATGTTAAAGGCTTCCTCAAATTCCAGGTTCAAAATGAGATGCTTGATGAAGAAGAGGATCAGGATGGATGTGTCCGGTTCATTTGGCGTTATTGTCCTCAAATTATGGTTGCAATTTTTTTTTTTTTTAACTTGGAATTTATTGAAGGGAATTTTTTAAAATTTTAGAGCCAAGTCTACGGGCTATGGGCGCCACAAATTATATTCATTAAAGGGAATGTTTAACTTACTTTTAAATTTTATGTTTGAAGTTTTTTTTTTAATAATTCTGTTTTATATTTCTGTATATTTCTTTCAAATTTGAATTTAATTGAACAATATACGACTTCTTTGAGTGCTTCTTTTTAATTCAAATTATAAATGTTTCTTTATGTGAAATTTCATTCATTTAAATCTCTTGCTTCTGTAGTGCTAATTATTATTTTAATAATTAAGTTGGTATTAAAAAGCTGGATGTATAGATTGTTTGGGCGCTGTTGAAATTGCGTGGGGTTAGCGTGAATGCGATAAACAAGGAAGTCCTGACTGCGCTCGACATTGCAGCTCATTCTTCTACTATACTATCTCAAGACGATAGGCATAGCAAGTGTGCAGAGATAAAAACTATTCTCGAAGCAGTCGGAGGTTGTGGGAGGTATTCAAGACAGTCCGAAGGAAAAGAGAGCAAAATCGTAGATGTGGACACGGTAGTGGCATCTCTAATTGCGACTGTCACATTTGCAGCCATCTTTCAAATCCCCGGCGGAATTGAGAATAAAAACACTAGTGCGCAATATGGAGGTGCCAGACCGGCCACGACTCTTGGCTTTCTATGGTTTCTTTGTGATGCTGATTTCTAAAGATTATACTTTTGTTTTCACCTGCAAACCAAATCTAGGCCTCTTTTCAAAGTCGGTCATCTGGATGTGGTTGATCATGGGGTGGCCATCGAACTGATTCTGTTGTGGGTAGCGAAGTTCAATAGGATCATTTAATAATATCTGTATGTATTTTAGTAGTAAATATTATGCGACTGATAATATTCTGCAGTAGCATCATAAGATGTTTTGTGGTTCGCAATGTTTGTTTTTTAGTTTTGGTTTTTCTCCTTACACTTTGATTATGTCATAGAGAAAAGTTTATGTTAAGTCTATGGGTAGGTATGGGTATTAGTATGAGTATGGGTATAAAGGATATGTTGGAGTGTGTTTGATTTGAAATAACATTTTTTAGATTAGTCTGAAAAAATAGTTTAGGATTTTGATAAGAAAAAGTAATAAAAATGTTTATTATGGTTGTTTGTAAAAATAAAAGTGATTTTATCTTTTTAATATAATTATTTAGATTTTCATCTATGTAAGTTATAATCATATTTTTTTAATATATCTATATATTAAATCTACAAAGTTTTTATATTAATAAATTTTTTATGTATATTTTTATTTCTCCCATAAACTTATCTCAAGTTGTAATTTTTTTATGTTTTAAAAATTTGAAGATATAATTGTGTTTATGTAATAATTATGGTTTTATAGAGTGTTTAGAAATTTTTATATTGGTTTATTATATTATTAATTATGATTTAACAATTATATGTACATATAAAAATATTATATTGTAAAATAAAATGTTATTGAATTAAGTTTTTAAAGTTTTGTACTTTTAAGAGTAAACCTTAAGAGGCTTGCAGCTTTGAGGACTTACACAGAGAGCCTTGATTTTTGAAAACTTCCCTGCAATCTGGCCGGTTTGCTCTGGGTGGTAGGGTTTGTTGGTTTGGCTAAAGGAACTCCAACAACAGGTTGGTAGGTTAGGTCAGTTGAAGGAGTTGTAGTTGCTAGCTTTGTTGGTGGGTGGAAGGCCAGACCAGTTTTATGGTTGGGGGCTTGGGCATCGATTGTTTAGGTGGTTGTTGCTTCTGGGTACCTCCTGGTGAAGGGCTCCATGATTTTGCATCTTGTCTGGGATAGGAGGGGGCTTTCATGTGCTATTTTATTGTGCAATTTTCCTAGTTGGTGTTTGTGCTAAGGGTTCTACTGGGCATCAACTCTTCTCAGAGCAGGATGGTAAAGTCTTAAACTTCTAATGCCCTTATAAATTTTAAATATTAGGGTTTCTTCCTTTAAACCCTGCATTTCACTTTCGGCTCAATTTTTCAATGGTTGAGGACTTTTTGGTTGGCTCCATTCAATGGTTGAGGACTTTTTGGTTGGCTCCAGTAGGATTTACAAGTTTCATGGAATTTCTTGTGTAGATCTTCTGGATTATTATTATGCTGTGGATTTTTTTGGCCAATATTTTTAGTGTTGTTTTTTTAATCTGACTATTATTATGAAGGGTTCTCTTGTTATATTCTTTGTTGGATGGATTTATCGATCGTGATGACAAGATTTCCCTGTTCTCCTTTCATGTTAGGCAAAAAGCGCTTCGGTTTGGGTGGTTTTATTTTTAAATTTATTTTTAATCGATAGCATTTTTGTAATTCTATTGTTTTTATCTGGTGCTTTAGATTCTTGAGCACAAGATGGTTTGACCATGGAATAATCTCTTGTATTTTCTTAATAAAACTCTTCAGTTTATTTTCTAGGAGGTTGCTTCATTTGGATTTTAGGTTTGATTCGTGGAATCTAGCTCAGTCTTTCTTGATGTCTTATTGCTAGATCTAAGGTTTGGGGGTGCCTTTTAAAACCCTACTTGTAATAGGTTCGAGAACCTTTTAAAACCCCTTTTACTATCAATCAATAAAAAAAGTTTATCTATAGAAGTTTTATTATGCCTATTAGTAGATGACATTCATTTATAAAGGATACCATTTCAATATTGATATATTTTATATTTTTTAATGATATTTAATATTTTGATAAACATATTATAAATGATGATAATTTAAACTTTTTTATGTGTTGTTTCTTTTGCATGATAAAAAAAGAAATGTGTGGAGTTTTATTTTTTGGGATGGTCTCCTTAATTAGTGGGTACAGATGGTTTTAGCCCATGATTTTATACCCATTGTATTCTAATACCATTTGGTGGTTTTAGGGTTGTTCGATGTTGTGATATACTTATATATATATATATATATATATATATATTGTAATTACATTGTTAAGAAAGAAAGAGGTGTAATATACTTATAATAAGAAATAAAGAGGTGTGAGAGTTTTTGTTGGTTTTACCGATCAAGGGATTTTGAGATAAATATTTCTGTATATTGTGTATGCATATTATTTTCCTTATATTTTGCGATTTTGTTTCCATTTGCATATCTAGAATAGGTTTATAAATCTCTTCATTTGGGATCGAAGCTTGATTATTGGCTTTAGGGCAATGCCTTTGTTGCTAGGGTTTAGTTTGGTCTAAGAAGAGTAAGGGTATCTTGGGTTTGCGATAAACCTATTTTTGAGTGAGAATTTTGTGTAGGTGAATCCAATGTGAAGGAATAAAACTACCAATACAAGAATCAACATTGAGAAGTTTAATGACAAGATATTTGATTTATAGAAGTTAAATATGGAAGATTTGCTTATGGATAGAGATCAATGGGTTGATATGTCAGAAAAAACCTATATATGTCACAAGAATATTGGGAGAAGTTGGACAGGAAGGTGAAGAGTACTATCTAGTTGTACCTTATAGATTCGGTGTTGATAAATACCTTTGGAGAAATAGTGCTAAGGAGTTATGGAAGAAGCTCAAGGATTTATATCAATCAAAGTACCTGTTAAACAAACTTTTCTTTTAAAAGAAGCTATATCTCCTTCGGTTGAATGATGAATATTCTATGGTAGAACATCTCAATGCATTTAACATTATGGTAAGTCAATTAGCATCTACTAATATTAAAATAACTAAAGACAATAAGTATATTACTTTGTTATATTCTTTATCAAATTCATGGGATAATCTGGTTATGGCCTTTGGGAGTACTACTATAACTACTTTAAGATTTGAAGATGTGGTTGCATCCTTGTTATCATAAGAAATGAGATAAGAATCCATGGAGGGATCATCTAAGGATGCCTTGTTTGTAAGGGGTCATTCCTAAGATAAAAATAAGCTTAACTCTAGGGACAAGCTGAAGTTAATAGGAAGATCTAAATCTTCTATAAAATTTATACAAAAATTTTGGAAATGTTCTAAAGTTATGCAATTGAAGAAAGATTGCAGATCCAAAAATATTGATAAAAATAAGGAATCTGATGATGCTTCTTCCATAGAAGTAAAGGCCTCAATAGAAGGAGGGGATGTATACTTGGCATCTTTGAGTACACATTTAGATCATGATCCATGGTTGATTGACTCAAAGGCTTCTTTTTATATGACTCAAAGAAAATGATTTTATGAATATGAAAAGTATAATAGAGGTGATGTATTCATGGGAGATGACTCAACCACCAAAATTATAGCATGTGGAAGGGTCAAACTATTATTGAAATTTGGAATGGTTAAAACCTTTCGTGGTGTTTTACATATTTTGGGGTTGTCCAAAAACTTGATATCTATGAGTAAAATGATTGATGCAGGTGTGTAGATAGTATTTGAAAAGGATACCTATAGGATGGTTCATGGAGTAATGGTGTTGGCAAGAGGAGTTCGGGTTGGAACACTGTATAAGCTATTGGGCAACACTATGACTGATGGGGTGTAATAATTCTATTATTTCTAAAACTAAAATAGATAAAACCCCTACTCTTCTTGTATATAAGATAATGCTTTGGTATCAAAGAATGTGATATATCAGAGAAAAGGGTCTTTGAGCTTTGCATACTAAAGGTATGATTGAAGGTATTTTTAAATTTTCTTTAGATTTTAATTTCTATGAATATTGTATATATGGTTACAAAATTGGGTAAAGTTCCCATCTAATACCATAAGAGCAAAAGGGATTTTGAAACTAATATATAGTGATTTTTTTGGATTTGTGCATATTCCATCACTTGGAAAATCATTGTACTATGTTTCATTTATAGATAAATTTTCAAGGTATGTATGGATATATTTCCTCCGAAATAAATTTGATATCTTCGTAAAATTCAAAGAGTTTAAGGCTCTTGTAGAAAACTAAATTGAGAAGAAGATAAAGGTGTTGTAAACAAATAATGGAGAAAAGTTCTATAGCAATAAATTTGAGGAGTTCTGCTAGCAATGTGGAATAACAAGGCCAAATATTACTCCATACATTCGTAAATAGAATGGAGTTGTGGAAAGAATAAAAAGGACATTGATTGAAAAGACAAGGAGTATGCTCAATGGTGTAGGATTAACACAATAATTTTTGATAGAGGTCATGGACACTACATATTACTTGGTAAATGGATCACCTACATCAACATTGGTTGATAAAATGCTATATGAGGTATGGAATGGTAAGAAAACCTCTCTTGAATATCTTAGAGTATTTGGTTATGATGCTTATGTGCATGATCAAAAGGAAAAAAAGAGTAAGATAGTAAAACAAAGTGTATATTTATTGGTTATAAATATGGTGTAAAAGACTATAAACTTGGGAATCCAAAAACTAGGATAAATGTTTATAACCGATATATATTCTTCAAATATTTTAAAAGTGCTCTCAAGAAGGAATAATAGCTAAGAGATAAAGAACCAAAAGGTGCAATTTGAGTTCGTTAGTGAAGAATATGAATGAACAAAAGATGATAAATTGGATTTTCAAACTCCAATCTTGAGGAGATCGACTCAAGAAATAAGGAAACCAAAAAATATAATTCACCTTATTTTTATGTTTTATTTGTTACTAATGATGATCCTAGAACTATTAGGGATGTAGTTAATACAAAGGATGGTAAATTTTGAAATAAGGCCATGGTTGATGAGATGAAATATTTAGACAAAAATAAGACAAGATTTGGTGAGGTTTCCTGCTAGAAGAAAACCAATTGGAAGCAAATGGATATTCAAGAAGAAGTTTAATGTAGAAGGTAAAGTCAAGAAGTACAAATCTTGCTCCTAATAGAAAAGGGATATTCACAGGTACAATGAATTGATTTTGGTAAGATTTTATCTCTTGTTTCTAAACTAACTTCTATTAGATTTCTTTTATCTATTGCTACTACATTTGACCTAGAAATAGAGCAAATGGATATGAAGACAATATTTCTATATGGGAATCTACAAGGAGAAATCTATATGTTTCAACTAGAATATTTATGGTAAAAGGAATGGAGGACTTGGTATGCAGATTGAAGAAATATCTATATGGTCTAAAATAATCACCTAGGATGTGTTATCAAAAGTTTGATACTTATGTATTGGGACTTAGTTTTTCATAAAGTAAAACTGATCACTATGTGTACATCAAACAATTTGATATGAAGGATCTTGGAAATGTATATTAAGAGGGATTAGCAAAATAAGAGACTTCGGTTGAATCAAATAAAATATATTTAGACAATATTAAAAATATTTAATATGCATGATTGTAAACCAATCAACACTCCCATTCCTTTGGGTGTAAAGCTATATGTAGAACAATGTTGAAAGACATAAGAAAAGGACGAGAAAATATCTTGTGTTCCTTACATAAGTGCTATTAGGAGATTGATGTATGCCATGATATACACGAGATCAAACATTATCCATGTAGTGGGAGTTTTGAGCAGATATATGTCAAAACCAGGGAAAGAGCATTGGACTATTATAAACCACATTTTCAAATACTTGCATGCCACAACATATTATGCAATATGCTATCAAGGAAGGCCCAAATAAAATAAGGTATTGAATGCACAAGGTTTTGTTGATGCAAACTAGACTAGATATCTTGATTTTTGAAGATCCATAAGTAGTTATGTATTTCATTTGTTTGATGGAGCAATCAGTTGGATGAGCAAGAGGTAAGCTATAGTGGCACTTTCAAGTATAGATATTGAGTACATGACAATCACTTATGCAAGTAACCTTGCTTATCTGATGGGGAGCCAATTTTAACCAGTTAAAATTATAAAGAAAAAGACGCGATTTTAATTCGAAGCATGGAAAAATTAATTTGAAACCATGGAAGATTACAAAGTGCAGAAGAAAATACAGTCGTAGTTCATTTTATGTCTTTCCAGCCTGTCGAATACTTCAAAAAAATCCCCTTTTAAAATCCAGGCTTCTTGCTGCAACCACCGTTCTTAACTGCCTTAACGGCTTCTGTAACTGCCACATGGAATGGCCTTAACGACTTATGGAACTGCCACTTGGAATTGCCTTAACAGCTTCTAGAATCGCCACCTATCGTTCTGCAACAGTCCATGAAAAACCTGTCTTTACCCTCTTAGCTAGGTCGCGAAAACGCGACATGTCACGATTTCGTGACACTTTTCTGCCCTAGGCTCTCCTTCTCCAATGTGTCGCGATATCGTGACATTTTTCTGCTTTTGGTTCTCTTTCTTTGAGGTGTCGCGATATCGTGACTCTTTTCTACTTTTGGTCCTCTTTCTCCAAGGTGTCGCGATATCGCGACACTTCTATGGCTTTTGGCTTTGGCTGCCAAAGTGTCGCGATATCGCGACACTTTTATGGATTTTGACTTTGGCTGCCAAAGTGTCATGATTTCACAACACTTTTGTGGCTTGTGACTTCGACTGCCAAAGTGTCGCAATTTCATGACACTTTTGTGGCTTAAGACTTCGGCTGCCAAAGTGTCACGATTTTGCGACACTTTTGTGTCGTGATATCGCGACCAATATTTGCGCTTGCCACGGTTCTTAAAATACGTCACGATATTGTGACGACATTTGTGTCGTAATATCGTGACCATTATTTGCACTTGCCATGGTTCTTAAAATACGTCGCGATATCGTGACGACATTTGTGTCGCGATATCGCGACAATTTTTATACTTAGAAAAATTTGCAAACTTCTAACTTTTTTTTTTGTTTTTCTTTTTGGTGATGCAAGATTGCTGTGCGGCCCTGGATGCTCCTGCATCAGACACCCGGGGTAGATTTTTTTAGAAGTGATCCTCACTTCTGGGCTGTTAGAGGAAAACCCAAACGATCAACCTCTGATTTGGACAACCATGTGGCATCTTCGACAGGTTGGTTCTTCCATTTGACCAAGTACTCCGAATATTGCTTGTTTCGGGTACTTCTGCCTTCACGAGTGTCGAGTATGTCTTCAATTTCTTCTTTTTCTGGAGTGGATGCAGGAATGTTCCACAGATCCGGACTGGGTGGTTCACTACAACTTCCTGCATGATATTCAACCAAGTCTAAAATATTGAAGATAGGTGAAATATTCAGCTCACTTGGTAGATCAACTTCATAGGCATTGCCGAAATCTCGTTTGCCTATGATCCGGCATGGTCCAAACTTCTTCATCTTCAACTTATTGTAAGTTTTTCTAGGAAAACGTTCCTTACGCAAGTGAACCATGACTTCATCCCCTACTTGGAATTCTTTGAAATGTCACTTCTGATCTGCTTTGGCTTTGTAAGTAGCATTCATTTGACTGATATGCTGCTGTACCTCATCATGTAAAGTCTTCATGTGGGCTGCAAAGTCTTCAGCTTTAGCACTGCACTTGTCTACTTTATCCATTGGTCTCAACTCAAAAGCGTTTCTCGGGATGTACCCATGCACAATTTGGAATGGTGATTTACCAGTACTGCGATTGACAGAATTTTTGTAAGCAAACTCTTCTTGTGGTAAAATTAGATCCCATCCCTTAGGTTTATCTCCTACCAAAAATAGTAGAAGATTACCCAAACTTCTGTTGACTACTTTGGTCTGTCCATTAGTCTGCGGATGGTACGCAGAACTGAATTTCAAGTCTGTTTTCAGCTTCTTCCATAGAGTTCTCCAAAAATAACCCATAAATTTGGTATATCTGTTCGAGACGATGCTTTGGGGTAGACCATGAAGTCGGACTACCTCCTTGAAGAACAAGTCAGCAATGTGAACCGTATCACTTGTCTTCTGACATGGAATAAAGTGGGCCATTTTTGAAAACCTATCAACAACAACAAAAATGGCGTCATTTCCATGTTGTGTTCTTGGCAGACCAATAACAAAATCCATGCTAATATCTTCCCAAGGTCTCCCTGGTACAGGCAATGGCTGGTACATTCCTGTATTCTGGCTAATTCCTTTTGCCATCTGGCACACTCTGCAACCCTGCACAAATTTGGTCACATCCGGCTGCAACTGTGGCCAATGGTAATTCTCACTAACAAAAGCAATGGTCTTATCATGGCCAAAGTGCCCTGCTAGTCCTCCACTATGCTTCTCTTTAATAAAATTTTCCCTCATGGAACTTCATGGAATGCACAACTGATTCTGCCAAAATAGCATCCCATCTTGGATCATGAAATCCAACCACTTAGTGCGATCTACAGTAGTAGGAGACACACATGCTGTCCATGCCTCTGCAAAATCTGGATCTGCTGGGTATTTCTATCAACAAATTATGCCTTCTACTCAAGGCATCTGCAACTCTATTAGATTTGCCACTTCTATGCTTTAGTACAAAGGTATAACTCTGCAGGAATTCAACCCACTTCAAATGCCTTTGGTTAAGTTTACCTTGACTATTGATATACTGTAAAGCTTGATGGTCAGTATATAAAACAAACTCTTTGGTTAGCAAATAATGTCTCCATTTCTTAAGAGCCTGAATTATAGCATAGAATTCTTGATCATAAACAGAGTATTTCTTTCTAGCATCATTCAATTTTTTACTAAAGTATGCAACAGGTTTACCTTCTTGGATCAACACGGCTCCAATGGCATCGCCACTGGAATCACAGTCAACCTGAAACACTTTATTAAAATTTGGAAGTGCCAGAATGGGCTGTTCTATCACTTTCTTCTTCAATATGTTCATGCTAGTATCTGCCTTGGCAGTCAACTTAAACTCTCTCTTATCCCCTCTCATAGTTTTTGTTAGGGGTGCACAAATACTGCTAAAGTCTCTAATAAAATTTCTATAGAAACTTGCAAGACCGTGAAATGATCTTACCTTTGTCACATTCCTTGGAGCAGGCCATTCAAGGATAGCCTTCACTTTCTCAGGATCCATTTTCAGACCCTCCTCTTAGATGACAAATCCCAAGTATATCAACTCTTTCTGTACAAAATTGCACTTCTGTATATTTATCAATAACTGCTCCTCACACAGTTTTTCAAAAACTGTCCGAACATGCAACAAATGTTCATCCAATGTTTTACTAAAAATTAGAATATCATCCAGATACACTATCATGAACTTTTCTAGGAAGTCATGCAATACTTCATTCATCAGCCTCATAAATGTACTGGGTGCATTAGTCAATCCAAATGGCATAACTAACCACTCATACAAACCCTCTCTAGTTTTAAAGGTTGTCTTCCATTCATCACCCTCTCTAACACATATCTGATGATATCCGCTCTTCAAATCAATCTTAGTGAAGTATTTAGCTCCACTCAAGCAATCCATTATATCGTCCATTTTGGGTAATGGAAAGCGATATTTAATAGTAATTTTATTAATGGCTCGGGAATCAGTGCACATTCGTCATTCGCCATTCTTCTTTGGTGCAAGTACTGCTGGCACTGCACAAGGGCTCAAACTTGCTCGAATCAAACCCTTCCTCAACAATTCCTGAACTTGTCGGTTCAACTCTTCATTCTCAACAGGAGACATTCTATGGGATGCCTTGTTGGGTAAGCTATATCCTGGCATTAAGTCAATCTGATGACTAATCTTCCTCATTGGTGGAAAACCCTCAGGTACATTGTCTGATATAATATCATGAAATTCTGCTAACAGATGTTCAACTTCTACTAGAATGTTAGTAGTATCTTCTCTTTTTACAGTAGGAATTAATGCATAACACATTGAATCCCTCTTTATACCATCCAAATTTTTTTTGCCATCTACTAAACAAATTCTAGCATTATTGCATACCTTTTCCTCAACCTCCTTCAATGGCTTCAGTTTATGGCGTACTCCGTCTTTTGTTAGGGAATAGGTATTTGCATGTCCATCATGCGCTGCACGTCTGTCAAATTGCCATGGTCTTCCAAGCAACAAATGGCAAGCATCCATCGACAAAATATCACACAGGACCTCATCCTGGTATCTTCCAATTTTGAACTTGACCAAGCATTGTTCACTGACCAATGCTCTACGATCCTTTTGCAACCATGCAATCCGGTATGGATGCGAGTGTTGTATTCTTTCTAACTTTAATTAGTTACCATTTCCTCAGAAACCAAATTATCTGTACTACCATTATCAATAATAATATTACAAATTTTACCTGAACATTTGCACCTCGTGCGAAATAGGCCTTTCTGTTGATCTGGTTCCTTCTCTTCATTCAACAAAGTTCTCCTTGTGATCATCACTTCTCTGTGCTCTACTTCTTTAGAGTGCTCGGATTCAACACCATCCTCAACAACTACAGCTCTAGCATTACCTTCCGGCATTCTGTTTGGTGCTTCTTGGTGTTTGGGACACTCATATGATCGATGCCCTTCTTCTTCGCAATTAAAACAGGTTCCACAGAATCTGCCTCTGCCATATCCACGTCCACCTCTACCTCTCCCCCTTTGATAATCATTGTTCTGATTACGGGGTTGGTAAGCATTATCCTCCTTTTGTTCCTGGCGATTGCTGGTTTCATCATTCTGTTTTTGATCATTATATTTAATTCCACTGGTTCTTCCACCATGACCTCTTCCTCTTTGCTTGCTGTCAAATCTGCGGTTTAGTTTCTCTTCCACTTTTAGAGCAAACTAGTAAGCATCTTCAATGTTGTTCATTCGAACCAGACTTAATTCTTCTTGCACACTGGTTCTCAACCCATTAATGTAACGGGCTACTCTTTCTTTAGTTACTTCTGTATGGCTGGTTCTAATAGAAATTTTAAAAAATTCCTCTGTATATTATTTAACAGACTTGCTGGACTGGCGCAAACTCAGCATTTTTCTTAGCAGATCTAATTCGTAATCTGCTGGAATAAACTACCATTTCAATTTTTCCACCATTCAATCCCACCTGGTGATCTTTTCTTTTCCTCTCTGGTTTCTTTCCAGTTGCACTCCTTTCCACCATATGCCAGCATGGCCTTTTAATTTTGTTCTGGCAAATTTAATTCGATTTGGATCTTCAACGTCCTCACATTCGAAATATTCCTCTATGTTATTAATCCAGTCAATTAATTCTTCTGGATTTAAATTTCTAGAATATGTGGAGACATCAATCTTTGGCCTTTTCTCAATTTACGAAATGGCTTTAATCATCCTTGATTCTGCTGCACTCATTGCTTCTTCTTCCTCTTCAGACGGGTCTTCAACTCCATCATCATCGCTTTGATCTTCTCCTCTCGGCTCCACTCCTCTGCGCAATTCTTCCTGCAAGGCCAACACTTATCGCTACAATGCTCGAAAGTCTCCTTCAGGAACCACGTTCCTTCCAGCACCACAATTTCTTCATAGCGGCATTCTGCTTCACTGTTACTCAGAACCCATAACCCCAGATCCTGGTGTGAGCTGCCTCACGTTCGATGCTCTGCTCACACACTCATAATCTTGCTGCTCTGATACCACTTGATGGGGAGCCAATTTTAACCAGTTAAAATTATAAAGAAAAAGACGCGATTTTAATTCGAAGCATGGAAAGCTTAATTCGAAACCATGGAAGATTACAAAGTGCAGAAGAAAATACAGTCGCAGTTCATTTTACGTATTTCTAGCCTCTCGAATACTTCAAAAAAATCCCCTTTTAAAATCCAGGCTTCTTGCTGCAACTGCTGTTCGTAACTGCCTTAACAGCTTTTGTAACTGCCACATGGAACGGCCTTAACGGCTTCTAGAACTTCCACTTGGAACTGCATTAATGGCTTCTGGAATCGCCACCTGTCATTCTGCAACAGTCCGTGAAAAACACGTCTTTACCCTCTTAGTCAGGTCGCAAAAACATGACATGTCACGATTTCATGACACTTTTCTGCCCTAGGCTCTCCTCCAATGTGTCGCGATATCGCGACGTTTTTCTGCTTTTGGTTCTCTTTCTTCGAGGTGTCACGATATCGCGACTATTTTCTGCTTTTGGTCCTCTTTCTCTAAGGTGTCGCGATATCGTGACACTTCTATGGCTTTTGGATTTGGCTGCCAAAGTGTCACGATATCGCGACACTTTTGTGGCTTCTGACTTCGGCTGCCAAAGTGTCACGATTTCACGACACTTTTGTGGCTTGTGACTTCGGCTGCCAAAGTGTCATGATTTCGTGACACTTTTGTGGCTTGAGACTTCGGCTACCAAAGTGTCACGATTTCACGACACTTTTGTGGCTTGAGACTTCGGCTACCAAAGTGTCATGATTTCGCGACACTTTTGTGTCGCGATATCGTGACCAATATTTGCGCTTGCCACGGTTCTTAAAATACGTCGCGATATCGCGATGACATTTGTGTCGCGATATCGTGACCATTATTTGCACTTGCCATGGTTCTTAAAATACGTCGTGATATCGCGACGACATTTGTGTCACGATATCGCGACAATTTTTATACTTAGAAAAATTTGCAAACTTCTAACTTTTTTTTTTGTTTTTCTTTTCGGTGATGCAAGATTGCTGTGCGGCGCTGGATGCTCCTGCATCATTATCATTCTAAGATAAAACATATTGTAGTATAATACCATTATATTAGAGATATGGTTGAAGATAAGAAGATGCCATTAGAGAAAATTGAAACTCTAAAATATTTTTGTAGATTCATTAGCTAAGCCTATGAGTATTGAGATGTTTTCTTGGTGCAGGGAGACAATGGCTTTAGTTGCCCCAAGTAAATGAATTTATGATTTGTATAGGCCCCAGTACAAATTTTCAACAAGTGGAATATTGTTGGTTGTGTTATATCCTTTGCATGAAATAAAAAATGAGTGGGATATTATGTTTTGGGGTGGAGTCCTTAATTAGAGGGTATGGTGGTTTTAGCTCATGGTTTTATACCCATTATATTCTAATACCACTTGATGATTTTGGGGTTTTTAGGTGTTGTGGGATACCAATATATATGTATATATTGTAACTTATTTGTTAAAAGTGCATAACAATAAAAAAGAAAGAGGTGCGGTTCTAAGTTTTTGTTGGTTTTCAGGTTAAGGGTTTTTAGGATAAATATTTATATTTATTGTGTATGCATGTCATTTTTCCTTCTCTTTTACATTTATGTTTACTTTAATATCTCTACAATAGGTTTATCATTCTATTAATCAAAATAAAATAAAAAACTAAGTTAGATAAAAGTTAGATGTAAATGTTAAAAAGACACATTCATTATATGATACTTAGTTTATCGATATGTATATTTTCTCCTTAACCTTATCTAAATAGGTCAAAATTCTTTGTGGATGTTTTTTCATAGATATACTATATGAAGTATTCCTATTATATATACACACCACATGGAAGTCTAAAATTAAAAATTAGAAGCTTAGAATTATATTTATTTTAATTGGTTTAAAAATATATAAAGGAAAGAAGTTTTGATATCAATTACTTTCTTCAACTTAAAAACATGAGGTGAAAAATTAGAGGATGAAAATAAGAGGATGAAAATAATTTCTCTAAAAACATGGGTCAAGGAGAATCATAAATTTTAACTTCTATCCTCAAGTTAGAACAAACAGGTAAAGGAAAATATTAGACGTAAATTTGGACAAGAAGAATTTGGGCTGCAATTTTTCTCTCTAACTCAAAGAAAAAGATTTTAACATAATTGTCATTGCTTCTATTTAAAAAATAATTTACTAAATTAAGATATCTATAAAATAATTTTATGCTCAAACTAATAATATTTTACCTATTCTCCTTTACACTACTTCATTGGATGCTTTATTATATAGTGTATTGATACAAGAATTCTTGTTTGATGCTCAACAAATTTATTTAGAGTTTCACATTCTTATGACCATTTAGAGTTTGAATTCTAAGGAAATGACCATATATAAAAATGATTTGGTTTATCTCTCCTATCAAGATGCTAGTCTAATGTGAGTAATCTTATATTGTTCTTTCACATTCGCCAAATTTGAATTTTACTTGATATCTAGATATTTAAAATAAAATAATCACTAGTACATAAAACTATAAAATTGATTAGAGAGGAAAATATTAGCTATGAGAGTTTAAGTGACTAGCTTTGTAAATCTAAACCTATGTATAAAATATTATTATTAAGAATAATATTTAACACTTTAAATAGTGTATGATTGAATGATTAAAGGAGTATAGAAAGAAAAAAAGGAAATGCATTGCTAGAGTACTAATATAATCAAACTATTGGTGGATTAAAAATAAATTTTATATAAGGAGTTAAGCAAGTTAAGAGTGATTGTGAGAAAGCAATAAACCTCATGTTTTATTTATTTATCTTATATCTCTAGGAAAGAGTAAGAAATAGGTGCAATCAAGTTGCAAGTGGTTGAGTCTCACATTTCCTGTCCTAGGCTTTTGGGAAAATTAAAAATAAAGGATTCTTATGAGAAAAAATCTAGATAACATCAAAGGAAAGTTATTTTTGAAATTCCTAACTAGAAGTAAGCATGTCCTAGGTTGAAGAATGGATGCTCTAGTTTAGGATAAGAGGAAAGAGAATTTGTGACAAGCCCTATCAAGGTAATGGATGTTACACTAGGGAAAATTAATCAAAGATAAACCTTAAGAGGCTATATTGCCATCTTTGTCACAATCATGGGATACTTAGGTTTGTCTTTAATTAATTTGATGTTATCAAGGTAAGGTATCCAATTTATGAATCGTTGTCAAATGTAAGGTTGTATTGCCATCTTTGTCACAATTATGGGATACTATTTTCCTGACATAGATAGCCTATTTGTGTAAGAGGAGCATATGCACTGCCTGATCATTTTTGACAACAAAATGCAGAGCAGTTTTTTTGTCTTTACTACGAATGTCGATGCAATTTGGTATTAACCATATAAAGTCCTTGATATTATCGAGGTCACCCGTCAACGTTTCCAAATGAGCCAGACACATCCATCCTTATCCCTCTTCTTCATAAAGCATCTCCTTATCCATATTATTCATCAAGCATCTTATTTTGAACCTAGAATTGTAGGAAACCTTTAACTTGTGAACTACATGTCGAAGTTTTCCATGGATGTGTGTTCAGAGTGGAATTGTTGGCATGTGGAGAAGAATGGTCTCCATTCTAGATGGTGGTGGACAACAATGTGGCATCCTCATCACGTTGAGAAGAATAATATCCTATTGAATGATTCTATTGGAATAATATTTATCTCTTCTTAGAACCTTATAATTAAAAAACATATACATAAATATTGCAATAAAAGAAAACATTTTATGAAGAAATTTGTAAAAATATCACAAATCATAATATAGAATCATGAAATTATTTGAAAGGACAACTTTATTCAATACTTTAATTTTAATTATGAAATAAAATACATCAATTATTGCCCTCTCATTTTTAAAGACTCTTCATACCCTACCTAATGCTCAAGGATGACTTACATGCAAAATGTCATTCGAGCTAGAATCTTCTACCAAACAGAATAGTTACATTCTTTATAATAGTTACATAAAATGATGCCACTTTTCTAGGCATCTTTAATGCCATAAAATATTACAAAACATTACATAATATCATTACCAAACTATTACAAAATATTATAATAAGGTCCTCACGTGAATAAAATGATTATTATATAATAGTGTTAAGATGAAGTCCTAAGATACCCCTTTCCTTCCAAAATACTTATCTTCAAAGCTAAAGATGAGGAATTTGTTGTTGAAGTTTTTGGAGAGACTCTCAAGTGGTATCGTTGTAATCATCACCATTGAACAAGAACATCAATGATGACAAGATGGAAAAGGGTGTGCAATCTCCTATCCAAATTTTTTTCAGGCTCAAGAATGATGGATCCTTCTTCATCCAACTCTACTAATGTGGATTGTACCTATACCTTGGTACCAACAAACTTCTTGAGATAGGAGATATGAAATACTGGGTGAATCCTAAAAGTGGCCGAGAGGGCCAATTTGTAGGCTATTGGCCCAATCCATTTTAACACTTGGTAGGGACCATAGTATTAGGCTACAAATTTTTTAACATCGATGAAGCTAGAGAGATGACTATTTGTAGGGTTTTTGGCAAATAAAAACCATGTCTATGACTTCAAAGCTATGCTCAAATTAGTGTTGATCAACTTGTTAACACATACAATTTTGGACCAATTCAAGATTGACCTTAAGTTATCGAATAAGGGTAGCACGTTTATTGAGGGTGGAATCCATAGGTTAAACCCAAGAGCTTCCTAGAATGTAAGAGGAGGGTGTTGGTGGAGGATGACCATATATTGCTTCAAATGGGGTAACCTTAGTAGTGGTATGATATGAAGTATTGTACCACCATTTAGCCAAAGGGAGCCACTTATCCCATTGTGTAGGATATTCTAAGGTAAAGCAACAAAGGTATATTTCTAAGCACTTATTAATAATTTTAATTTAGCCATAAGTCTGAGGATGATAAGTCAAACTCATTTTGAGTTGAGTGCCCTATAATTTGAATAGTTTCTACCAAAAGTAACTGGTAAAAGGAGGGTCCCTATCTAACACAATTGATTTGGGTATTCTATTAAGATAAAATATGGAGTGTAAAAATATTTGGGCAATGACAGATGCAATGTAGGGGTGGAACAAGGAACAAAAATGAGCATACTTTATGAGATGATCCACTACAACCAGAATAACTAGTTTTTCTCGTAATTGGGGTAACCCTTCAATGAAATCCATAGAGATATCTACCCATACTTGTTTTGGAATTGGTAAGGGATTAAGGGTTTGAGGAGAACGTACATTTTATCCTTTCATATATTGGTACCTAACACATTCTACCATAAAATTTTGAATATCCCTTTTCATTCCCCTCTAAAAAATATGCATGGTCCTTTCATAGGTTTTTAGAAACCCAAAATTGCTAGATGTTGGTGATGCATGCATTTCCTAAAATATGAGTTATCGTATTTGTTAATTTTTGGTAAATGCCAAGTTGGTTACAATATCTTAAGTATTGACCATCCCAAGTTTATCTAGGGCATGAGTTAGAATTTGCTTGGATTTTGTTGACCAAAGTTTACAAATTGGAATCCTTGGTCATTTCTTCCTTGAGATGATGGATCCATTGTGAAAGTGGTGTAGATATAGCATGTAGCATTCCCTCATCTTCATATTATCAGGATAAGGTATCATCCACCATATTATCCTTTCATTTATTATAGGTTATTTCATAATCATAGCCTAATAATTTAGAAATCCATATTTATTTTTTTAATGTGGCCACCCTTTATTTTAAGAAATATTTGAGACTTTTATGGTTAGTCTTGATGGAAAAGTGATTCCCAATAAGATATGGCCTCCAATGATTAACAACGTGTAAAATGGATAACATCTCATTTTCATAAGTAGATGCCCAAATTTTGGCTAAAAGGTGCTCTATTGTTGAAGGCCAATGGTCTTCCTTCTTAGATCAAAACAACCCCAATTCCATTTCTAGAAGAATCACTTTCAATTACTAAAGATTTAGAAAAATCAAGCATTACTACCACTAGGGTGGTGGTCATAACTTGCTTCAGCTCTTCAAAATCATTCTCTGTTGGTTATGACCACATAAAAGAATTCTTTCTCAACATGGTTGTCAACGAAGCTACTATATTTCCGTAATTCTTCATAAATTTATGGTAACATCTAGTGAGTCCTAGAAATATATGAAGTCTCTTTAAGGTTTGAGGCTCTAGCCATTCTTGAATATATTAAATATTTTTAGGGTCCACATTAACTCTATATTTAGTGATAATGTGACCCAAATATTCGATTTATTGTAGCCCAAAATAACACTTTGACTGCTTGGTATAAATTTTATTATCTAAAAAACATTTTAGTGTCTGATCCAAATGCTAGAGATGCTCCTCCCATGAATTACTATAAATCAAAATATGATTAAAGAAGACTACAATGAATTTGTGAAGGAAAGGCCAAAAAAAGGAATTCATCAAACTTTGAAAAGTGGAAGGTGCATTGGTCAACTCAAATGGCATAACCAAGAATTCATAGTAATCTTCATGAGTTCTAAAAGTCATTTTAGGAATGTCCTCATACTTGATTTAAATATGATGATATCCCGACCACAAATCTAATTTTGAAAAATATTGGGCCCCATGCAACTCATCTAGCAATTCATAAATTACTAGAATGGTAATTTGTCTTTAATAGTGATATTATTACATTTTCTAAAATCTAAACACAAGCACTAATATCCATCCTTATTCAATACCAACAATATTGGAGAAGAATATGCACTAATGTTAGAATGAATAACCCTTGCAGCATGAAATTCTTGTGTTATTTTCTCAATTTTTGATTTTATGGCATATGGATACCTATATGGGTAGATATTTGGGGAAAGACTACCAAGAATAAGCTTAATTGCATGGTCATGAGTATAACAAGGGGGTAGTCTTTTGGGTTCCTCAAAAAGTAGGGCATGTCTTTGCAATAAGACTTGTAATTCCTCTAAATGGTTTGTACCCCCTTCCTCAAAACCTTCTATAGCAAATAATCAAGCCATAACCCCATGGGGGGATTTTTTTTTAAATTTTCCATCTTATGGGTTGAAATAAATTGAGCAATCCCAACCTTCATTCATATTAAGGTGTACTTTGTTTCCTATTTGCTAAATTTAATCCATAGCTCAAAAGAACACCACAAGATGAGACCTAACATCCTTAGCCACTATGCTCCCAAATCAACATCACACACACTTAGAGGTAAGGTAAATATATTTTCCTTAATATTATATTCTCCTATTTTATATTTTGATATTTCAACACTTCCCTTTACATGGTAGGGTGCCTCCATTGATAATCATGACTTCAAAGGAGTTACAAGTATTAATGTAACAATTCCCCTATTTGACAACCTGTGGGTCAAATAAGTTATGTGTGCTTACTAATTCAATAAGAATTATTACTTAGTATCCTTTGAAGTGCCTAATCACTTTCATCATTTGAGGAGTTGATATACCTGCTAAGGCATGCATCAAGATTTCTAGTTGGGATTCATCTAAAACTTCTGGCTATTTTGTGTGCTCCTCCTCCTGATGCTCATCTTCCACCTCTAAATATTCTATGGTTGTTGCCTCATCCACATCAAGAAAATAAAATTTTTTATGTACACACTTATGCCCTAAAAATACTTCTCATCACAGTTATAGCATAGCCCTTAGGCCCTTATGGGTTCCATCTATTCACTTGTAAACTTTTTTATGGTAGGAGACTTGTTAATAGGATTTGATGCTGGCTTGTATGAAAAAGGTGGTTGAGATTGAGAAATTTTGGGGGTGCATCCTTGAAACTTAAAATTTTCTTCTACCAATCTAGCCAAGGTTATTGCATGTTGTAATGATTGTGGTCTCAATATTTTAACTTTAGATTTAATACCATCATTCACACCACTCACAAAATAATTTTGGAAGAATGCAAGACTCAAACTAGTGGTATGGTTGGCCAAATTTTAAAATTGATTTTAATAATTTTGAATGGTTAAAATTTGTTTGAGTTTAGAAAGGGCTCCTATAAAATCTATGAACTCACTAGGATCAAATCAAGTAAGTAGTTGTTCAAATCCAAGCCAAGTAAGATCAAGGTTTTCTTTCCTAAGCCATTGAAACCAATGTAATGCATCAGATCCAAAATTGAAAGAGGTAATTATAAAGTGCATATAATGGGAAACATTATGAATATTGAAATATTATTCTACTTGCAACATCCATCCCTCTCGATCATTTCTATAAAAATTCATCAATAATAAATTTGAAACATTCTAAGGCTAGACAATTCATCCTTGTATAGTAGGTGAATTTATGAGTATAGGCATTGATATTAATGAGGGTTGGGATATCAAAGCCATCATCATTGCAATTAAGACCATTTAAAGAGATATTTCTAGGTAGAGAAGATTGATCATAATGGTATTCATGATCAAGCATTTCCTCATCAAAATAAGCCTTAGGATAAGGCTTATTATTATTAGGAATAAATCCTTTCCCAAAACACATTGACTAGGCCTTGGTTTGTAATAGCTCTTAAATGCCCTATTTGCACAAATCTAAACCCTAACCATGATATCCCATGTTAACTAATATTTGTTTTAGGATAAGATAGGCATTTGCAAAATAGGTATGTGACATATTGTTATTGGGTCAGATAGTGATTACTACCATTGATATTTTTTGTCATTGGTAGTACCTACAAAGATAAAGAAGCAACTCCCTATTTTCACTACCTTCTCTTTGTTGCAAGGAGAAATTATTAGTTCTTAGGGAGGAGTTTGGTTAGGTCCACTTATATAGATGCTTGATTTTGATTATTAGTAGTTGTATTTTGAATATTATTAGTAGTGTTTATATTTTAATTTTTCTTATTATTGCTTGTTATTTTATTTTGGTTTTGCTTACTAAGACTTTTAGACATTAATTTCAATGAATCAATAACTGCAAATATAGAAGATGGTTGTGAAGGATTAGAATAAGGACTTAGAGGATTAGAGAATGAATTGGAATAATTATTTAAAGATGCATTCACTTTGGTAAGATGGGTATAGAGGTTGACTTCTTGAATTTGAAATTCAATTATTATGTAATACTTGAAATGTTATTAGATTTTGAATTTTTATAAGGTTGGTTGAAAATTTGTTTGGGATCCATATGGTATTCATGTTAGAGTTAGAATATAACATCATTTGGGTCATGTAAATGTACCACCTTAGGTACATAGTTAGAGTAGGAGATTACTTTAGGGGGAAGTTAGCTAGTTACTTCAAGCAATGTAATAAATGCACAAGTGGTAATGTGCAAGTTGTAATGTGCAAGGTGTCCCCTTGTACAACTAGGTAGAGTGTTGGCCAAGGAATCTATCTTCTTATATAAAGGGCCTCATAGATCAAGTTAGTATCAAGTCAAGTTCTTATCTAGTGTAGTGTAGTAGATAGTGGTGCTCATGTATGGAGCACAATGTAGCTCTTTAGCTCATAGTAATGGAGTGACCATTTCCTCCATACTACATTGTAATTTCATCATTTCTATTTATAGTATATTTCAATCATATTGTAGACTCACTTTCTTTCATATTTATTGCATCTTATTAGGACCTGTGTTAAATCTCTTCCATTGCATATATCCTCAAAAGCTAACAGTGGTATCAAAGCCATGGTGAATCGATATAGGAGGGCCTACATCCATCATAAGAGAAGTCCAGTAGGTCAAGAGGAATAGGGAGAGAATCACAAGTGAGGACTGAAATAAATCTCAGTTGCAGAAATTCTGAGATTATATTTGGCTAGAGTCTTTCCACAGAGTTGTAGAAAAACTTGTGAAGACTAGGACTCAACATTCATACCACTAGATTGACAAATCAACTAGTGAAGATTATTATCTCCAGAATTATAAATTCTTCAATTCCAGTTTCTAACAACTTGTTGTAGGAAAAGGAGATTCAGAAAAAGGTTGGGAAGCTTCCTACAAGAGATTTAGGAAGAATATCTTCTTAGAATCATTCCAACACTTGTAGCAACAAGGAGAAGACTAAATATTTCAAAGACCTCGAGAAAGGTCTCATTACAAGAGCTGCAATCCTGCAAAGTGTAGAAGTAAAGAAAAAGGCCATAGTAGCCTTATAGCAGACTCAAGGAAGAAGAGACTCCAGAATTTGAGTCATAGGAGGAGATAGGATATTGGTGATATCCATTCAGAGTGCAAAAGAAGAAAAGGCCAAAGAATCCTAGAAGAAGAATAGGCCAGAGAATCCTAGAAGAAGAATAGGCTAAAGAAGCCTAGAAGAAGAATAGGCAAAAGAAGCCTTGAATAATAAAAGGCCATAGAAACCTTGATCAAGAAGAAGGTTGTAGTAGCTTATTTATAAAGAAAAATTTAGATAAAATATCTTGATTTAGAAGATAAATTCGTGATTCAAAAGAAAACTCCAAAAAGGAGTTTCTGAAGAAGACTCCTGAGAAGAGTCCAAGAAATAGGAGATTGGTGATCTCCTTTAATAATTAAAGACTTATTTCAATAAGCTGAAGAGATCCGAAGTAGATCTCATTGAAGAACTTCCATTCTTGGAAGAAAGAGAAGGACTAGGAGAGTCTTGTACAAATCCAGAAGTAGCAGAATCAGAGATCCTAGAAGAAGATCTCATCACCAACACTTCTAGAAGTAGAAGGTTGAAGAAAAGGTCTTAGTTGGAAGACCAGAGAAGTTGTAAGATAGAAGACCTTGGAGAGGTCTCAAGGAGGAAAAAGAAGAAGGCTTGGAGAGCCTTGTTGTAGAGCTCATAGAAGCATCATCAAAAGAGTTCCTAGGAGAACTCATTGGAGAAATCCACTACCAAGGAGAAAGCTCTTGATAGTGAAGGACTTGGGACAATTATCACCATATGACAAGCCCAAGAGAAGAAAAATTTGGTAAGGAGTGCCAAATCCCAAAAGAAGAATTTGGAAAGGAGTGCCAAATCCCAAAAGAAGAATCTAGTGAAGACCTCAAGACATTCAAAATCTTGAGAAGAAGAAGATCATGTTTGAAGTCAGAATTCGATAAGAAGCTTGAAGGAAGATTCAGATAGAAGAAGCCTACCAAATCTAGGATATTTGGAGATCATATATCACAAGGAGGCATAGTTCAGATAAAGGAGTTCTTTGAATATACAGTAGAAAAGCAAAGATCATTGGAAGGATCAAGCCACCAAATCCAAGGCTCAAGATAGAAAGTTCAAGGCTACAGTTTGGTGAAGCAAGAAGTTATTCTGGACAGCCAACAAGAAGCTATGAATTCAACCATTGCAAGGCAACAACTTGGTGAATCAAAAATACCAAGATCTACATCTACTTTAGAAGCCATAAAAGAGGTAAGCAACTAGGGTGCAATTAGTTGAACTTCAAATTAGGGTTCATTATCAAATTCTATTAAGCACCATATTTGGATTAAAAGTTGCAGAAAGATAGATTGCATTATAGTCTTCAAGTGCAAAAAGGAAAAATTCATTTTAAGGATTATTTGCACATTAAATAGGAGTTGGATATTTTTGAAAGAAAAAAAATTATCATCTACCTATTTGCTATCTAGAAAGCAAGAAGACTATATCCTACAATATTGATTGTAGTGAAAAATTGCAGAATATTCATTAAGGGTAAATTACAGATTACTCTTAAAAGTTGTAGAGATTATTAAGTGCATCTAAAATTATTTTGAGAGTTCATTTACTAGAGCAATAAGGTGAGATTATTGTTACCATTAAAAGTGCATTGGCACTATACTAGTTGATCTCTAACTAGTTACTCTCAAAAGGGTTAGTTTGTGTTTGTTGATTAAAGATCAAGGACACAAAAACCAGCAGATTATCAAAGTGTCTAGAGACACTATTTGGTGCACAGAACCTACAACATTTTGTGGCCCAAAGAAGCCACAAAAATCAGATCAGATTCCTCCAAGGAGTGGAGAAGAAAGCCACCATTAAAATCAGCAATAGGAGCTAAAAATCGAGACTTGGAGAGTCTCAGATTTAAAGTGCACTTAGGGTTTCATTAAAAGAATAAGTGCAAAATTTTCTACTTCAAAAGGGTGCATATTATGTACAAATTATTAGCTTGGTTTTACTCTTACTAAATTGTCCAAGAAAAAGGAATTACTAAAGGCAAGGAGCTGCCTCATCAAAAGGAAAAGGAGCATTTCAGAAAGAGACATTCGGCCCATCATATTGGTGCAAAATCTATCTAATACAAGCACCATTCTTGTCCATTCAAGAAGGAAAAAAGGTCTTATAATACAAGAAAGAGAATGATCATCATCCGAGCAGGTATAAGGGTAGGTTTCAAGCAAGAAAAGAAAGTCACTAAGGAGCACATATTGCTCAAGATTTAAGGTGTCAAAAGACACCATTGCTCCATGTCAAAGCATCCAGAAGCAAGCATTCACCTGCAATATCAAAGCCCACATAAGGCCATTATCAATCTACATCTACGTGGACAAAAAGGATAGCATAAAGGTCCATATTAAAGGGTGCTCATCTACGTAAAAAGGTGTCAAAATCTACTTCTATCAATGTGGAATAGACAACATTACAAGAAGCTATTACAAAGGACTATCTACACTACAAAGGAGCACAAAAATCAGCACATTGAAAGCATAGAGAATAAGGGAAAAATGTGCTACATCCAAGGTCTCAAACTTGGAGAAGAACGTCCACCAAAAGAAGCACCAAGATTAGTTACAAAACTACCATTTAGAGCTCCATAGAACCAAGGAGCATCACAACTAGCACCATCCAACGTCCTCATCAAAATTCCTGCAAAAGAAAAAGGTTGCTTGTTGTCCAAGAAATGAAGCAAGCCAAGAAATAAGCATACGAAAGGGCAAGAGGAGTTATAACATTCTTTTTGGAGTGTTATAGTAAAGGTCTACATGCAAAGACCTTGAGTGCCACTTGGCACAAATATTCTAAGGTGCCATCCCAACTCTTAATGCTCAAGAAATTTCAAGCACCTAATCAAGAGGAGTTACAAGGAATATTGAGGAGGTTACGTACGTTATATTTGCATGAGCGTTGAAAGAATTCCAATTTGCAACTCCCATTCACCACTTGTCCAAAAGGAGGAAGATTCCATTCTATTTAGAAGCACCCATCTTGGAGAAAGCATCAGAACAAATTCAAAGAAAAGCCGAGCATTGAAGGTCGAGTTCATAGCAGCATTAGAAGCTGAGCTCGTGGTAGAATTACATAGTAGCATCGATGTCATAGCAGCAGTAAGAAGAGAGCATTGAATACTCCTAGTCAAAGTGGTCAGACATGAAGCATCCATTGTCCAAGCAGTATCGTCAAAGAAACCAGCCACCATACGAGTTAAAGAGAAGCTAAAGCCTACTACCATATGTTGGAGATAATGATCAAAAGAGCACTAAAGAGTGTTATCATCTACGTCTAAGAATTAGTACTAGATACATAGAGGTTTGGGGCATCACAAAGGTAAGACTATATCTTATTCCAATTTGCTTTCATTAATAGGGAGATATAAGGTATAATATAAGGTTGAAACATTAAGAGAAATCAACCATATTTGAAAGCAATATTAAAAAGGAATATATATATAAATAGCCTAATATTTGCAATCTAAAGCATAGGAGAAATAAGGATTTCTACTTGGATAGATTAATTATCTAACATTGCAAATATCATTGTTTTCTAAAATTCCATATTAGGGAGTTATAAGGAATACTACACCAAAATAGGTAGTTGGAATTTAGAAACATTAAATATCAAATTATCAAAGGCTATAAAAGAAGGTTCTATAAGGAAAATCAAGAGTTGGAAACTAATTACTATACTTGTCTCAAACTTACATTAAAGGGACAAAAGAATTCCAACAAATAGAACCTCATCAAAATAGAAAGTGCTTAAGTTCAATAGGAGAAATAAGGTGTAAAAGAAGTTGATATTTGCTATTCACAAAACTTTACAAAATCAACTCAAAATTGAACTACTATTCTCAAAAGCACTTTATCTATCATTCAACATTACTAGGGAGACATAAGGCATTCTACAAAACCTAGAATTTCACCAAGGCATCATCAAATCAATACTAGGGAAATTAAAAGAAGACCACAAGGATCATCATGGCATCAAATAAATTCTTTCTTGTGGAATCCCAATTACTTAAGGGACCAAATTATTTCTCCTAGAAAAATAAGGTTAAAGCAATCTTAGTATATGAAAAATTTTGGGAGATAACTTAATTTGGGAGATAACTCAAGGAACAACAAAAAGACCAAACACAGGTGATATTGAAATTCATAAGTTTGATGACAATGATGCAAAAGCCCTAATGATAATAACCTTTGCTATCACTGATGAAATACAACCTTATATCAGTTCAGCAAAGACATCTACAGAAGCATGGAAAATCTTAGAAAATATATTTGAAGGAAAAAATAAAGCCACTATCCTTCATCTTCAAACTCAACTACATTCTCTAAAAATGAACAGTGGTGAGAGCATAGAACTATTCCTAAGGAAAGTAGCAGATATTAAAGGGAAATTATTAACCTTAGGAGAAGAAATTAAAGATGAACTTCTTACTCAAGTAACCATGAGAGCACTTCCAAATAGCTACAAAAATTTGGTAACATCTTTACAAGTCCTAAGTAAAGATACTTCTTTTGATGACCTAATCAATATTCTTCAAGAATATGAGGTAGAGAATATAGTTAAAGATGAAATGACTAACATTGCATTGGCATCAAAAGATAATCCACAGGGAAATATTGCTTCATCATCAAAAGGATGAAGACCATGGTATAACAGGTATTGTCAGATATGCAAGAGAAAAGGTCATAGCACTAACTATTGCAGATTCAATCCCAAAAATAAGAATCAAGGAAATCAGATGAACAATGGGAGCAGATTTCAACCATGACAATATCAAAATCAATAGCAAGCTCAACATCCAACCAATTATCCCCAATTGGAGTATCGAAAAGTGAATAAAAAAGGACACCTAGCTCAAAGGATAGAGGAAATCAAAGAACTGGAAGAATCTATAGATGATTATGAAGTCAAAGCTCTTTCAACAAGAACAACAGGTTATGAAGACACTAACTACTTGCTTGAACAGGTTACAAAAAATAGAGAAGAAGAATACAAGCTCCAAGACAAAGAAGAAGATCCATATTGAAGATTGAAATCTTCAATACCCAAATAATGTAATACAGGGGGTGTTAGAGTTAGAGTATATTACATCATTTGGGTCATGTAAATGTACCACCTTAGGTACATAGTTAGAGTAGGAGATTACTTTAGGTGGAAGTTAGCTAGTTACTTCAAGAAATGTAATAAATGCACAAGTGGCAATGTGCAAGTTGTAATGTGCAAGGTGTCCCCTTGTATAGCTAGGTAGAGTGTTGGCCAAGGAATCTATCTTCCTATATAAAGGGCCTCATAGATCAAGTTAATATCAAGTCAAGTTCTTATCTAGTGCAGTGTAGTAGATAGTGGTGCTCCTGTATGGAGCACAATGTAGCTCTTTAGCTCATAGTAATGGAGTGACCATTTCCTCCATACTACATTGTAATTTCATCATTTCTATTTATAGTATATTTTTTTTTTTGGTAATTATTTTAATAGATTAACAGTGGGTTTTTATAGAGGATCCCAAAACCTTATGTACAAAATCAGCCTGGCTGGAATGTGCATCATGCCTTGTGGCTGGAGGAATAAAACTGATGATGAGAAAACAAAAATTGCTAATTGCCCAAAGGCTACAAGTAGGGCCCTTATGCTTGAATATCCTAGAAACAAACCATATTTTACCAAGGAAAACAAAAATACTAGCTGGAGAAATTTGACCATCGAAAGCAGAAACAACCAAACCAAATGAATGACCTTCTGAAGTAGGGAGAACATCATGAGAGGATATCCACATTGGCCAAACTCACCACCTCAGACGGGAAGCATGAGCGCCACACAACAGGACACGTGGTCGCAAGCCCTTTGTTGGCCATGTGGTCTGCCACGCGATTTCCTTCCCTAAAAATATGACACACCTTCCACCTATCACGTTGAGAGAGGAGCATCCTAGCCTCAATAATGATGTTGTAGACCCTCCAAGATGGGTCTTTAGAGCCTAGCAGATAGTTGACTATATTGAGAGAATCACCTTCGACTATCAAAGGCCGAGGATCCTCGGAGAGGATCTGGATACCTTTCAAAACACTTTTGGCTTCAGCATAGTGATTAGTCTGGGCACCCAAATCTTCACAATAAGCCAACACGAGATTCCCGTTATGGTCTCTAACCACACCACCAGAACCAGCGGGGCCAGGATTGCCTTTGGCCGCACCGTCAAAGTTTAATTTAATCCAGCCCACAGGGGGCTTGGTCCAAATAACATCCCCACGTTGAGACTTAGAAACACCATCATGAAAAGGGAAGAGGCCCAAACTTTTGAAGATCGCTGCTTCGCCAGGAAGGCGGGGACGGGAACTAGGAACAACTTTAGAATTCTCAATGGCAAAGGATAAGGCTCTCTGAGCGACACAGGGAGGTACTCTAGGGACCTTGTCGAAGACTCTGGAATTCCTCTCTAGCCAAATCTGCCAAATGGAGTGGTGGAAAGAGGCCTCAAGAAGGAAGCGAAGTTTAGGATTCTTGAAAGGATTGGACCATTGGTGGAAGGCATATTTGAGGGAGCGGGGAGTGCACCAAAGGATTTGAAAGGAAGACAGGACAGTGTCAAGGACAGAATGGGAAAAAGGACAATGCAAAAATAAGTGGTCTGTCATCTCACAATCAAAAAAGCACAAGAAGCACCTATTGGGAATAGCAAAATCCCTCTTATGGAGGTTGTTGATGGTTAAGGATTTATTATGAAAGGAAATCCATGCAAAGTAATTAAATTTAGGAATAATACCCTTCCTCCAAATCACTTTCCATCGATGATCCATGGCAATCTCGCAAGTAAGAAGGTCATAGGCGGTCTTGACAGAGAACAGACCATCCTCCGTGCCATGCCAGATGATTCTGTCATCTCTTCTAACAGATGGAATTAAAACAGACTGAAGAATATTAGACAAAAAAGTAATTTCATTGTTAAAGCCATCTAGGATTGGCAAATTCCATCGATGGGGAAGAGAGCTCCGATCAATGAAGTCCGCAACCTTGAGTTGGGAATTTGGATCCACCTGGGCTTTTAGGCTAGCAAGGTCCACTCTCAACTTGAGAGCTCCATCAGTAACCCACCTATCCTTCTAGAAGAGAATGGAGTTGCCATCACCCAAAATCCAACGAGCACCAGAGCTGATCAGAGAGCGGGCTTGAAGCACCAATTTCCAAAAGGCAGACGCTTCAGGAGGAATCCTGACATCAAAAAGAGAACTCGATCCAAGATACTCCCTCTTAACTAGCTTGACCCACTCTGCTGGGTCATTAGTCAGGATCTTCCAAGCGTGCTTAGCGATCAAAGCAGTTTTCATGAGTCTTGATCTTCTCATTCCCATGCTGCCTTGGTCCTTTCGCAAGCAAACCTTATCCCAAGCCACAAGAGGAATTCTAGATTTTTCTTCATTGCCAGACCATAGAAAGGTCCTCTGAATCTTTTCAATCTTGGAATGGACAGAAACAGGCAGCATGAACACAGACATGAAGTAAGTTGGGATTCCTTGGAGACAAGCTTTGGTAAGGGTGGTTTTCCCAGGTTGCGACAGGAATTTGCCTTTCCAAGTGCTCAGCTTTTTGTGAAGACATTCCAAGATCATGTCCCACAAGCTTCCATTGGCCCAACCATTACAAGCCAGAGGCAAACCCAGATAAGACGCAGGCAGGGAATCAATAGTGCATTCCAAAATTTTGGCTATGCGGAGCTGCCTTCGCATAGGAGTGTTAATAAAGTAAATTTTGCTTTTGATGTAATTGAATTTCTGTCCGACAACCTTTTCATAACGGGAGAGGATTCGCTTGATGGATTTGGCTTGAGTGACGGACGCCCCAGTGGAGATGAGGGTGTCATCCACAAATTGTTGATGAGAGACAGGATCGACTCTGGAGGTGGGAAAAATTCCAGAGATATTATTCTGGCGAAGAGCCTCTTTCAAAGACCAACTCAGAACCTTAGCCAGAAGGATGAATAGAATAGGAGATAGAGGGTCACCTTTTCTGAGGCCTCTAGCACTTTGGAAATACCCAGCAGGGGATCCGTTGATTAGAACAGAAAATGAAGGAGTGGATATGCAACTACTGAGAAGGTCAATCCATTGAGGGTGAAAGCCAAACTTGAAGAGGACAACACAGAGGAACCTCCTGTAAACTCTGTCAAAAGCTTTATTCATGTCCATCTTGAGGAAAAGAGCAGCATTTTTGGAGTGGTGTTCAGAATGGAGGGTTTCATGGATGGTGATGACACCATAAAGAATGTTTTTGCCTTTCACGATGCTTCCCTGAGAAGGACCAACCAAGGAGGGAAGAAGAGACCTCAGACGGTTGGCTATGGACTTGGTTAAGATTTTATAAAAAACATTGCACAGGCTAATGGGACAATAATCAGAGAAAATTTTGCAGGCAGAAGACTTAGGGATGAGAGCAAGAAAGGTAGAATTTAGTTTTGGATGGATGGATCTGGAGGCTTGAATCTCCTGAATTGCTTTGCACACATCCGAGCCCACAACATCCCACATAACTTGAAAAAAATATGGGGGAAAACCGTCAGGCCTAGGGGTCTTGTCTGGTTGCATGGAGAACAAAGCTTCTTTAATCTCGGACACAGAAAAATGCTCCAGAAGCTTAAAGCTTACCTCGGGAGGAACTTTGACTAGGAAGTTATCCAACAGAGATTTTTGAACCTGGAGATCACTGTCGGGAGGAACACCGAGCAGATCCTGGAAGAAGTCAACCGCTTCACTTTGGATTTCCTCAATATCCTTGGTAACGCGTCCATCCTTGCACACCACTTCCCTAATTTTGTTAGCCCCTCTGTGCCGCAAAGTTGATGCATGAAAAAACTTCGTATTGGAGTCTCCATTTCTCAACCAGAGGTCCCTAGATTTTTGGCGCTAGAAAGTTTCTTCCCTTGCAAGAATAGAATGATAATCCACCAAGAGCCTCCTTTCCTCCTCCCTAAAGCAATTGGTGTGACCTTCGAGCTCCATTCTCTCCTCCAACAATTTCAGGTTCGTAGAAATGGACCTTTTGGACTCAAAAATGTTGTCGAACACCTCCTTGTTCCATGTTTTCAAATTCCTTTTGATTAACTTGAGTTTTAAGGCCACTCTCTTGGAAGCGAAACTTGCTACCTTCTGCTGCCACCAGGCTATAACCAACCCTCTAAAGTCCTTGTGAGAAATCCACATGGACTCAAATCTGAAGGGGGTTTTAAAAATAGACCCATCAACCGTCTCTAGGACAATAGGATTATGATCAGATCCAATCCTCGGTAAGGCCGAGAGAGTTGCCGCACCAAGTATGGGAATAGCCTCTTAGGATATGAAGAATTTTTCAAGCTTGAATTGAATAAGATTGCTCCCAATCCTCCTGTTGCTCCAAGTGAAGGATGCCCCCTTGAGGTCAATGTCAAGCAAGTTATTGGTAGAAACAAAATCTCGAAAGTCTTCCAGACTGTGGCTAGAGTGGTCCGATCCTCCTTTATTTTTAGATGGGTGAAGAGGATAGTTGAAATCTCCCCCTAGAACCCAAGGGAAATTACAGAATGTTTCCCTCATCTGGGAAATAGCCTTCCACATTTCTACTCTCTCCGAGATAGAGTTTGGGGCATACACATTGGATAGGATCCAAGAAAAGTTAATGGCTTTGGAATGAAACAAAACATTGATAATCCTGCTGGAAGTTGAGAGAAGGCTACCCTCAAAAATATTTGGATCCCAAAGAATCATGAGACCGCCTGTCGTTCCCACCACAGGACTGGAGAGGAATTTTGCCTTAGCCCAAATGACCTTAGCAACTCTGGCAGAAGAGATAGCATCGGTCTTAGTCTCTTGCAAAATTAGGATGGATGGATTCGTCCTCTTTTTGAGATCAGCCACCAATCTCTGTTTGGTAGCTGCATTAAGCCCTCTCACATTCCATGAGAGGACTTTCATCTCAATAGTTTGATATTCTTCTTACCTCCCTTTCCTTGCTGGAGGGGAGGTTTTGGGACAAACGAGTCACCCATCTGGGAATCAGAATCATCCTGAAAAATCAGTCGTTGAGTACCATTTGCAACATCTACCGCCGTCTCCTTATCCTGCTTGTCTTTTTTGGGGGGACGACCTTGCTTCCTTTCGCTACCAAAATCAACACCTTGCTTTCGGCTTCTCGTATTATGAGGGCTGATATTACCAGACTGCTCACCCCTTATTCCTAGTAGGTAATCTTCCAGCACATTTTGGGACTCAGGGTGGTTATGGTCCAATATTTTGGGTGAATCTACCTGTGCGATGATTTGGGGAAGGGACTGGTCCTTCTCCTCCTGTGGTCCAAGGTGAGGGCTTGCACCACACGGCTCAGAGACCGTTTGGGGGGATACTGCTTCCACCGGGTGGGAGGATTCGGGATGGTCCCTAGACGGGCCTAGAGATTCATGCCCTTTCACAATAGGGTGCTTTGTCTGACCTTCACCATGTTCCAAGGGGTTTCTGGAATCTAGTTTCTTCATCCCTGGATTTTGAAGAGGATAGTTGGACTGGAGGTTCCCTTGAGAACTTCATTGGGGGCAGAAAGCTGGTCTGTTCTCATACACAATGGCTTGCTTGTGGAGAATGATATCTCCAGATCGGAGAGTGATGGATGATGGAAGGTTAGCCTCCAAATCTGCCAGAACGTAAAACCGAGCTTGAAAAAATTTGGTTCGAGCTTTGGTGGGAAGGTCAATGGTAACCAAATCACCAATGGAGCGTGCAATTCCTCTGATTACATTTTCATGCCAAAAGAAGAGGGGGAGACTCGGGAGTCTAACCCATATTGGAGCAATGTTGATATTTTGGGTCTCAGGGTTGAAGTCCATACCCCACTTCCTTGGAAAGAGACTTCTGCGGCCTAGGAACCAGGGACCACCAGCCAGGATTTTACAGTAATCCTCCTTGTTATTCAGTCTAATCACAAAAAAACCTTGGGTTAAGGCCGCCAACTCCATGTGACCAGAGGTTTGCCATTTACCTGCCGCCCACTTGTGAATGGTCTCCATGTCGGGACGACCGCCAATAAACTTACCGATGAGGGTAAATTTTTCGAATTCCACAAAGTTTGAAAGAATTTCTACCGGGATGTCCAACTCGTCCCTAGCAAGAAACAACTCCTTGGAGAGCAGACCGCTAACGATTTTTGAATCCGTTGCCTGAGCGTACGACTTCTGAGGTCCACCTCCCCATTTTTCTGGTGGATCCTTGTCATGACCTACATCCTCTTCGGTTGGAGAGGACTCCTTAGCACCCCCGATATCTGACTGCCCTCCCTTCGCCCTGCTGTGCCCCTGGTTTAGTCTGTTGGCATTCCTGTGCTCTCCCGTAGAAGCTTTCCTACCCGTCGTCATCTTGGTCATCAAAAGTATTTATAGTATATTTTAATGATATTGCAGACTCACTTTATTTTATATTTATTACATCTTATTAGGACATGTGTTAGATCTATTCCATTACACATATCCTCAAAAGCTAACAATTCACATTTGGTTTACCAAAAATAAAAGACAAACCTAAGTTTTCCTCATCAAAAGCACTATTTTATAAACAATAACACCATAACACTTCTATTTTATAGAATGTTAGTAATTTCAAAGATGATATTTTCATGCTCAACCAACCCACCAATGATCATCTCTTATGTTAGCATCATAATAGCATTAACACCATAGTGCTCTTGTATTTTAGTACTATTGCTTGATTATGAATGAGAAAAAAAGAGATTAGACAACTAACTAACATCAACTACTTGTCAACATGATCCCTTGTCCCCTCTACCAAGTACAACTAGCATAATCAAATCTCATGCAATCTCCCTTAATTACCAATCACATCTATACACTGGCAATCATATGTCTCAAAGTACCCATCATATCTAGTCAACTACTAATCATGGAAACTAACTCCCAATCATAATCTCATGACTACCAATCACCTCATCTAATTAGATTGAGTTTCACTATAACATCTGTGCTAGCATCATTCAATCATGCATCTTGTCAAATCTTGTTTGTCTAATATCTTTCCACATTTGTGCATCTACCCTCCAATAGTCACATCCTTAAAACTTATAAACCCACTTCTTGGGGTATGCAAATTAACATTTGAGAGATCTACTAAATTTCTACCAAAATTTCTAGTCACCTGAATATTTAAGACTCAAAGATATACTAAATTACTATTCAAATTCCTACAAAAAATAAATTAGAAGCATAGTGGAGCTTTTCCATTTGTATAAAATAATGGAGATCTTTGCCAAAATTTTGTTGAACTCATATCATAGATCCATCTCCAAGATTTCATATTTTCTCCTAACTTCATCTTTTTCTTTGTGATCTATTTTATCTTTTTTGTTTATTTAGCTTTGATTTTATCATATTCATATATATTTTAGTCTTAAGTTTATTTGTATTTGAATGAATCATTATTAGAATTATGTCCCTACATTTTTATCTTCAAATAAATGTTTAAGGTTTGTATTAATAACTAATTTACAAGCTCTTAGATCTAGAAGCCTTCTACAACATTCATAGGCAATAGTGCCATGATCCAAAAATGCTATCTTTAGCACCATAGTGTAAACATCACTTTCACTTTATTGTGATGCTTCTACATGTCTGTTCATATAATCTAAGGTTTCATTTATCTCCTTTGGTATTATAGAACATGGTTCTAACTGAGGTAGACTCTTAAATCCCTAACTATTTGTTGAGTGTGCATGTGTGCAGATTTTCCTTGTGAGGAGCAATGCTCAAAGGGTGAAGGAATTAGGACCAAGGCATTTGACCCTTAGGAGCATAATTTGGTTTGAAAAATCCCTTGTTACTTTTATTTCTATTGCAATATCCTAGACATGTTGTCTTCTTTTACTTGTCTTTTTGTTTGTTATATTACATATAATAATCTAGAATTGTGTCTTTTTTGCTTTTTGTATCATTAATGGATTTAATATGTTGTTTATAATCTAATATATCAACAATTAGAATAGGAAATATAGTTGACCATTTAGCTTAGGTAGGTTGCATTTATAAGAAATTAAAAATCTATGTATGTTAGCTTGCATCATAGACTTTATTTTGATATTTGTAAATTAATATTCATATTAGTTAATGACTTAATTAAGTTGCACTTGCATGGTATCAAAATTGCATGTAGTTAAGGATTCTATATGTTGTATAAAACCTGTTGAGCACTTTTTTGAAAAGAAAAGAAAAATAAAATGTCTCCTTAGTTGTCTTTCAACATTAATTTAAAAGTGCATGTATTTTTGCTTGCATCTTGCATGTTTTTATTTTCTTAGGATTGATAAGGTTTATAATAATTTATTTTATTTTTAAATAGAAGAGATAAAAGTAGGCAAAAATATAGGAAGGAAACCTAGGTTGTGTTTTTCAACAAATCAATCAAACTTAAACACTCCCAATAAAAATACATATACCATTAGATCTATTTGAAAGTGGGAGAGGAAGAGGGCCCCATAAGCATGCTTCATACAAATCCTCCTATTTCCACTCTTGAATTTTTGGTAAACCAAATATGAATACCATATGGGTCCCAAATATTTTTCAACCAACCTTATAAAAATTTAAAATCCAATAACATTTCAAGTATTGCATGGTAATTGAAGTTCAAACTCAAGAAGTCAACCTCTATCCCCATCTCACCAAAGCAAATGTCTCTTTAAGTAATTTTTCAAATTTATTTTCTAATCCTCTAAGTACTTCTTCTAAGCCTTCACAACCATCTTCTAAATTTACAATTATTGATTCATTGAAATCAATATGTCTAAAAGTCTTAGTAAGCAAAATCAAAATAAAATAACAAGCAATATTAAGCCAAATTAAAATATAACCACTACTAATAATATTCAAAATACAACTACTAAGAATCAAAATCAAGCATTTGTATAAGTGGACCATCATTTTCTGTGAGAACTAAGATTTCCTCCTAGTAACAAAGAGAATGTGGTGTAAATAGGGAGTTGCTTCTTTATTTTCATAGGTAATACCAATGAAAAAAACTATCAGTGGTAGTAATTGCTATATGACCCAATGACAATATGCCACATATATTTTGCAAGAAGCTATATTATCCCAAAAAAAATATTATTTAACATGGGATATCACAAACCAAGGTCTAGTCAATACCTAGTTTAGGTTTGTGCAAACACGACATCTAGGGGCTATTACAAACCAAGGCCTAGTCAAGGTGTTTTAGGACAGGATTTATTCCTAATCATAATAAGTCTTATCCTAAGCATTATTTTTATGAGGAAATTCTTGATCATGAATACCATTGTGATCAAGCTTCTCTACCTATAAATATGTCTTTAAATGATATTAATTGCAATGATGATAGCTTTGATATCCCAACCCTCATTAATATCAATGGCTATACTCATCAAATCACCTACTATACAAGGGTGAATTATATAGCATTGGAGTGTCCCAGATTTATTATTGATGAAGTATCTTGTAACAAGGAAGACACAAACATCAATTCTCCCCTAGCCACCCCATCAAGTTACAAAAACTATATTGACCAAAATTATTTTTATTATGGGAACTTTTCATCAAATTGCCAACATAGTTGTATTGAAAGGACCAAACTATTAGAAAATTTTATTCTCATTGACATAAATAATCTATAATATTATAAAATATCAAACCATTCATCCACAAATAATATTCCACAATGATAATCCACATAATGAGACACAAATATAGATAATACCCTTAAGGTAGGGCAACACCAATAATACTTCTTAAGAAATAAATAACTCCATAAGATCTCCCAAGATGAGAGGCCACTCTATGGGAAAATACTATTACAAGAGAGTACTTGATATGAATGATGATTATTAAAATGATAATTTAGCTTTTTAATATACCCATATTCTAATACCAATTAGATAGGGTATAATCCTAACCCTATCTGACTCCTAAACCCTTACCCCACTCATTGTTGCAATATGATGTCATTAGTAAAATCAACCTTGGGTTATGTGTGGCTCATGTCAACTATCCATAATACCCATATCTTATATAATTTCATATTCCTATATACCTATCACTACATACCATAACATTCTACCTTCCTTGTAAATATTTCATCTTTGAATCATGAGAAGTAACTAAACAATATGAGCTCGTAGGCAATGTTAACAACTAGTACCAATGTCGATGATCAACCATCCAAATGAAATATTGATTGATGGTGGTCTTCCATGATACCAAATTGCCCTTGTGCTATTTTAATATCCATAAATACTCTATTGGTTCCATGCTTGTGATACTTTATTATGGTATTTGGAATGCTTGCTTCTATGGTTCCATGATATTATTTCACTACTCTAAAAAATAAAACTAATGTGATTTTTCTACCACATATTACATAATTCATGGCTTTTTGACTCCATTTATGTCTATAATAATATGTATCCTATGCTATACCTCTATCATTATTGTCATTCATGGTTTTGTCTATGGTGATATATTGTAACATTAATTTGATGTTCCTCTATTTAAAAATTCTTCCTCATGCTCTTCTCTCATGTGCACTTAATTTGGTCATCCTTGTGCTCTTCTAACAGAGGTTCCTTAGAATTTGCTACTACTTATTTGATGGACTCTGCTACTACCTCTGTTGTAAACTCAAATTTTGATTTTTCTACTAGTTTTCTAACATATTCCCCTACCTTAGTTATTTATTTCTTCTCCTTGTATATTTTCTCTTTAAACTTAAAAATTTATTGCATCATTATCCTATTTTATTGATTATGGTAAATGTAATTTTAACTAGGACCTCAAACTAGTTACAAAATCCCCAACATTAGGTACCTTCTTAATCCCTACAAGACACAAAAATACAAATCCTAACTATGTTACTTGTATCAAGGACAAAAAGGGATTCAAGGACCCAACCTTTGCTTTTAATCATTGATCCCAAACTATATAATTTTTCAGATCTATTATTATTTTTCCTTCTTTATTCCAAGTGTAACTTCCCCCTCCAAGTAGGTCTATCAAGTTTGTCTTTGTTAAAAAATATGTTAGATATATCATGGCCTATGTATAACTAGGAACCCCTCATTTCTTCTTATTTTGGGTTAGTTAGGTATTGAAATATCTAACTACCTACATTTCTAATTTTTTATGTTTTGGATATTTCTATGACTCTATAGAAAATGATCTTCACTAGTTGGATTGCCAATCTAGTGGATTTAATGTTGAGTTCTAGTCTTCACAAGTTTTTGCAACTCTATGAAAAAATATATCCAAATCTATCATGTGGCTTTCTCTACTTTCTATTCTTCTACATAGAGCTACTTCTATCAAAAATCTACTGTGATGGTATTTGCATGCAACAGTGCACTATGGCTGGTCTGGCTTACAAATACTCAACAATAGAAATGGTGATCACTTGTGGCTTTCCTTTGATCCACTGTGACTATGATACCACTGTTAGATTTTGGAGCCTTAAACTTAAAGGAAATACGATCACAAGTATTGAAACAAGCATGCAATATTATAACTATGATAAGTGAAACTTAACACACATGAAAATATGATATAAAACTTCATACAATGCTCTAGAAATGCTTATATAAGAAAGCTTACAAAAATTACAATGCTCCTCTCATTGAGTTTACATCTACTCCATGATAACAAAATGGAGCTACATTGTGACTACCACTACTTTAAACTATGCACTCCAAAAATCCTCTCACAAACACTCATAGTAAGGCCTTTATATAGAAATATAGATTCCTTACCTCTCACTCAACCCTAAAATAATGTACATGTGGATTACATGCACATTTATATCATTTCACATTCTAACACTTGTGCATTTATTAAATTATTCTAATTAACTATTTATATCCTAATATAATCCAAATCTAAATATGTACCCATGAAGGCACATTAGTAAAATGATGTAATATATTCCAACACTTTTATAGGAATTTAAAATTCCTCCAAATCCCTAGACATGTCGTCCACTAAATATCCCCAATAAATTCCCATGTCCTCCCATATACTCTTGCATTTTTATAAATTTTAAATTCATCCCCATCCTCCAACGTCACCATTCCCCATGCCAATTTATGAAACTTTGGTGGGTTGGGACTCTTCCTATCCAAGGCCATTAATATTGGAGGGTGCACATTCCTCCATGGAGAATTCTCCAAATTTTTCTTGGTCTTCCCACATGCCACTTGGATGCCACATCAATTTATGCCATTGTCCAATCACCACCCCTCTCCCTCTCACCAATTTCTATAAATATCCCATTCTCTCCCTAATTTGCAAGAACACATGATTTTCCATACTAAAACTATACCAAAAATCTATCAACCCTCCCTTGTGTGCTTATACACCATCCACAACCAGCCATGGAAATGAATTTAATCCCCACCATGCCCACCACCCATTTTAATATGTATACAAATAAAGCATCATCTCGATACCAGATCACTACCAGAGATCAAGCATACCCCTTGAATGTTTGTAACAAGTTTCATTAGCATCAAAGTCATAGAGACCCCAATCATCCAACCCTAGATGACCTATAGTCATTATCGTTAGGCTCCTAGATGATCTATAGAGAATATCATCAATCCCTCAAATGGTCACAAACCAAAGATAAATCCAATCAAGACCTTGGCAATAGATAGAGCAATAAGGTGAGCAAAGGTATATTTTTATTGTTTTATGATATTTTGGCATCATCCTTTCAATTTAAATAGAATTTATTAGAGTTTATTGCTTGCATCTTTTATGATATTTGAGGCCTAACTAAGGTAGACCCATTTATGCTACTAAATTCTTATTGTGGGCTATGTGTAGGGACATTTGAGGAACCTTTAGCCTTGTAATGTGGTCCATCAAGAAAATGGATCTTCAAAACCTGCTCGAGTTTCGTGGTAGCATAGGATATTTTATAGCACCATTATTATTATTTGTAAAAGGGTCACCCTCATATTTAGAGGCCCCCCATTTGTAAAACCCCCAAGAGGGTTATTTGTAATAAAAATATTTCTTGTAACATATTTTATATTAGTTAATGAAATGGTGCATTTTCTATGTCATACAAATGGTGATCACGGTGGGACCTTACCTTGACCACACCTTGATATTTTTCATTTCTTTTAGGTAGTAGTATTAATCATGTTATTATTGTCCTTTATTTTGGCATATGTCTTGTGTGTGTGTTCCTTTTAGTTTTGTATGCTTATTTGCTCATTTAACTACCTTCTATCTATTTCATAGGTCTAATACATCCTCAAGATCATCGTATCACGAGCTAGACTGAAGCCCATTGAACATGTCTCCCATTCTCTGCATCCAAGTCTCACCATATGACCCTAAGATGGTCATCAATTTTAACTATCATGGACCCAAATAGTCATCAACACAACTTGCTCTCACTCTGAACCATACCCATCAGTCAGGTACAAGTCTCCAACATACTATCATAGCAAAATACTAAGGTGCATATGAATAATTATTGCCTTATCGTGCATAAAATTTAGGGATATTAGGTAAGTCACCTTCCCCTCTTTATCCAAATCATCACCACATCATCAAAATCTTATCTTTCTTTTATAAAATCTACTTTCTTTGTCAACTAGGTTGTAATCACTTGTTATATAGGCTCATCCTTAGTCGATCATAAATTTTGGGGTACCTAGGGTTTGTCACCCTTCTCCCTTTCTTTCCAAACATCACCATAATTTCTTTGCTCATGCCTTAGAGTTTTTCAAAATTAAAGTTGCTTGTAAATTTAGTCTCTTTATCAGTATGATTCTTTATTTGATTAGGTAGTTTCCTTATTTCTTTTGGTTTCTCATAGGAAAATTTTATTTTCCTCATCTTCTTGTCATCACAAAACCATATTTACTAAATCTATTTTGTGTTGTCTAGCAAGAAAAAGTAGATACAAGTGACCTTAGGGCTATTAAAGACCATAACAATCAAATGTGGATGATAAAATATAGACCAATAATAACCATCCAAGACATAGATGGCCTTGATCTAATATCATCGAATTTCTAGATGGACAAAATTCTAGACATTTTTTGCCACAAAGCCATATTTGCCACTCTCACAAACCTCCACCAGTAATATAGGACTATAGGTTAGGGGTTTTCCCATTTGTTTTCAGTCTGAATCATCATCATTATTTCTTTATTTTTTTTGGTCATAGTTGTTTGCAAATTCATAGTCTAGTTGTATTTCAATCCTTTAGTATAGCTTAGTTATTCAACCCCTTAGCTTAGCATAGTTGTTTATTTCCTTATCTTAGTTTTCTTTCTAAATCCTTAGCATAGTAGATTTTCACTGATTTAGTTTTATGCGTTTATTTTCCTAGCTTAGGTGCCTTTCATTTCTTAGCCTAGGTGTCCTCCATTTCCAAATCTTAGGTTTTTTACTTCCCATAGAATAGTTGCTTGAATTTTCATAACATAGTTTACTTTTCTTCTTTAGATTAGGTACTCTCAATTCCCCTAGCATAGCTCATTTCCTTTCTTAGCATAGTTGGTTTTCCTTTCCTTAAGAGTAGTCTCTTCTTATCGTCTTCCTCATAGTTGTTTTAAATAGTTTGAGCATAGTTTTCCTTTTAATATTCTTAGCATAGTTTGTGTTTTCATGTCCGTAGCATAGCCTATATTTTCATGTCCATAGCATAGCTTATATTTTCATTTTCATAGCATAGATTATGTTTTCCTTTTCATAACATAGTTTATATTTTTATTTTCATAGCATAGTTTATCTTTTCATTTCCATAGTATAGTTTGTGTTTTCATTTCCATAGCATAGCTTACCTTTTTCATTTCCATAGCGTAGCTTGTCATTCCATTATTCCTAGCATAATTGTTTCCATTTCCTAGAAATTTAATAATTTTCTTAGAATAGTTGATTTCATATTTCTAGCATAATTGTTTTCCATTTTCATTGAGTAGTTGCCCTTCATTTTCATATATCAATTGCTTTTCATGTTCTTAGATTAGTCGCTTGTCATATTCATAGCATTAGTTATTTTTGTTGTCATAGATTAGTTGCTTGTTATAGCATAGTTGGTCTTTCTTTATCCTTCCAACCATTTTGTCTCCCCAATTAACTACTTTCCAAAATTTCTCTCTTCTAATTTTGCTCTTGTAACCTTTGTGTTTTGTCTATGGAGTCATATATAGCTCACAATTGTAATCGTTTGATCCTTTGATGGTTTACATCTATGGTCGTTCAACCCCCAAAGTAGGATAATTGTTCTATTTCTTTTTCAAACATCTTTCCTTTGGTCAATAGATCCTCTATTTATTTCATGTAGTGCATTCTCCCTCAAAATAGGTTTCTTCTGCATAGGCTTCTTGTTTTCCTCTCTAAGTATCTTTCTTGCTTAGGTTGCATTGTTTATGTTAGAAATTTGAGCATGTTGTATTGTAATTGATGTCAAAAGGTTTAATGTCCTAATTTTATGGAAATATTTGTGAGAATATTCTTCAAAGGTCACATGAGGCATGAGGTAACAAGAAGAAATAAAAACCTTCTCCATGATGGTATTCAAAAATAAAAGGGTCAAGTTGATTTACCATGGTGGTATTTTGAAAAAGAAAAATAAAAGGGTCAAGTTGATTTATCATGATGGTAGTTGAAAAAGGAAAACAAAAAACATCTATTTGATTTACCTTGGTTGTAATTTTGCTAAATAAAAAGGTTAAATTGATTAATTATGGTGGCAAAAATTTTAACCTAAGAAAAGGCCCTAAGAGAAATTATAATATTTAAATCCCTTGGATTTAAATTATTATAATTAAAATATAATATTTTATTGGCACCAAAGGGTTGCAAATTTGAGCGTCGACATCAAAGGTAATACAAACCATTGCATATAAATATTGCATGCTAAGGTGGTTAATAATATGGTGTTTGTGTTGAGAAATTCGTGCGCCCATTCAATCGTCATTCGATTTACGATGGAGAGGAAGAAGACATCTACTTTTGAAAACTGAGGTAAAGTAAAGGACAAGGGGTAGGGACTCTGAGTTTCTATTCCATCCGAGTAGGTAGTCTATATGGTAGTATTTGTGGAGCCAGGTCATGGCAACAGACAAGTATCATGTTCAAGATGTGGTGGAGGCAGGTGATAAAGTTTCGTTTGAAGTTTTGAGTTTTACACTGGTGATAGAGTATAAGAAGGAGCATGTGCTCCTTGGGTTTATGTGGGTGGCTAGCCCATGTGGTGTTTTCTATTGTGCTAGGGTATGGAGGCCAGCGAGGTCACAGGTTCGAGTAGCGACAGTAGCGTTTGAAGGCAAAATTAAATTTTTAATAAAGGTATGAAAAATTGTGCTTGGTTAAGGAGTTATAAGGGTTCATAAATTTTATCACTGTGATATGATATGGTTAGGGAGCTATAATGTTAGTAAAATTATTTGATTTTTATTTTAAAAAGGGATGAAAGGTGAAATTTTAGATTACTAATGCATAGTTTTTTTAAATAAAGGGGTAAAAATTTATTGATAAAAAGTCTAGATTATATAGTACAACTGAGATTCCAACCAAGACTCAAATAAATAGCCAAACAAGATAAAATCACTAGAATAGAATGACACCTAAAAAAGACAACAAGAATAAACCACATTAATTCTGTACATCCTTGTGGATGAACTCCCACAGGCTTTGAGAGTCTCTATAAGAGAGACTCTCCCAATTATCGAAACTCCAAGGATCCAGCAGTTCAGAAGCTCTTTTGTCCAGGTAATCAGCAACCACATTCCATTCCCTTGGAATGTGCACAAATGATATAAATTTGAACTCCTCACTCATTCTGAGAATCTAAATGACTATAGAGGCCAATTGCCAATTAAATTCCTCCACCCTTTTACTGTTTAAAATATTAACCACAATTTGAGAGTCCGATTCACAGATAATCCTATGCTATCCAAGAGAAAACCCCCTCTGCAAGGCATCAAGAATTGGAAGAGCTTCCATAAAATTGTTGGAGTGAAAACATTTATAAATGGAAAAGAAAAAACTGACACCACTAGTAGAATCTATTCCAACACCGCTAATTCTAGCATGTCCAATATTACCCCTAGATGATCCATTAGTATTAATTTTTAAAACTCCTCTAGGGGGTGGCCTCCACCTACCATCTCTCCTAACCTTCTTGCTAAGCTGAGGAACCCTACTAGGGCTAGAAGAGTTCACACCATCCCCAAAGAGACCAAGGGCTTGCTATACCTTCTTCTCCCTAGAATCCAAAAGAGGGTCCACATCACATTTGCTATGGATGGTTTCTTGAACCATATACAAGATCCTTTGCTAGATCTGTTGAACAACCAAATAACTGCCTTGAAATATGCATCGGTTTCGTTCGAGCCAAATTTTCCAGATGATGCAATAAGGGCCCAAATTCCAAGCCATCCAAAGGAAGGGGGTCTTTGTCGGAGGTATACCCATACTACTCCAAAACTCCACCAAGGATAGCACATAAAAACATGGATGGTTCCAAGAAATCCACCAACGATGCCAAATATATCTGGAAAAGGAGCAAATGAGAAGAGTCATCCTCATTCTTACTGCAAAGGACACAAAAAGAGGGACCCTAAAATCCTCGCTTCCTCACATTATCCCAAGTGAGGGATTTATTACGAGCTACCAACTAGAGAAAGAAGTTACATTTTGGCCAAGCAAATTTGTTCTACACCTTTTTCCACCAAGTGATAGGAAGACTCCCATACTTTTGCTTATCAAGAACCTGATAACCATAGGCTACCGATTAGGTTCCTTTAGGATCATGGTTCCAAGCTAGAATATATTTACCCTCAATGAAGAATAAGGCCTCCTCATAAGAATAAGAGAAAGCACCTCTCTATCCTTGGCTAGTCCCCCCTGGGGCCATTCTTGTGGATCTTTCCACCTGTACATCTCCATATTTCTAAAAGACTAAATTTTTTTAAAGTCCACACGAGACCAGTCTGCTTCCAAGAAAAACATGATTAGGGAATGTAACCTAGGATATTTATTCAAGATAGGAGGGTGGCCATCCCAAGAATCCTCCCAAAAAAGAGCATTTGATCCCTGATTGCAAATACAGAACAAACCCTGCTTGATTAAATTAGCTACTCTTTTAGAGTGTCCCAGATAACTGAACCTTTCCAAACCAAGATGACTCTAAGGATTTCAGCCTCAGAAATACCTCTCAAGTATTTACAATATAATATTTTAGCCCAAATATGATCTTGAGAGGTACACCATATCCAATAAATTTTTGCAGCCAAAGCCTGTCCAAAAAGAATTATTTGTCACAACTCAAGGCCTCCCTCTTGCACAAGCCTACATATAGAATCCCACCTAACCAAACTCCATTTATATTGATCAAGTTTTCTAGACCATAAAAATTTTCTTGACAAAGCATCCATGTCCTTGATGAAGTGAGAGGGAGCTATTTGTACAAAAAATCTATAAATGGGTAAAGCTTGAACAACAAATTTTAAAAGCAACACTCTACCTGCAGTGGATAGCCATATGAAAGTCCAGTGATTCACCTTCCTTCTAAAATTATCAAGCATAGACTGCCAAGAAGATCTAGGTAGAGGGTGAGATGAAACTGGAATACCAAGATAAATGAAGGGGGGATTCCCAGCCTGGAATATTAGAATGTGAGCAATCCCAGCTTGAATAAGAGGAGGGGTATTGAAGAAGAAAATAGAAGACTTATCTTCATTAATCAACTGTACAGAAGCACCAAGATATATGTCAAGAAACTGTCTAATATTGCTAGCTTCTCTGATAGTGGTAACTCCCAACAAAGCAGTATCATCAACAAATTGAAGGTGGGAAAGAGGTGGCAAACTACTATCCCACTTCCACCCCTGAATGAGACCCTGCATGAATTGAGACTTGACCAATCTTCCCAACCCTTCCACCATAATGATAAACAAATAAGGAGATAAAGGATCTCCTTGCCTCAATCCCTTTGAGGGCTAAAGTAGCTCTGATGGCTTATTATTAACAAGAATAGAGAATGAGGAAGAATAAACATAGCTCATCACCCATCTAATCCATTCCTCCTCAAATACAAAAGTAGCAAGAAATTTCTGAATAAAGGACCATCTGACCCGATCTAGGCTTTGGCCATGTCCAACTTAATGAAAATAGTTTTCTCCTTAGAAGTTTCCATCGAATTAATAGATTCTATAGCAATAACAACCCCATCCAAGATTTTTTGGCCAGAAAAAAACCCTCCTTGCTCCTCAGAGATGATTTTTCTTAACCATATCTTCATCCTATACACAAGCGACACCACCAGCATATCCACATGCACCAATACATTGGCATTGCCCCCTTCTCCAGAACTTGGGAGTAATATTGAACATACTATCAATAGCCAATTTAGTCTCTTGAATAAACACCACATCCTAAGAATGCACACGGACAAAATCACAAACAACTTTTTATCTGGGGTTGCTATTGAACCCCCTTACATTCCATGATAGGATAATCATTTTTGGGGGTTATAAAAATGGGAGTCCCTAAGCCTGACTCCACAAAAGTCTCCCCCATTAACTTAATTTTATCCTGGTACTTCTTTCGACCCACCTTCATATTCTTATCTAAAAAACTTTTTTTAATTATTTTTTGCTACAATCCCAACATCGTAGGATTTTTATAGTCCAAGGATGACTGCATCAGTGCCTGAGTAGGAGAGGACATAACTAAATCTGTACCAATTTCCAAAATAGCTTCCCTTATAGGGCTAGACCCAACCATGTCCTCTATACTTAGATAAAAAGCCCTTTGTTCTTCATTTAAACCCCCTAGATATGATTCCTTAAGTTCCCCCTCAAGAAGAGACATCTGATTCGGTCTTGTTATATTTGCATCAGGTAGCGAAATTTCAAGTATCTCCATGCATTGATCAAGATCATATAATATTTCAAAACAGTTGAGTAGACCATCTGGTTGGCTATCCTTAAGGTCTTTGTTTGCCCTTTGTCCTCTGTTTCAAGATTTTATCAGAACAAAACCTTCCTTATCCTGTTCCCATTCCTTTTTTGGGTCTTTTCTTTTCCAAACTTTGTCTAGATTGAGAGGGCCCAAGATTTGAAGCCACAGGCAAGAAAAACATAGGGTATTTTCTTTATAGGTGGTCATATTCATGGTAAATCCGACAACAAAATGGAAGAGCTTCATAGTCAAGTTTTTGAACCTATGTAGTTGATCCAAATTGTATTTCAATAGAATATGGAATAGGATTATTTAAGTCAATTTCAACACAAATACGAGAAACAAAGATTACCTTTTTATCCATTGTCTGTTGTGATGGTCCAACCGACTTCCCAAGAAGAAGGGCAATCTTATGCAAGATATCAGTTCTATAGAATTCCAACGGGAGCCATGGAAGCCACACCCATACTGGAACCCATGACAATCGCTCCTCTGATGGGTTAGAACCCACATGCCAGGATTTAAGAAATATTCCCACTTGGTTATAAAAATAAGTACCCCCTTCAAATGCTTTGTTACAATCTACAATACAAGAGAAAACCACCATAAAATAGTTGTTCACACTTAGCATCACCTCCACATCACCTTCAGGATTCCAAGTCTTCCTGACCCAAGCCTCCACAAAGGGGAGAGAAATTTGGATGCCCAAAATTTTTCCAATAAGGGTATGTTTGGTTAGATACTCCACATCTTCCACCACCGAGTCTGGTTGAACCACTAGAACTGGCCTAGCTTCACATCATTCCAAAAATCCATTGTTATTTAACAAGTGGTTCTTGAAATGCACTGTAAAACCCTATTCCTTTCGGTTATTTTCATATGAAAAATATCATGAGCATACACTCTTTGTATCGGACCCGATGCCATCATGATATTCCTCCAATTTTTTAGACCTCAAAAAGTTGTTGCCATCCCCGCAGAGCAATTTTTCTTCATCAAACCCTAGCAGAGTAGTTTTTCCTCATCAATCCCTAGCAGAGCTCCCAAAATTATATCATCTTGATTACTAATGGATAGTTGATGCATGAGATGAAGTGATAATTTCTTTAGTCTAATTGAAATTTGAAGTGCATTATTTTTGTTTCATAAGGAGGTATAAGGTGTATATGTTAAATTCAAGTGTATAATTTCTGGTTTGTTATTTTAAGCATTATTTTGCATGAAATAATAGGAGTAATAAGGTGTAAAAGTGGTTTGATATTTTTGTATGGTGAAATATATTTTGAGGTGAAAATTCATGTGGATGTTTTGAGAAAGTATCTTGCAATCTAATCCTTGAAGTAGCATTAGAAAAATCAATTATTTGTGAGACAAGTTTTGAAGACATATCTCCATAAGAGCAAATTAAGAGGTATGGGCACATCATTCCTTGTTTAGAGTGTTTTGTTGAAATGAATGTTTTGGAAGACAAGGTGGAGTGAAAAGGATTGTTTGATAAGCATTGTTGGAAATATTTGGGTGAGGTTTTTGTATTTCGTTGTTGAATATTTTAGAAAAATTTGGGATAGAATTTGAGAACAATCAATGCTTCTATTGTTAAAAGGGTTTGAGATATTTGTGCTAGATATTGTGAACTAATTTTGTTAGGGTTGAAGACAAGTTTTTACATATTTGAGAAATCCTTTTTGAGCATGTGTTATAAAATTATGAGCATGTCTTAGAGCAAAATTGAACAGATATTGTGAGCAGGTTAAAGATAGACTTGTGAGCAGAGTTAAAGCATATTTGTGCTAGACTTGGGATAGAGTTTGGTGTAGATTTGAGATAGATTTGATAGCAGGCTTTGGAGGTGATAGAGCAGAGAGGACAACAGTCTCCAGTGGATAGAGATCCATCATGTAGTACAGTGGGGATAGAGGTCTCCCATGGAGAGAGTTCCATAAGGTAGAGAAATTGGGGAAGAAGTCTTCTAGAAGATCACCAACCAGAACAGAGGAGATAGAGTTCTCCTATGGATAGAGATCCACACATAAGAATAGGGGATTGGTGTCTCCTTTGGATAGAAGTCCATAAATATTGTAATAGGTATTGGATTCCCAAAAGATTCATAGAGAAAAAATTATAAGAAATATTTTCTCCGTGGAGTAGCCCACATTGGGTGAACCACATTAAATCATGTCTCTCATGTGTATGATAATGTGTGCATTATTCTCTACTTTGATATTATTTCTATTATCATTTGTATTGAAAAGTAAAAGGTTTTATCTTATATTGTTCACCCCCCTCTCAGTATAAGCTTATGTTCTTTAGTTTCTTGTAGTACTTTTTGAATAGTTACATATATCTCCTCCCATTGGTTCTTTTCCTTTGCATACTAGATAAAAAAGAGCATTATTAGATTAGTATTTACTTTCTTTGCATTTATTTTAGGTAAATTTTGTATTTTGTGTCTTGCTTGTTGATAGGTATCTCTAAAAAATCCAATAAATAAAAATTTATAATCACACACTTGCACATCATATTCCACAAGATTTTGTGATGAAAACCAACCAGTGACATTGGACTTCATCCCAAAAAATCGGTTGAGCCATTTAGAAATCATACTTTAGATTGCATAGTTTCATGGATTTCATCATTGATAAATTGGTTACCCTTACTCATATGAGGCTAGAAACCCTTACTCATAGGGCTTAATAATCAATGGGTATGTAGCTATCATTTTTGATTGAGATCAATTGAGGGTGAAGAAAAAGCCAATCGGTTTGGTAGCAAGTTCTAGACATTGTTGCCTTTTTTTGAAGGTTCTTTTTTTCCTTGAATATTTGGATCCAACCCAACCCTAGGAAGTCATTTTAGTCAATTTTGTACCACTTCCTATTAAGACATGGACATAAACATAATCTTGTAGTTACCACCCCATCTGTCCCTTTCAAGTCTCTGGGACTAGGGTACATAAAAATACACAAAAAAAAAACCAGAAAAAAAAACATCACCAAAACATCCCAAATCCCAATGAAATCATATAAAAAAATTGTAAAACTATATCAAACAATAAAAACACAATCACTTGAACATTGACACACTCATTGTTTGTTTGTGTAGATAATGCATCACTTTCACAAAAAAAAAAAAAAAAACATTGCCAAAACCATCTAAACACTTTCAAACAGTCCATTCCTCTTTATACCACTTATCCATGCCTCTATTTTTGTTGTAACTTGTCTCTGGAGTGAATCATCCAACCCCTAATGGTTAACAATATAGATTGTCTGATCCTAGATAGTTGAAATCTATGGTTGTTAGACCCCTAATGGTCATATTCAAGGATAATATACAAATTCCTTTTTTTTTTCCTGTTCATCCCATCCCATTCTATCATGTCCTTAGTATCTTATTGTCTAAAACAAGAGCTAGTCTCATGTTCAAGAACACAATTTCGTGGAGCATTTTGACCACATCACCCCTCCTTCATACACTCCTCCAATCCATTTAAGGGATATACCTTTTCCCCCACCTAATAAATTTTCCAAATCCATCCTCTTCCATTTCCAATCACCAAATCCCATCCTCAACCTTCACATGTTAATCTAAGATTAATGTCTTAGTCCACCTCCACCACTTTAATAAAAACCCTTCTTGAGAGGGCCACTTTGTCCTCACATCGATCAATATCATTCCTTCCAAATATTCTGCTAAAACCATTTCCCCCCCTCTTATTCCAACGCTATCCCTTCCACCTCTTCTTCCAACATTGAGATATTCATCCTACATGGATTACCTACTCCCAAACTCAAATCTTCACCACTTATCTTTTCCTATCCCTCCCCATTTTCTACACTTGTATCTACATCCCTATTACCATAATTCTAACCTTATCACTATACAAACCACTCTTGTACCAATTATCCCCATTCCATATTCAATTAACCCAAAACAAATATTAACCCACCTTGCAAATATTAAGATATCATTAAATCATCAAAATAATTTCATATCACTCTCAAAATATTCCTCTACTCAATATTCCTCTATCCCACCTTCTTCTCAATATTATAATTGATTTAATTGTCCTCATCCACGTTGTCCTTGCAATCCCCCATTGGAGCCACTATCAACCATCATTCAAATATTATGTGATGCAAAAGTGAATTTTTTGCTTGAAATTCACCCAAAGCAAATCAACAAGCCCAAACCTAGATAGTATAAAGAATACTACTACTACATCTACCATGTCAGAAATGTCACAACATTTAGGATTTGTCAATATTTTTAGCATCTATTACAAGACCTACTAGATTGTAGGGAATTAACCATCCCATCACCATGACCCCATTTCAATGGTTTCATTCCTCTTCGATCCCCTCCATTTCATAAATTGAATTTTTTCACCCATCTACATATTGCACCTAAACAACAATTAAATTCATCCATCCCACTCACGCTCCCTCACAAATCACCTAATCACTTGAGTTGGATGACACTACACTATCAATGTTATCATAAATTTGATCAAATACCCAACATCCATTTTTGGAATCTACGTCTATCCTATATCCTTGTTCTAAACTATCATTATCCCCCCTACTTGTTTTATCATAATTATTTTCAATTTCATATCTTAGTAATTTTTTAATCCCTTATCATAGTTGTTTTCTTTTATCCACTATCGATTTGGTATTCTTTATGCCTATAATCATACGATTACACATCACATTTTGAAAAATTGATCAAAGTGTCATGAGGATACATACACTATATTTGGCTCACCTATCAAATCAAATGCGCTTTACAATCTATCAACCACAAGGTTAAAAAATATTCATCCTTTCCATCACTGGGGCATCTTACATTGATCATGATTTGATATAATCTTAAGTCTCCTTATCAAAGTGTCACTATCCTCCCCTTGGCATCCCTCACCAATCAGTATCACCATCCTAGCACTCATCAATTATATTCTAGTTCCTTCCTCTTTACCTATCCAACCTCCTTCGCATCTTCTTCTTTGATAGGTTCCACGTTATGGTTGTACAATCATGCTTCAAGCAGCTACATACCCATGGTTGGTTTCTTTCTATTCTCTCATTCTCTCCTTCCTTTACCTTTCTTCTATTTCTTGTCCCCATATTCCTATTTCCTTTATTTTCTCTTCCTTTTATCCTCCCCCAACCCATCTTGTTATGTCATTCTTCTTCCTATTCCTCAACTCCTTGTGATGGTTGGGGTTCCTCCTTCCACATCATATTACAGTCTATGGGGGTCCATCCTTTTCCTAATATATCAGCCAACCTAACAAAGTTTATATTCCTTCTTCATTCTTCATTTTCAACTAACCATTCATCAACATTCTTCAGTATCTTCATCACATATTTTGCATCATATATTTCCTTCATTATTTTTCATTTTCATCTAGCCATTATTCAACATCCTTCAACTTTATTTTCATCCAACCATTCTACCTCATGTCTTCATCATTATCTATTTTCATCCAACTATCCATCGACATCCTTTAGTGTCATTTTCACACATTTTGCATCACCTCTTTTCTTCATCATTCTTCATTTTAATCCAACCATTCTTCAGCATCCCCATGAATTTTCAATTTACATCCACCCATTCATCCTCATGTCTTCATAATTATCCATTTTCATCCAACTATCCCTTAATATCCTTTAGTGCCTTTACCACATACTCTTAATTACATATTTTCTTCATAATTCTCCATATTTCTTTCCTAATTTTTGATCAAATCCTACTTTGATCATCATTTAGTTTTGTTTCTACACTTTGTTAAACATGGTTCATTGCATTAATCAAGGGTATCCATATAGTCATGTGTGTCCCACCAACTTCTATGTCTTCATGTTATGCTAATAACCCCTTTTGTCATACACCCTACACCCACCATCAATTTCATGTCATGCTCCTCATTTTTATATCACTTTCCCACTATTCCCCTTTAGTCATAGTTCTCCTCCCTCATATCACCTCTTCCTCATGTTTGGTTAGGGCAATATCTAGATTATTTTTAGTTATTCAGCCATGCCTAGGCTTACAATTAACCTTCATAAAATGTCATTTGATCTTTAAGTTCTTTAGGCCTATGGCCTATCCTAGTTATCTTGAGTTATATCTTGGACCACACACATATCTCACATAGTAATCATATTTTGAGTCTAGGGAAGATGAAGCCATGCATACCTCTTGCCATAAAGAAAACATAATTTCCTACTCATCCTATCATGTGCATAATCTGAACCTAATGATAAAAAACAAAAAAAATTAGAAAATCATAATAAAATAATCCATATTCATCATATCATGGATCCTTAGGTATTTTAGATGTCTCCACTGAGGCTATAGATGCTTGTACGATAGTGGAGCAACATTTAAGGATTATGGTGCTATCTCTATCGAGGCTATAGATTCTTTATTGGAAGTGAAGTATGACCTTTGATCGCTAGTGAATGAACTAACTTATAATATCTTGAGCTATAATTGGTTAGTCCTACCTTGCTTAAAATAAAAAATAAACCACACTACACACACTTTGGTCCTTGAAATACTTGACTCCCTAGGATGGAATTAGTATCTTAAAATACCTGATTTATTATTAGATGAACTTGATTGGTGTTGCTAGGGTGTTTGAGTTCCCTAAAAGTACCTTTAGATCCTCCTTTACTAGGACATTCGAAGAACTTAGTATTATCATTATCCTTATCTCCATCTATATCTCCAGGTCTCGATGTATTGTATTTATCTCTATATCACACATCCTATCATAGCCTTAACCCCATCCATACCTTGTATTGAATACCCTATGTATTATTCCATTGCTATGCTATTATGGTTATGTTGATGCCCTTGATTCTTCAACTAAATCATGAGTAGCAATATGCATATAAATATTTCTCAAATAGTCAACAAATAAATATTTCTATATATATGCTCTAAGTATCACATCACCACCACATCATATGTTATCTATTTCTACACACATCTATCTACATTTATCTATATATATCTCTTACATCCATCATCCATCATCCATAATACATAATAATCATCACACATCACACATAATAATCCTAAAATTTGTATGTATATATCATCTATCAACTATAATACATCATCATAATAGGCTACATCCTCATAGTCCTTAGGCCTAAAAAAGTTTGGCTCACATAGCTTAAATAAAATAAAATAAATCATCATAATCCACTGCCCACCACTACTCCTATGTGGCCTCTCTTCCTCTGGATATGTCCTCACACCTAATTCCTATGAGGTCATCAACTCTATAAATCATGATACTACTCAGGTAATCGAGGGTACACTCCTTTTACTTCACTGTGAATAGGAGGTAGATGATCATGAAGGTATAACCACACCCTCCCTCAGCATGGTATCGTCTAGCACCACCATACAATATCTTTCTTGTTTAAAGTATGTCATAGTCCTCTCCTCCCTAACTTAGAATCCCATAAACTCTACATGTAATGATGCTAGGGTGACCCCATCCACTAGCCCCACCACCTACCCTCATAGCTATTCCACCTTGATCATTAGTTGATCTCTATATCCTATAATTATTGTAAGACATTGTCGCAAATCATCCCGCTCTACTACCACCCTATCTCTCTCCTCTTGCAAGCTCTACAACTGAGTTTGTAATGTATCCCTCTCCTCCTCCCATCCTTATCACCTTTGTCTATCGACCTCCCACTAACTCTATTTTGTTGCATAGGTAATCTCTCACTCTGTTTGTTGAACCTCCAAAATGTGAACTCACTCTACCATAATGATTACATCCTCCTCCTCTTCCTCTCTCCAATCTCCCCCACCCTCAACATTGGTCTTCCTAATTGTTTTATATGATGGCCCTACCCCACTATCCACCCAATATTGAGTACATATTTACAATGGATCCTATGAATAATCACCTCCTCTTGTTGTGCCTCCCTAAGGTCTTGACTATAAATGTTGTGTGACACCATCCATCATACTTAGGAGTGGTGCTCGCATCCTATACATCCTCTACTACTAATGCCTCGTCTACATTTACTCTCATTGGCTCATATTATAGGCCTACAATCATCTCACTCATTCATCATCGATATACTATGGGTGTAGAAGGCACACCTTCCATCAACCTAAACTATCTCAATACATGAGTATACTAAAAACATTTGTTACTTATCCCATGATGACCAACTACCCACCTACCCCATCATAAATAAACCAAATGAACCCCATCATTTGCCCAAGTAAACCCTCTTCATGGTCACCATACAATGTCCTTTGCCCTCAATCTATCCCATAAATCCTCATGATAAGCCAATTTAATTTAGTATGATCGTCTCCTACTATTCTCCTTATCCTTACACCATATCATAGCATAAGGTACATCTTATCCCATATCTGTATGTATCTCCCACAACAACCCTTGAGGTTACCCCACCTAGAAATGCTTCCACACCCATACTTGCAAGAGCAAGCTGCATCCCAATCCTAGTCATCCTCATTATCGCATCTTGTACAAATATCTATAAGTCTAGTAATAACATTGAGGCCCATGCATACACTCTTGTATCTCTATAAAATCCATAACCAACCCAAGTAGGTTCCATTGGAATTGTACACCTAATAAGTTTGGATAGACAACATTAGAAATCAATATCATCAAAATAGAGTGCCTCACTATAGGCAACCTCACCTCATAATTAACTTCAAATAAGACTACAACACTATCCACATTGATATCCCTCCACTACTATCCATAAATCCAAGCCAAAAAGACCTCCCTTATCATTGTCTCCATCATTTATATCTTCTTCCCATACAATGGTAGTCAAAATATATGATACACGTCCTCCAATGTGATCGTAAGCTCACTGATGGAAATATGAAAATTTCATGTGTTAGGATCCCACCTATTGACTAATATTGTAATATATGTGTGATCCTCATCCACATTCTCCAAATAGGTAGCTCCCTCCAACCGAATATCTTTTAACCACTCTTAGTCTACAGTCATCAACTATCTCCTTACCTCATAAAATTCTACTTTCATAACACACACACATATACACAATCAGTACCTTACCCTATTTTAAAAATAAAAAATAAAAACCAAAAATAAACCAAACCATACAATCCCAACACCCACACACATTCTCCCCAAACACATTTCCTAGTCTAGTTTACTTTTTAATTTAAGGTTTCATCTTTAAAAAAATTTAAAAATGGCAAACACAAAAACAAGCACCCCAAAGCAATAACACAAACCTCCTAAGGTTCATTTTATCCTTTTAATAAAATGTGAAGCAAATGTTAAATTTGAACTTACCATCCTTGCACTCCCTCCAAATCCTGTTGTCGAGCTTCCCATCACCATTTTGTCCCTTTACAATGTCAATTTGCAAGACTTCCATTTTAAAATTTTCTTCACACCTCTCACTCTCTCCTTTTCTCTCATCACCAATGGTGAAAATGAATCGTCATATACCCAGAACTCCTATATGTATTTTCTAGACACGCGACCATTGAGGATGATCACAGGGTCTAACCATCATGGATTATCACATCCGATGACCGTCCTGGATGGTCCAAAATTTTCAATAAAAAACCATCCATACATCTTATCTCATCATCATCTCTCCTCTAGGACTACATCCATATCATCCATCACATACCCATCTACATCCCTCATAAGACAACTCTATTAAAATTCATCCATCATAAATCAATTTGGAGGGTGCCCAAGGTATATCATCCTCCCCTATCAATAACAACAATATTGGGTGTATATGAATCCATATGTTAGGATCCCATCCTAACGTTATTTTGTAATTCTCATTATTATGTAATGACCCAATTTCAATATGGGGGATTATGTTATAATGTTATTTTATAATACTTTGTAATGCATGTGGCAAGTAAGGCACCTAGCCAAGTGGTGTCATCGTATGTAACCATTATCAAGATTGTAACCGATGTTTGGTAGAATATTCTATCTTGAGTGGCATTTTGTATGTAAGCCAACTCTTGAGCCTTTTGGTAGGATTGCATGTAGCTTTCTCTTTAAAAGGCATGAAGCCATATACAAATGTATATTTCTCTAAGTTAATGAAATATTGAACGAGGTTGCCCCCTTGAAGAGGCCTATGATTTTGAGTTATTTGTGAGATTATTTCAATCCTGCAATTACTTTCTGCATAGTGTTATTCTGTTATTACATGTATTTTAGTTATCTTTCAGTATTTTATGTGTGAGAGATTTATTTCAATAGTAGGTTCCTTACAAGTGGTATTAGAGTTTTTTTAGGGCTGATTTCTACTACAACTGTGAAAATTCTTGCTCAACCATTTCTGCTTGTTAGGTATAATTTTTTTGTGTTTTTTTTATTCTATTTTTCTTTATCCAAAAAGCCAAAAAAATTGCAAAAACCAAAAAGATATTGTTGGGGGTTTAAAAATATTGTGAGGGAGATATTGTTATTGGCTAAGCTAGATAGACCATAAAGCATCTAGTGAAGTGATGGGTGATCAGGCTCCAATACCCAGGCTTTAAATAGTAGTCATGCATGAAATTGAGCTCCTACACATCTTCGGGTGTATCAGAAGACCATTCTAGGTTGAAAAAAAAATTATCTAGTAGGAAATTTTTTGGTCTTGTATCATAAATAGTCCATGAGACACAACATACTTGATGATTAACCTCCCATACTATCAGAGAGGTAGATAGTGTGCTCAAGGGTATGTGTGGAATCCTCCTTGGGTAGTGGCTTGAAATATTTTTCCGAGCACTATTGTTCATCATTGCGATATAACAGAGGGCCTATGGGTGTTACATACTCCTCTACCTAGCATACCCTGGTTCTATTAAAAACTTTAACATACAAAAACACACATCTCTATGTTCTACTAAACCTACATTCACAATCCCAAAAAGTGAGCATATGTATAAGAACTTCCCTATCACTTAAGAATACAATTTGCATGCACCAATAGTTAGGACAGAGTCTGCAAGTGTCTATAATAGTCTAAAATATTCTTGTACCATCCAGATCAAGGGCAATAACAGTCGAGTCAGTGATAGTACCAGTCAGGTCAATGGCAATAATAGTTGGATCAGTGATAGTACCAATCAGGTCAGTGATAGTAATAGTTGGGTCAACAATAGTAGTATACAAGTGGTTAGGGTTAGAAATACAACTATTAGTGTTAATAACTATAATACAAGTGACATGACAGTGACAAGGTGGTCAGTTGACAGAACGCATAGATCACAAACAGTTGATCCAATACCCAACTTGTGAACTATAGTTCCAAATCAAAAACCGACTGCATTAGTAGACTCGTACAAAAAATTAAAAATAGAGAAAAATAAAAAATAAAAAATAAAAAATTGTGCAAATCGAATATATAACAAAAAAGTTGTAGTGGTTTTATCATTACTCTATTTTTGAGTAATTTTAAAACCAAAAATAGGGAAAATAACACTAAAAAAGTCATAAAAGCCCTAGAAAACTCCAAAAATCCTCAAATTTGTTTTGTTAGCTTAGTTAGCCCCTTCTACACTTCATAGTCCCTTTTGCACCTCACATAATTTTTGAGTCTTAATTCTCTTTTTTCTTGAAATTCCTCAAATTTGTCATTTTCCATAGCCCTTTTTGACCAAATATTCCACAAATACAAAATTTGAGTCTAGGGTGCCCAAAAATTTGTGTTGTGGGATATGGCTCATCGTGACCATATTTTTGAGCTAATCATCTTGATATATCACACCCAAGAATTTTTTTGGACTCCTTACTAGAAATAGTAACTCCTAAAACCACACTTCTATTTTTAGTAATTCAGTAAAAAGGCTCAAGGCTATCCCAAATGGTAGGTGGCACTCGTGGACATTAAAGAGAGGTAGAGCAAAACACCACTACAATGTTGGATAACCTACTAAGTGTTGTTACTAGCTTGAAAACCACAAGTGAAAACTTGATGGTAGAATTTCAAACTTTCAAAAATGAACAAGATACCTCTAAAATTTGCCTAGAAGACTAGCTTGTAGAAGTTTAGTCCAATTTGAAAGGTGTTCCAAGCAAGTCTGAGTATCGTACTGAACACTCACATTTTTATCGAGGTAAAGGAAAGAGAACAAATGACTCTCACCTTCACTTTAATCGTGATACTACCTTTGAGATGCCAAAACTAGAATTTCCTAAGTTCAATGGGAAGGATGTGGATGGGTGGCTATGTTTTGTTGCTCAATTATTTAGACTCCCAGATATCCCCATGTATCACCAAGTTCAAATGGCTTCTTTCAACTTGGAATATAAAGCCTTACAGTCATACCAATGGTTGCAAAAAACTCTCCTTGATCCTTTTTGGGTGGACTTTGAGTCTCAATTACTCACTCGCTTTGGCCCTAGTGAGTATGATGATTTTACAATACAAATGACAAAGTTGAGATAAACTTTGATAGTTCAAGATTATAAAATATAATTTGATAGATTGGCCAATAAAACTACAATGATAAATGAAGGGTTTTTATGAGTTGCTTTGTTAGTGCGCTGAGGGAAGATCTCCAAGTTGAGGTCACGATGTTTAAACCATAATCCATGATGCAGGCTATCAAGTTGGCTCATTTTGTTGAGTCTAAATTTTTAGCTCAAAGGTGGATATCTAAATTTCCACAGGCTAAACCCTCTTTCCCTCTTAGATTCCAAAATTAGAATGAAAAAATAACCTGTTGCATCCACTACTGCACCAAAAAATCTAACCACTACCGAAATGGATGTGCGATGCACCCAAGGGTTGTGCTACAATTGTGATGAAATTTTTTCTCATGGGCATAGGTGCACCAAAAAAAGTTATTCCTCATTGATGTTGATGAGCCTGACACCAAAAAACATAGTGATGATGACACTAAATCAATAGAGGAACCACCCAAATCGAAAGAAGAAAACCAAGATGAACCATAGGCTGAAATTTTTTCATGCTCTTGCTAGAATTACTACTCCCCAAACCATGAAAGTTATGGATTATTTCAAGGGCCTACGTCTTACCATATTGATTGATTCTGGTAGGACACACAATTTTATTGATCCTTGTATTTTCAAGCAGATAAATGTTTACGTACATACATGTAATTACTTTGAGTTTATGGTAGCAAATTGTGGGATCTTATCTTGTAAAGGTAAATTTCATAATATTAAGGTCAATATTGGGGACTATGAGCTCAAATAGGATAAGTTTACACGTCAACTAGGGGGATGTGATATCATGTTAGGAGATCAATGGTTGGGCATATTGGGAGTCATCTTATGGCACTTTGTTGAGATTTGGATGATGTTTTCATAGAATGGACAATCCCACACTCTCTATGGCTTAAAAGTAGGGCCTTCACATATTATCAGTTCCAATCAGATGGATAGTTAAAAAATTATCTCGGGGTATCATAGCTCAAATTTTTGCGATCCAACCTCATACTTCAGAGGAGGATTTTGTTCTTAAATATTTGTAACTTATTTGACCAAGCACAATTCTATTTTTACTGAGCCATCAAAATTACTGCCTCACCACTCTCATGACCATGTTTTTCCTTTGTTACCTGGCAATGCACTATCCAAAATTAGACCATACCAGTATCCTCATGCTCTTAAGTTATAAATCAAGAAGTTAGTACAAGAATTGTTAAAAGCTGGCATCATTCAGCCAAGCAAGAGTCCTTACTCTTCTCTAGTTTTACGGGTGCACAAGAAATATGGGTCCTAGAGGTTGTGTATTGATTATCGAGAGCTCAATAAAATCACCATAAAATATAAGTTTCCTATTTCGATGGTGGATGAATTATTGGATGAACTTCATGGGACTATGTATTTTTCCAAACTCAAACTTTGCTCAGGGTACCATCAAATCAGGATCAAGGATGAGGATATTCCCAATACTACTTTTCGTACTCATTAAGGTCACTATGAGTTTCTGGTAATGCCATTTGGCTTGACTAATGCCCCTTCCACTTTCCAAAGCCTCATGAGCAATATTTTTTCCCATTCCTTAAAAATTTCATCCTAGTCTTCTTTGATGACATTCTGGTGTATAGTCGCTCATGGGAAGAGCATCTTATTCATGTGAATCAGACTCTCCAGATGTTGACACAATATCACATCTTTGATAAAAATTTCAAGTGTTCTTTTGGGTTGACAAAAGTGGAATATTTGGGACATATTATCACTATGGAGGGCATCAAAATTGATCCCAAGAAGATCCAAGCGGTTCAAAAAATGGTTGAAACATCACATTCTCAAAGGTCTTAGGGGGTTTTTAGGGCTTATAGGTTATTATCATAAATTTATTCGTAACTATGGTAAAATTGTAGCTTCCCTCACTTCCATTTTAAAGAAGGATTCCTTTACTTGTACGGGACCCTCTGAACAAGATTTCCTAGAATTGAAGCATGCTATGACCACTACACCTATTTTTGCCATATCGGATTTCTCCAAATTGTTTATCATTGAAAGCAATGCTTTAGGTCGTGGTATTGGTGTAGTGTTGATGCAAGAAGGGAGATTCTTGACTTTCACTAACAAATATCTCTCCAACCGTAATTTGGGAAAATCCACTTATACCAAGGAGATGATGGCAATTATGCATGTAAAAATCAATTAGCGATCATATCTCATCAGTCGTCATTTCTCCATTAAAACAGACCATCAGAGTCTCAAATACTTTTTGGAGCAACGGGTTGCCAACCCTAAATAAAAAAAATGGGTCTCTAAAATCATGGACTATGAGTATGATATCACCTATAAGAAGGGCAAGGAGAGTGTTGTAGTTGATGCTCTCTCTCACTAATTTGAGGCTCTCAATATGTTGTGTGATATTTCATTATCGGTTCCCCAATGGATTGATTCCTTATGCTAGGAGGTACTTCATGATTCTGAATTGCAGACTTTGGTTGCTTCCCTACACACTGAGCCTACTTCATGTCCAAGCTACACTTGGGATGGCTAGGATTTCTATTACCATAAATACATTGTTGTTTCCCACAAGTCCCCACTATGGGAACTTCTCATGATAGAATTGCATGATACCCCATCTGCTAGCCATCTAGGATTTCTTAAAGCATATGAATGACTTAAGTGCATTTTTTTGGAAGGGTATGAAAAATGATATTCATGATTTTGTGGAAACTTATTATACCTATCAACGAATGAAAGGTGAAATGGTGTGTTCTCCAAAACTCTTCAACCCTTGCCCATTCCTGACCAGGTTTGGACAGATATTTCTATGGATTTTTTTGAAGGATTACCTAAGTCTGGAGGCAAATCTGTTATCTTTGTGGTAGTGGATCTTCTTTTGAAAATGCTCACTTTTGTTCCCTATCCCATCCTTACACAACATCCACAATTACCCAAATTTTCCTTCATTATATCTTTTGCCTTCATGGCTTGCCCTCCTCCATCTTGTCTAATCATGAACCAACCTTTACTAGTCACTTTTGGCAAGAATTATTAAAGTTATAGGGAAATCAACTCAAAATGACTTCAAATTATCATCCACAAATGGATGTCTAGACGGATATTATCAACAAATGTGTGGAAATCTAACTTCATTGCTTTACCTCTGATCATCCTATGCATTGGGTGAAATGGCTTCCTTTGGCCGAGTGGTGGTACAACACTTCCTATCACAAAACAACCAAGGTTACCCATTTTGAGGTAGTTTATGGGCACCCTCCACCCATGCCTTCCTCCTAAATTTTAGCTAGCATGCTAATATCCTTCATTAGCTAAATATGAATTTGGATGCGACCCAAAACCGGATGAACCAACAGGTTGACCAACATTTTTTTAAACGCAGTTTTTATATGGGTGATATGGTTTTCATTTGCTTGCAACCATACAAATAGTTGTCCCTCCAACTTCACAAATGATAGAAACTTATTATGAAATACTATGGGTCCTACCAGGTGCTACAATGGATTGGTACCACAACCTACAAATTGGCTCTTCCACCTGCATCCAAGATTCATCTTGTTTTCCATGTTTTCTCTCTCAAAAAGGAGGTGGGCAATCATGTTCAGGTTCAATCTGCACTCCTAGAGTTAGTTGAAGAAGGTTCTATCTTACTTGAATCCAAATAGTTGTTGTATCGTTGGAGTCGCACTCTTCGTAACCACACCATTATTGAAGTCCTTGTTTAGTGGTATGGACTCTAGCTATAATATGCTACATCGAAGTCTCTACATCAGCTCCAACACTAGTTTCCTCACCTTCAACTTTGAGGACAAAGTTTTTTGAAGGGGAAGGAAATGTTAGGATCCCATCCTAACATTATTTTGTAATTCTCATTATTATGTAATGATCCACTTCCAATGTGGGGGGATTATATTATAATGTTATTTTGTAATACTTTGAAATGTATGTGGCAATTAATACACCTAGCCAAGTGGTGCCATCGCATGTAACCGTTATCAAGATTGTAACCGATGTTTGGTAGAAGATTCTAGCTCAAGTGGAATTTTGCATGTAAGCCAACTCTTGATACTTTAGGTAGGATTGAATGTAGCTCTATATTTAAAAGAAATGAAGCCATATATGAATGTATCTTTTTGAAAGTTAATGAGATATATAAGGAGGTTTCCCCCTCGAAGACACCTACAATTATGAGTTATTTGTGAGATTTTTTCAATTTTACAATTACTTTCTACATAGTGTTATTCTGTTATTACATGTATTTCAGTTATCTTTTAGTATTTTTTGTGTGTGAGATTTATTTCAATAGTATATTTCTTACACCATACCACTTAATCATCAATCATCAAACAATTTTGAGGATTCTCAAGGTATATCACCTTCTTCCATCAATAACAACAATATTAGGTGTATCAATATCTACCACCCAATCATCAATCAATCATAAACCAATCATAAATTATAAAGCAATTTTGAATCCACCATCAATCATAAATCAAACATCGATCATCAATTACCAAAAAATCATCAATCCATCATCATCATCATCATCAATCAATACCCAATTACCAATCATTTACTATTTTCCTAAATTAGGTTTTGTTTCATGTCATTTACTGCTTTCCTAGATTAGATTTGTTTCATGTCCTTTACTAATTTCCTAGCTTATATTTCATTTCATGTCATTTAATACTTTCCTAGCTTAGATTTTGTTTCATGTACTTTATTGCTTTCCTAGATTAGATTTTTTTTCATGTCCTTTACTGATTTTGTAGCTTAGATTATGTTCCATATCCTTTACTATTTTCCTATAATAGGTTTCGTTCCATGTTATTTACTGCTTTCCTAATTTATATTTGTTTCCTGCATTTTATTTCTTTCATATGCTAGATGTCCTTTCTCACCTTTTATCACCTACGTAGATTAAATTTACTTTTTTTCCTTTCCTAGGATAGCTTTAGTTTCATGCTTTTAACATTTTCATAGGATCTATTTACTTTTATATCTTTTAACACTTTCATAGAATAATTTTAATTTAATACCCCATCTTAATTTTATAGATTAGGTTTCTTTTTATGTCTTTCCTAGGATAGTCATTTCTTTTCATGTAATTTACTTGATTTTCGAGTGAACCTCGTAACTAGTGATCTACTCTAGTACACCTGGCATTGCAACAATTGGTTATCTATGCAATACGATAGGATGAGAAGATTACCATAAGGACACTCATAGTTATTACAAAAAATAAAACCAACACACCACTATTATTTCCTCCTTTCCTGCCAAGTTTCACTCTTTGATTATCTCGTATCCATTCTACCATTGCCCATCCCATATTACTCTATTTTTCAAGAGCTTCATCATTGTCGTCTATTCATTCCTCCATCAAATCATCACTTGAGGGGGTCGATATTACCCATAAATTTTATCCCAAGCAAGTCCAATACCTAACGCTCAATTTCAGAGTCACATAGGTCCAAAAATATTTGCCCAAGACTATCATTAAACCCTTATGCTAGGGTAAATAACAGAACTTCCTTCCAATAAAAAATATAATTCAATAAATTTAGTACGTCCCATGTTTGTGACTATATGGTTACTCACCCATCATGCTTTGATAATTTGATCAAATTCAACTACAAAAGGCTGGTCAACTTACCACATCAAAATATCTCATCAATCCATCGAAGCCAAATATTCTAGGGTATTTTTCCATCACATAATTGGGGCATCCAACATTATCTTTGAATTGAGGTAATCTCACATCACCCTCCTCAATCCAAAATTTATTTTCACAACTCACCAATCATAATCATCCATTCAACATTATCCATCATCAATCCAGTGGTTGATGTTATCTATTTTTGCTTCACATTGTGTTTTCACACAACATAATACAAAAAGGGTAAATGTAGACATCCAAAATATATTATTTTTGTAGCTATCTCAACTCATCTTGTAATAAATCCATAAAGATCCCAAATTTCTATAATTTCATCCAAAAACCTCTAATTATCCTTTTAAATTCATCTACTTCCTCTAATTTCTTTTACTCCCTCTCTAATTTCTCTAATTTCTCTATTTGTTCCTCTAGTTTCTTTAAATTCCCTAAATCCTTCTAAATCCTCTTTAATCCCTTCAAATTCCTTATTAATTCTCTCTAATCCCCTAATTTCCCTAATTCTTCCTAAATTCCTCTAATCCCTTTTTAATTCTCCTAATTCCTCTAAATTCCTCTTTAATCCCCCAAATCCTCCTCAAAATTCTCAAAATCTCAATTAACCCCTAATCCCTAATCAAATCCTCTAATAAAATCTCAAATCACTCTCAAATCCCTAGCCAAATGCTTGATAAGAGCCATAATGAATTTTTTATTCCCAAAACTCAATTCCTCAAAATACAAATCATTCCCCAAAGTTTGCATCAAATCTTCTAATAAATGCCCTTATTCAATTCCCAAATATCTCCAAAATTATCCCTCCAATTTTTGAGCCAATTTAAAATTCATAAACCCTTGGTCAAACCCCCATGTTAAATGCCCCTAATAAATTCACAAATCCTCCTACCCCCATATTGCATTTTTTTAGGAATTTAAAATTCCTCCAAATCCCTAGACAAGCCTTTTAATAAATATCCCTAAGAAATATCAAAATCCTCCTACATTCACCTTACACTTTTCTAGGCATTTCAAATTCCTCCAAATCCCTAGACATACCTTCCACTAAATATGCCTAAGACATTTCTATGTCTCCCATATCATCTCTTACACTTTTTATGAATTTTGAATTCATCCCCATCCTCCAAGGTCACCACTCCTCATTCCAATTTATACCACTTGGATGGGTGAGGACTCTCTCCACCAAGGCCATTAATATTTGAGGGTGCACATTCCTCCATCAAGAATTATCCAAATTTTTCTTGGTCTCCCCATATTCCACTTGGATTTCACATCATGCTATGTCATTACCCAATCACCAAACCCTCTCCCTCTCACCAATTTATATAAATAGCCCCCTTCTCTCCCCTATTTGTAAGAACACATGATGTTCCATACCAAAACTTTGCAAAAATTCTCTCAACCCTCCCTTGTGTGCTTATCCACCATCCAAAACCAACTCCCCTTTTTTCCATCACCAATTATCCATGGAAATGATTACAATCCCCACCATACCTTATTAGATTTTGAGGATATATGCAGAGGGAGAGATCTAAAATGGGTCCTGATAATATTAAATAAGTGAGTTTGTAATATGAATGAAATATACTATAAATAGAAAGTGATGAAAATACAATGCGGTATGGAGGAAAAGGTCACTCCATTAATATAAGCTAAATAACTACTTTGTGCTCCATACAGGAGCTCTACTACTCTCTACAATAACACTCTTGATATCTATATGCTCTACTCTATAATCTATCACTATGAGGCCATTTATATAGGAAAAGAGATTCCTTGGCCAACACTCTACCTAGTTGTACAAGTGGACACCTTGCACATTACAACATGCACATTGATACTTGTGTATTTATTACATTGCTTGAAGTAAGTAGCTAACTTCCCCCTAAAGTAATCTCTACTCTAACTATGTACCATAGGTGGTACATTTATTTTTTTTTTTTTTTTCCGGGGGGGGGGGGGGGGCTCCCTCCGGGTGCGCGGCCGCCCCCCCTCCCTCCCATTTTTTTTTGCCCCTTGGTGGGGGGGGGGGGGGGGGGCCCCGGGGGGGCCCCCCCCCCCCCCCCCCCCGGCCCCCTGGGTTATAGGTGGTACATTTACATGACCCAAATAATGTAATATATTCTAACTCTAACACCCCCTTGTATTACATTATTTGGGTATTGAATATTTCAATCTTCAATAAGGATCTTCTTTGTCTTGAACATTGTATTCTTCTTCTCTATCTTTTGTAACATGTTCAAGCAAGTAGTTAATGTCTTCATAACTTGTTCTTGTTGAGAGAGGTTTCACTTCATAATCATTTGTATATTCTTCTAGTTCTTCAATTTCTTCTATCCTTTGAGCTAGGTGTCCTTTTTTATTCTCTTCTCGATACTTCAATTGGGGATAATTGGTTGGATGTTGAGTTCTCTACTTGTTTTGATATTGTCATGGTTGAAATATGCTTCCATTGTTCTTATGATTTCCTTGATTATGATTCTTGGGATGGAATTTGTAATAGTTAGTGCTATGACCTTTTATTTTGTATATCTGATAATACCTATTATACCATGGTTATTTGTCCTCTCGATGATGAAGCAATATTCCCCTATGGACTATATTTTGATGTCATTACAGTGTTAGTCACTTCATCTTTAATTGTATTCTCTACCTCATATTCATGTAGAATATTGATTAGATCATCAAAAGAAGTATCTTTACTTAGGACTTGTAAAGATGTACCTAAGTGTTTATAGCTATCTGGAAGTGCTCTTATGGTTACTTGAGTAAGGAGTTCATATTTGATCTCTTCTCCTAAGGTTAATAATTTTCCTTTAATATCTTCTACTTTCCTTAGGAATAGTTCTATGCTCTCACCACTATTCATTTTTAGAGAATGAAGTTGAGTTTGAAGATGTAGAATAGTGGCTTTATTTTTTCCTTCAAATATTTTTTCTAAGATTTTCCATGCTTTAGTAGATGTCTTTGTTGAATTGATATAAGGTTGTATTTCTTTAGTGATAGCAAAGGTTATTATCATTAGAGCCTTTGAATATTTTTCATCAAACTTCTAAATTTTAGTATCATCTGTCATTGGCCTTTTTTCTATTCCTTGAGTTATCTCCCAAAGTTTTTCATATACTAAAATTGCATTTACCTTATTTTTCTAGGAGAAATAGTTTGGTCCCTTAAGTAACTGGGATTCTGCAAGAAATAATTTGTTTGATGCCATGATGATTCAAGGTTATGTAGGCTTCCTTATATCTCCCTAGTTACGAGATGTGAATTGGTAGAAACCTTATTAGAGTTTTTTTGTAGATTTTTTAGAAACCTTACTATTCCAAATGGGTACTTGATAATTTTTTATGAATGTTATAATTATCAAGTTTTGTAGAATGCCTTATGACTCCCTAGTCTTTTTGAATATGTTATATGATGGATAAAGTGCTTCTTGAGAATAGTAGTTTAATTTTGAGTTGATTTTGTAATGTTTTGTAAGTGGTAAAAATCAACTTCTATTACACCTTATTGCTCCTATTGAACATAAGCTCTTTCTAATTAGATGAGGTTCTATTGGTTGGATTTCTTTTGTCCCTTTAATATGATTTGAGACAAGCATGCCAATGTATTTCTAACTCTTGATTTTTCTTAATAGACCTCCTTTATAGATTTTAGATTTTTATGTTTAATGTTTCTAAATTCCAATTAATTTATTTGATGGTTTAGGACTCCCTAATTTGGAATAATATAAAATAATGTAATATTTGCAATAATATGATTTTAATTTCCAAGTTGAAATTCCTTATTCCTCCTTCTTTATTATTTGTAAATATAAATATTTTGTAATATTTTTTCTTGATATATTAATAATTCTAAGTGAATTAATTGAAATAGTAAATATAATTGCCCTTATAACTCCTATATTTATTAATTTATAGTAAGCAATAAATAGTCTTCAATTTTACCTTAGTATTCCTTTGCCTTTGACACTGTGAGGTGGCAGATTTGAATGGCAGTCACTACTTTCTTAGACTGATATTGAATTCTCCCTTACATAGCACTTTGACCGGTGATGAATTCTTCTTTATGTAGCGCTTATATTCTTTGTAACTAATACTGATATAAATTTGAGAATGCTCGATCTTATCTTCACCTCCAATGATGCACTTCCTTCTCTACGAATAGTATGCTGATATGCTGGTTTCAATGATATATTCCTTCCACGAACAATGTATTGAATTGTTGATTGAATGAGGTACTTCCTTCCACGAATGAGACGTGGATTGTTGATCGAATGTGACACTATATTTTGTGGTCTTTATGATAGCTTCATTAATTCTATCTCTCTCTCAATTGAATGGTGCATAGGCTTAAATTAGCCTTCTATTATGAATATGCTTCTCACCACTCAATGCTAGTCTTCTCCTTTGACCTCCATCGATATCCTTCTTCAATATGAATACTTTAAATAGAAATGCTTCCTTGTGACTTTCGGATAAGTATCACTTGAGCGTTACTTTGTTAGGCATTGATATTCCAACATATGCAATGATAAGTTTGGTGGTAACCTCCCAAAGACTTGTAACTCCTCCTGAGCATTGGAATATTTATAAATATTTGAATGCTTAGAGATCTTGTGCCAAGTGGCACTTATGGCTTATGCATGTAAGCCTTTCTTCTAATGCTCCAATGATACCCTCTATTTTACCTATATCTTTGAAAATGTACGTTAGCTTGCTATGTTTCTTGAAATACAAGCAATCTCTCTTCATTGTTTGCTCACTTTTTTGAAGAGGATTATGGATAGCACCAATTGTATTGCATCTTGGTTCTATGGAGCTCCTCAATGATAGTCCTATGGTGGGTTCTTGTGCTCTTCAATGGTGGATATTCTCTCCAAGTAGAATCCTTGGGTATAGCACTTCTTTTATTTTTTCATGCATGTAATATGCTACTTGTTCATTTTTGTACCATCTGATTGCTAGCCTCTTGCTTGGCTTTGATAATGCTTCTTCTATGTTGTTTATATATATTCTATAATAGCTGATGACTAGCATTTTACTTAACTTTAATTGTCACTTCTCCTTATATATATAGTTTCCCTCTATATGATGCTCCTTTATCTACGTAGACTTTGGATGGTAATGGCTTCTTATTATTACTCCAATATTGTAGGTGATACACTCTCTTCTAGGGCTTGGATTGGACGTGGAGAAATGGTGTTTTTAAACACCTTGATTCTTAGATGTGTGAGCTCTTTGGTGGTTCCTTCCTCTTGCTTGAATTCTGCCCTTCAACCTACAAAATATGATAGTTACGCTGCTCCCTGTAAATATGATGGCTTTTGTCCTTTCAAAGGAACAAAAGAGGTGCTCTTTAATAGTTAGATTTGCACCAATATGAAGGACATTTTTATGAAATCCTTCTTGCCTCTTTTAATATTCTTCCTTAGATATTTTAATGATAGTTAATCCAAGCTAATGAGATATTGTTTTTGATGTAAGGATTTATGCTCTCTGCACTTAAATGAAATCCTTATATTTTCCATGAATCTTGAGACTCACCAAGTCTCGATTTGAGGCTTCCTTCAAGGATATTAATGGTGGTTTTATTCTTCACCTTTTATTTGTAATGGTGGCTTTCTTTGGCCACACAGTGCTGCAGATTCTTGTGCTAGTTTTGTGCTTTTAGTAACACAAACTAATTTCTTGGGAGTAACTAGTCAAATATCAACTAGTATAGTGCTATAATGGACTAATAATACACTTTTTAATGATAATAAACTCTCATAATAAATTCTAATGCACTTAATAATCTTCTGCAATTTTTACTACAATCAATATTGTAGGATGTAGTCTTCTTGCTTTCTAGATAGATAATAGGTAGATGATAGTTTTATTTCTTTTGAAAATATCCAACTCCTATTAATGTGCAAATATATCTTAAAATAAATTCTCCTTTTTGCACTTTATGGAAGACTATAATATGAGCCCTTCTTGCAACTTTAATCCAAATATGGTGCTTAATGGAATTTAATAATGAACCCTAATTTAAGTTCAATTGATTTCACCCTAGTTGCTTACCTTTAATGGCTTCTGAAGTAGATGTAGATCTTGGTGTTTTGTTTTCACCAAGTTGTTGCCTTGTAGTAGATGAATTCGCAGCTTCTTGTTGGCTGTCTAGAACAACTTCTTTCTTCACCAAACTGAGGTCTTGAACTTTCTATCTTGATCCTTAGGTTTGGTGGCTTTATCCTTCTAGTGGTCTTCTATCTTCTACTATAGTTTCAGAGAACTCCTTCCTTTGAACTTGTGCCTTCTTGCTATGAGATGCAATCTCCAAGTCTCCTAGATTTGATAGGCTTCTTCTATCTGAATCTTCCTTCAACCTTCTTGTCAAACTCTGACTTCAAACATGATCTTTCTTTATTCTCAATATTTTGAATGTCTTGAGGTCTTCACTAGATTCTTCTTCTAGATTTTGCACTCCTTGCCAAATTCTTCTTCTCGGATTTGGCACTCCTTGCCAAATTCTTCTTATCTTGGGCTTGTTTTCGGATGGTGATAATTGTCCCAAGTCCTTCACTATCAAGATTTTTTCTTGATAGTGGATTTATCCAATGAGTTCTCCTAGGAACTCCTTTGATGATGCTTCTATGAGCTCTATAGTAAGGCTCTCCAAGCCTTCTTATTTTTTTGCTTGAGACCTCTCCAAGATCTTCTATCTAGTAGCTTCTTTGGTCTTCCAACTGAGACCTTTTCTTCAACCTTCTACTTCTAGAAGTGTTGGTGATGAGATCTTCTTCTCTAATCTTTGATTTTGCTACTTTTAGATTCTGGAATAAGACTTCACTGGTCCTTTCTCTTTCTTTTATAATTTGCAGGATTTGATGGAGATCACCAATCTCCTATTTCTTGGACTCTTCTTTGGAGTCTTTATTCTAATCAGGAACTTTATCTTCTGAGTCAAGAATTCATTTCGGGTCTTTTCTTCAAAAAAACTTCTTTGGAGTTTTCTTATGATTTAGGAATTTATCTTCTAAATAAGGAATTCTTCTCTGAAATTTTCTTTAGAATTAAGGCTTCTATGGCCTCCTTCTTCTATGATTCTCTAGGCCTATTATTCTTCTAGGCTTCTCTAGCCTATTCTTCTTCTAGGCTTCTTTGGCCTATTCTTCTTCTGCACTCTGGAGGTATCAATATTGAATTGAGATCACCAATATCCTATCTCCTCTTATGACTCAACTTTTGAAATATCTTCTTCCTTGAGTCTACTATAAGGCTACTGTGACCTTTTTCTTTACTTATACAATTTACAAGATTGCAACTCTTGTAATGAGACCTTTCTCGAGGTCTTTGAAATATTCAATCTTCTCCTTGTTGTTGCAAGTATTGGGATAATTCTTGAATATGTTCTTCCTAAATATCTTGTAGGAATCTTCCCAAATTTTTGCTGAATCTCCTTTTCTTGCAACAAGTTGTTAGAAACTAGAATGAAAGAACTTATAAATCTAGAGATAATAATCTTCACTAGTTGATTTATCAAACTAGTGGCTTGAATATTGAGTCCTAGTCTTCATGAGTTTTTCTACAACTCTATGGAAAGACTCTAGCCAAATATAATCTCAGGTTTTCTACAACTGAGATTTATTTTAATCCTCACTTTTCTAATCCTATTGACTCTCCCTATTCCTCTTGACCTACTGGACTTCTCTTATGATAGATGTAGGTCCTCATATTCCTATCTCGATTCACCGTGGCTCTGATACCACTATTATATTTTGAGGATATATGCAAAGGGAGAGATCTAGCATAGGTCCTGATAATATGAAATAAGTGAGTCAACAATATAAATGAAATATACTATAAATAGAAAGTGGTGAAAATACAATGTAGTATGGAGGATAAGGTCACCCCATTAATATAAGCTAAAGAACTACATTGTGCTCCATACAGGAGCTCTACTACTCTCTATAATAACACTCTTGATATCTATATACTCTGCTTTATAATCTATCACTATGAGACCCTTTATATAGGAAAAGAGATTCCTTGGCCAACACTCTACCTAGTTGTACAAGTGGACACCTTGCACATTACAACATGCACATTGACACTTGTGCATTTATTACATTTCTTGAAGTAAGTAGCTAACTTCCCCCTAAAGTAATCTCTACTCTAACTATGTACCATAGGTGGTACATTTACATGATCCAAATGATGTAATATATTCTAACTCTAACATGCCCACCACCCATTATTGAAGATACATACAAACATCACATCATATTGGCATTATATCACTACCAAAGGTTAAGCATACACCCTTGAAGGTTTGTAGAAATTTTCATCAACATCAAAGTAGTAGAGACCTTGGTCATCCAACCTCGAATGACCTATAGTCATTGCCATCAGGTTCCTAGATGATTTGTAGAGAATATCGTTACTCAGATGGTCAGAAAATAGAGACAAATCCAATCAAGTCCTTGATAATAGACAGAGTAATAAGGTGAGCAAAGGTATATTTTGAGTGTTTTATGATATTTTGGCATATCCTTTTAGTTTAAATAAGATTTATTAAAGTTTATTGCTTGCATATTTTATGAGATTTGGGGCATAACTAAGGCAGGTCCCTTGATGCTACTAACTTATTATTATAGGTTATGTGCAAAGACATTTGAGGAGTCTTCGACCTTGTAGGGTGGTCCATTAAGCAACCACCCAACTCTCGCAATGGAATACGAGATTTCATAGCACCATTGTTATTATTTGTAAAAGGGTCACTCTCCTCTTTAGAGGTCTCTCATTTGTAAAAACCCCAAGAGGGTTATTTCTAATAAAAATATTGCTTGTAACATATCTTATATTGGTTAATGGAATGGTGCATTTTGTTAGCATATATGTCATTGTATTACATCTTGGCAAAATGGTAGCGCTCGTAGGCGCTCTCTAGGTTGGTTGATTAACCACCAGGTTGGTTAGATAAACCAACTAATAACTGCATGCATTGTAACCTTTATATGGATATCAATCAATATGATCAAACTGCTTCGTCGTTTTCTTCATGGCATCAGAGCTACGGACGCAGACAGACTACGGATCCTGACGGACGCGAGCCGAACGTAGACAAGCCTGATAGAACGTAGACAGAGGATGGATGGCAGACTAACATAGACTGATAGGACGCAGATAGAGGACAGATGGTAGACTGATGTAGACTGACCGAACGCAGACAGAGGATGAACGACAGACTGAGGATGCAAAAGACAGAGGATGGGTTATAGACAGGACGGACTAACCCCGCCAACAGGACACGTGAGGCACACAGAGGCTAACGAACATAGACAGAGGACGGAACACAGAGGCACGCAATGCAAACCAATAGAGGCACGCAACGCAAACCGAGGACACGTGAGGCAAAGCCAGGGCGGATCGATGCACGGTTACGAAGGCAAAAGGGCGGGGTGGTTGCCCGAAGGCAACCGAAAGCTATACAGTTACTTTTCGCACCTTTAAAGATCCCCACAGTGGCAGCACAGGCCATGTGGGATTATCTTTTTTTCCTCTTCTTCGGCCCCGATGCTGTTAACACTGGCCTAGTTCCTCTTTGTTCACATCGGGCCCTCTGGCTCCCATGGTAAGTGCGGTGGTTGTTTGGCGGTAGGTCACGGTTTCCATTCCCTCTGCATGCGCTGTGACGGCGGGTGCAATTTTTTGATGGCGGGTGCATTTTTTTGACGCCCTACGGTTTTTTGACGGCGGATCGCTTGATTGTTGATGGCGGGTCGCTTATTTGATGCCCGAAATGCCCGTTTGATGCCCAGACATGGTTTTTTGATGCCTGTGCAGTCAAAATGATGCCTTGACGGCTCCAAAATTTTTTTTGGGTGTTCAGGTACCATTTTTTTCCACTCCTTTTCTATTTTGCAACTTGACGGGGGAGAGATCTCAGGTCTTCACATGTTTCATTTGCAAAATTGTAAGATAAAGGGGGGAAAACCAATCATTTGGCAGAATAATTGCTAAATTTGTAATAGGTGTTTAAATTTGTGGGCATTTGTGATTGTTTCTTTTGCATTTAAATATCTTTTTTTTGTGCATTAACAATCATAAATTACAAAAAATATAAGACCCCAAATTTATACCCTATTTGTGCAATTTATTGCACAAGCAGCGTTCGGTATTTGAGATACCTCTGGTCCACACTTACAGGTAATGTTGTCGTGCTTTGGACTACTGTATTCGCCGCCTAATATAGCTGCAACAACGACGTCTGAGCTTGTTCTCTATTAATCATCGGGGAGAAATAAGGCAAACCAGTTTTTTTTCCCATTTCATACCCACATCGTGATTGTTGTTAGGCGTAAATCCTGACGAAAGTTTTTTCCAAAGTGTTTAGGGGAAGTTACGCCCCACGCATGAGGAATAAAATTTTCTATGGTAGGTGTCATTAACAACACGATGCCCTTTCAGTATCGCCTATGTTCGATATATTGTGCTTCTCATATGTACTTATAGTCTCCCTCACGTAAGGGCGGGTACATATTGAGTAGTATATTGTTCCTATATACCTATAGTCTCCCTCACGTAAGGGCAGGTATATACTGAATGGTTACGATATAAAGATCTGGCAGGTATAAAGAAAGGGAGACCAATCGGTGATATAAGGAACCTTCATAATGGCCACAATTCATAAGTATCTTTCAGATTCACAATTGTTGAAAGGTCCTAATTTTGTTCCATGGAAGACAAAGATGAAAGCTATTCTTCAGTTGGAAGATCTATGGGATGTAGTGATTGGCACTACAAAATGCCCTCAGACAACAGGAACAGATCAAGATGCTTGGGATAAGAAAGATAAGAAGAGCCTTGTGTTTATCTTGCTTGCTACTACAGATGAGGTGCAGCCTCATATTTGTGATGCAAAAACTAGTAAGATAGCTTGGGATGCCTTGATCACAGTATATGAAGGAAAGAATCAATCCACTATTCTTCATCTTCAAACTCAACTACATAATCTCAGTATGAATTCTGGGGAAACAGTTGATATATTCCTTTGTCGAGTGGCTGACTTGAAAGCCAAATTGAATGCTATGGGAAAACCTGTGGATGATGATGTCTTGAACTCTGTTATCTTGAGAGCATTACCAAATTCCTACAAGATGTTGATCACTTCTCTCAATGTTTCTGGTAGACAAGTATCATTTGTGGAGCTGGTAAATTTGCTTCAGACTGAGGAGGCAACTCAGATCCAGAAAGATGATGTACCAGATAATGCTCTTTCCACACAACAAAGTGGTAGAAAACAAGGACAGTTTCAAAAAGGGGGTCCTTCTTCCAAAGGCAAAGGGAAGCAAAATCAACAGAAGGATACAAAATATTGCAAGATTTGTGATATGAATAACCATGACACCAACAGGTGTTGGTTCAAAAACAAGCAACAAAATGATAGAGGTCCTCAGAAGAAGGGCAAAAACAAACAGAAATACAACAAACATAAGCAATCTAAAGGCCATGTTGCTTATGCTGACTCCAATTCAGACTCCGATTCTCCTGGGTCCGATTCACATTCTGACTCTGAAAGAGCACACAAGGTGCTCATGACCCATACTTCGTCTTCCCATATCGATGTTGTATGGTATATTGATTCAGGAGCCAGCAAACACATGACTGGAGACAAATCATGGTTTGATACTTTTGTGGAGAAAGAGGGTAAGCCAGTCACCATTGCTGACAATCAAGTCTATCAAGTAAAGGGAGAAGGGGATATTTCTGTGTCTCTTCCTGATGGTGATTGTAAAATTGAGAAAGTACTCTATGTTCCAGGTTTAGCCAATAATCTACTTTCAGTCACACAAATGTTGGATAGAAATATGGCTGTCATGTTTCGAGTTATCAAAGGCAAGAAGAGATGTTTTATCACCCACTATGGTAAACATGTTGCAACCGGATCCTACAAACATGGTTTGTTCATTCTCGATGCCCTTTCAACTCCTCATGTTGCTCTGGCTGCAACTACAAAAGAGGCCACCTCTCTCTGGCATAGACGTTATGGGCACCTCAGTTCTGGATATTTGCTTGAATTATACAAATATGGGATGGTGATCGGTCTACCCCCACTCTCGTCTATCTTACCAGTTTGCTCGGATTGCTTAGCAGGGAAGCAACATCGAGTACCTTTTGAAGCAAGCTCCTCTCGAGCTACACAACCTTTAGAGCTGGTACATACCGATCTGTGTGGTCCTATGCCATCCAGCTATGGTGGGAAGAAGTATTTTCAACTATTTGTTGATGATTACTCATGAAAGATGTGGGTTTTCTTTCTTCAGTTGAAATCGAAGCATTCCTCTACTTTCAACGAGTTCAAGAGACTTGTTGAGAAAGAGTCAGGTTGTTTGATAAAAACTCTCCGCTCAGATCGGGGGGGGGGAATACACCTCTGAAGAGTTTTCAGAATTTCTTAAGAAGCATGGGATCAAAAGACAACTGACTACAGCCTATACACCTCAGCAGAATGGAGTTGCAGAAAGGAGAAATCGTTCCATTATGGAAATGGTTCGATGTATGCTAAAGGGAGCACATCTTGAGGATCAATATTGGGCAGAAGCAGTAAACACAACATTATACCTCCTAAATAGAGCACCCACTAAAGCTCTACAAGGGAAAACACCACAAGAAGCTTGGAGTGGTAAGAAACCTTCCATTTCTCATCTAAGGGTGTTTGGATGTAAAGCATTCATGCACATTCCAAAACAGAAAAGGAGGAAATTGGATGAGAAAACCCTGTAGTGTATCTTTCTTGGCTATGATGAGTATTCAAAAGGGTATCGATTGATTGATACTAAGACCAAGAAGACACACGTGAGTAGAGATGTTATATTTGATGAAGCTTTCACATCAAAAGACACATCCACAACTGTATATCTAGATGAAGAAGAATCTAAGAAGGAGGATCAACTTCCACAACAACAACAGAAAGTTCCAAAATGGTACACTAGCACTTTGAGAGATGCTAAGTTGAACTCTCTTCCAGATCTATCTCTAGATAGGCCATGTACTCGTAGTATGACTCAACAAATGAGAGCAGAGGAATCTACTTCAGAGGTTGACGAACTTTGTCAACACTTTGATGATTTGTCAGTGGGTACAGAAAATGCTAGAGAAGAAGATGAGGATGACGAAAAAATTTATATGTCTACATTGAATGAAAATGAACCCACAACGGTTCAATATGCACTTGATAAACCACAATGGAAAAAGGCCATGGATGTAGAACATAATTCTCTCATAAAAAATAAAACTTGGAAGTTAGTCGATCTGCCAACAGGAAAGAAACCCATAGGCTGCAAATGGGTGTTCAAAGTAAAGTATAAGGCAGATGGATCTCTTGATAAGCATAAAGCCCGACTTGTTGCAAAGGGTTATGCTCAGAAAGAAGGTATAGACTATGAAGAGACTTTTGCCCCTACTGCAAAAATGACTACCATTCGAGTACTTTGTGCCATGGGAGCTCAGTTTGGGTGGAAGTTGCATCAGATGGATGTTAAAAGTGCCTTCTTGAATGGTGACTTACAGGAAGAAGTATACATGACTCAACCAGAAGGATTCATAGTCGAGGGGCAAGAACAAAAAGTATGCAAGTTGATCAAATCCTTGTATGGGCTCAAACAAGCTCCTCGAGCTTGGTATATCAAGATAGACAGTCACCTTGTGCAGCATGGATTCAAAAGAAGTCCTTCTGATGCAAATCTCTATATTAAGAAAAATGGTTCTGATATAGTGATCCTTGTACTTTATGTAGACGATCTGATCATAACAGGAAGCTCGAAAAGAATGATTGACTTAGTAAAAAATGATTTGAAGCATTCATTTGAAATGACAGATCTAGGACTTCTGCACTATTGTCTTGGTTTAGAAGTTACTCAGCAAAGATTTCATATCAGAGTAACACAAAAGAAATATGCCAAGACTTTAGTAGAAAAATATCGGATGACTAACTGTAAGTCAAAAGCAACTCCAATGGAGCAAGGACTTAAGTTATCCCGATATGATGAATCACCTCAGGTAGATGGTACTCTCTATCGCCAGTTGATTGGGAGTCTCCTATATCTGACAAATACCAGGCCAGATCTCAGTTTTGTTGTGGGATATCTTTCAAGATTCATGCAAGAGCCTAAGATGAGTCACTGGAAAGCAGCAAAAAGAGTTCTTCATTATGTTCATGGCAGTACAAATTATGGTCTGGAATACAAAAAGAATAATAAGTTTTTCCTACTAGGTTACACGGACTCAGATTATGTTGGATCCCTTGATGATCGTAAATCCACTTCTGGATATGTTTTTCATCTTGGATCTGGACCTGTTTCCTGGCACAGTAAGAAGCAGCAAGTGGTTGCTTTATCTTCTACAGAAGCAGAATATCGCGCAGCAAGTGAAGCAGTCTATGAGATAATGTGGTTAAGTCGCATTCTTACAAACATGGGTCTCCCAAAGAATCTTCCTCTTCATTTGTTTTGCGACAATCAAGGTGTTTTGAATCTTGTCAAAAATCCAATTTTTCATGAACGTACCAAACATGTTGATACCAGATGTCATTTCATTCGAGATGCAGTTCCCAAGCACCATATACAACTTCAATACATTCCTACTGATGCGCAAGTTGCAGATATTTTTACCAAAGCTCTTGGGCGTATCAAATATGAAAAGTTTCGAGATACTATTGGAATTTGCCAATAATGTAATAAGGGGGGATGTTAGCATATATGTCATATATGTCATTGTATTACATCTTGGCAAAATGGTAGCGCTCGTAGGCGCTCTCTAGGTTGGTTGATTAACCACCAGGTTGGTTAGATAAACCAACTAATAACTGCATGCATTGTAACCTTTATATGGATATCAATGAATATGATCAAACTGCTTTGACATTTTCTTCATTTTCTATTTCATTTAAATTAAATTTAAAATCCCCCATTAGTTGAGAAAAAACACATAATGGGTACAATTACTATTTTAAAATAATTCTCCCCTTTGATATATTATTGTTCAAATATTTCAATAAGGAAACCAACAATAGATGAAAGGATTCATAGTATTTTGAGGCATCTACAATTTGACTAGATATAAAGGACTAAAAAAAATGAATAGCAAGGACAAAGGTTAGAGATACATAAAACAAAATTTTATTAAACACCAGATTTTAACCACTCACTACATTCCAAACATCAACGATCCATTCAAACCATTTTAGAGGGTTAGAAACAATTTCTTTTTAAGATCTCAAGGTCATTAGAGCTCAAGAGAATTTGAACTAGTTATAAATCTGTTATAAACCATCTTCACTTGAAATATGAGGTAACATGTGTCCATAAGACTTACCATAATGACTTATTTGAAGGTTATCTTCCCAAAAGAGTTAATTTAGCATCTTATCTTATCATGCTGAGAATGATTCACAAAGGTGGGTTAACTAGGGAGATAGAGATAATATTATGCAATAGTAATGACCTCTTTGGAAGGGGATATTTAGGGACACCTAGGTGTCCCTTCATTGCCCCACAAGTTTCTTTTCCTCTTTTATTAATTTGGTAAAAAAATAAGTTAAATGTTGTTAGGACCCTCCTTTTAGTTTCATACCAAATGTGGCTTGTATAGAAGACCATTCCTATTTAAAGAAAAAAATAATATATTAAATATGTTAATAAATCAAGGAGACCACATCCAATCATAATTTCTATAAATAGTTTTTATCTCGTTTTTATTCGTATTTTTGGACATTGTTTCCCCTCTTTTATTTTTAATATTACTTTCATTTAGATATAGAATATTTATAGTCCAATTATGTTTTAGCCTTTGATTTTTTTTATGTGTAAAATTGACACAACAAATGGCTAATTTATTTGCTACTCTATTTCCTTCCCCATATATGTTGATATTTCTCCAATACTGCATCCATCAAGAACTTATCAATGCTTTTGAATACCTCCCTACATTTCCTAATACCTAGGGGAAAGTTAGCCTAGTCATTAATTTAGAGTTTTTTTTGGGCTATATCCTAAATATTCCAAGATACCATTTTCATCATTATTGTTTGGTTACATTTGTGTTTAATCCCACTTCTTGTTAACATTATTTGCTTTTGGATTCCCAAATCAATCTTTCTTCATATTTTCTTTTCTCTTTTATTATGCTTTTTGGGGTCTTCTTCTCTCCTTACCAAGCTCACCAATGTTTTCATATTTTTCAAAATCTCTTCTATTTTTCTAGATTGCACCATTTGAATTATCATATTTATGCTACCTAGAAAATATAGAGTGTAAGAGACAACCTCCACACTATGTGTTTTTTATTCTTTTTTTTTTTTGCTTCTTTTATTTTATTAATTGTATTATTTTTTAGTGTAGGGAGATGAGTTTTCCTTTAAATTATAGGTAGATGAGTTCCTATTGTTTGAAGAGGATTGAGATGATTTACCTTATAGTCATCCTCTTCCACATTCTCCCCTTTGACAATTGGCTCTAAATATTTATTTATATCTTTAGAACCTTCTAAATTTGATCTTTCACATTGCATTTGTTCATCTAGTTCATCCTTATTGGTTCCTCCTCAAGTTTACTTTGAAAGAATTATGATGGCTTGGCATCTAATGAGGTAGAGGGTCATTGCCACATTTTTTGAGGTAGCAAATACTTGGTCTGATTTTTTAGTTGTTGCTACATGATCCCCCACTTCATTGTTGGGTTGTTTATAATAAGAACCTTTCACATCATTCTCAATTGCACTCATTTTGCAATCTCTTGTCATATGTCCAGTCTCATGGTATATGTAGCACCAAAATGCAATGTTTTCATAATCTACTTGTTGGTCAACTTTCCTGATTCTGATTTTATAATGATGGATTTGAAAAAGGTTTTAAGAATCCATAGTAACACATATCCATATGTACATAGTTAGGTTTCATTCCATATAAATCAATGTCACTTGTATCCCCATGTACGCAACTAGGTTTTATTTTATAGAGCTCACTCAAAACTCTAAATAATCAGAATCAAATAGTAACCCTTCCAAGATTTTTTGTCTCTACGAAAACAATTTCACTTCAAATACAAGATATCCTTCCCCATAAACCATGGACCATCATGTATTACTTCATACTAGGCTTCCAAACTAGAATTGTTTTTTTTGAAAATTCAAACAATCCTTTCGGAGAAGAAGACAGAGAACATTACGAATTATTTTTCCATTTCCTTCCAATCTACTTTCAAATATCTAAAAATTTTAGCCAATAACCATTGAATTTATAGATTAACTCTTTACATTTAATAACCATTGTATCATACTCAATCATTTCATCTTTGATAAATACTTTTTGAGGAATCATTGTCACATCCATGATACTTGCTATTAGTTCCTTCTTCCCTTTATCCTTGACCATCAAAAACATGCTTTTGTCAAATAAGGCAAATTCAATTCCATCTATGGCTTCCTTAATTGATTTTCCTTTGATACCTGGTTTCTCTACATGAGACCCTCCAGTACTCCAATTTCCCAACTATCTTGTGTATAACTCAAAAGGCCAAAGATAAGATTCATTCCTTACTAGCATGACTCTCCTGCATGTTCTCACTCCTCGCTTGTTGCCCTCACAAATTACATTAAAAACAAATTAAAAATTAATATTATATTTAAAAAAAAACACAATAAAGAAATGAACCACCTAAAGAAGAGCTGAAATGATTCTCAACCTATTCAAATGACATTCAAACTTCCATAAACAATTTCCAACCTAAATTCTTTTTGCTTTTTGCTTACGTAACATTAAGTTTAAAGTTTATGCAATATAAAGTTGTGAATTTTGGATCATAAAACATGATATATAATTGTAATTTTAATTTTATCATAAATAATAATCAATGATTACCACACTGGCATATTTATTAAATGTTTTTCTTTTCATGATTTTTACTTGTTTAATTTTCCATATTTCCAAATTCTTGTACAATCGTTCCCCTTGTTGTTCCCTTTTGAGTGAAAGTGAGTGTTTTTATGGTGTCCTCTTTTCGCATATCCTACTTTTCATGGGTCCACCATAAGAGGATGCAACATAATATCGAAACAATATGAAATCTATTGACAATTCTAATTGAGTGAAAGTGAGTGTTTTTATGGTGTCCTCTTTTCGCATCTCCTACTTTTCAGGGGTCCACCATAAGAGGATGCAACATAATATTGACAATTCTAATTATAGTCATATTTTCATAATGAAAATCACATGTTTTACCTGAGGCTTGAAGACACTCCCAGTGGTATTATGTGAAATGCCCTCAATAAGAAGAGCAATGCTTGAAGACACTTCCAGTGGTATTATGTGAAATGCCCTCGATAAGATAAGAAGAGCATGTGCATTGGATGCACTCTCTGGTGGCTCCTTCATTTCCCCAGCAACACATGCCCTAACCAATGTTGTCATCTGCAAATCAGTCATGCATTGTTAGATGCAAGCAGTACCTCACGATAACTGAAATCCATATACAGATTATGAGGATTCAAGTCCATTGATATTGACCAATTAGTCACTATGATCAACCTGATTTAATATCAGTGTTCCATTTTTACTACTACAAATCGCCGTGGCAGAACCCAGTCTCACATGCTGACAACCTTTGCACCTATAATTCCAGAAATTTATCATGTTTAGAGCACAATTACTACACATACATAGCAGAAAATGTAATCAAATTAAACACTCACTAGAGCTTTGTCTGCCATCATCTTTCTCATTGAATAAGCCAACCTGTGAGTAGTATGAGAACAAACATGTGAGATCAGAAGAAGAATAGTAGTCAATAATAACTGTCACAAAATTTGTTTTAAGTTTTGCATTCAATCATATGTTAAGGTACATATGGTGACAGCCAAAGGAAGCCCTTCTGGAATAGCAACAACAACAATGGTGACCTGACCAATTTTTTTTTAATTAGTATTGCATTTTATAATACCAAAGAAAAGATCTATCTAGGAAGTATATCTACAGATGTTTATCCAATATGTTTGTCTACAAAGAAACTCCTTTTTGGGGGGAAGGGAGATTACGCTTTCTGCAAAGACCTGGCCAAAGATATTTCGATAAAATTAGTTAAAACAACGACGTCATTTGTATTATTGGATTCAATCCTACTAAGAAGTATTACTAAAAAAATAGTTAAGACTACAAAATGCCGACTCACTGCAATCGCAAAGATTTCAACAAGCCCATTAATTGCATCTCCAATCTTTGTCTTGTCTGCTTTAAGAGGGTTCCATCTGCTTTTTCTGCATATCCAGTAAAGAATCTGAAGGAAAGGATGACACAAATTAAAAAAAACACATAGAAGTGCAAAATACGAGTATTCAGAACAGAACAATTGAACTTTACTTACCTTATAACAAGGACAATTAATACAGCCATTGCTACTATAAGTCCCACCTTGCCAATAAATGTGGCAACACCCTTTAGGCGTACCTGTTGTATACAAAAGCCATTCATGTGTTTCAAAAAGTGAATGCGACACTAACAGCGAAAAACTGACATATTGGATACTACACAGAAAGCAAAGTTGAGAAGAGACCTGTAATGGAGTTTCGTCACCATTATCCTCTGATATACTTGCCATTAATACACCCCACTCAGTATTTAATCCAACAACAGTGAGATAAAATATAGCAATAAATATTTCCAATTAATAAATTTAAATCAAAACACATATCATCAATTCTTCCAAATAAGATCCAGGCATAACAACTTACCAGCATGATACCATAGCCATCTGCAACCTTACATCTAGACATCAAGAAGGGATTTTTCTGATCTTTGTAAACCTACTTGCAGCTGATGAAGATCTGCATTCCTTGGCATAAGCAACTTACAAACAATCTATTACTTTGAATAAAATGCCAAGGGGACAATATAAGAGAAAGTAACATACAAACTTGCTTTCCCCAGTCATGCTAGACTCATCAATTGACAAGGAGTGTCCTGTAATTAAAATACCATCTGCAGTGACCTGAAAAGATTATCTTCACCACTTGTCCACTTTCCAGAATAGACCAAGTCTTTAATATCCATAGCATGATAAATAGCAGACATAATTTGCATATACCTGACCATTAATGTTTAGAGGTAAAATATCACCAACAACAAGATCAAATATGGAGACTTTAAATCTTCGTCGCCCACGGATAACATGAATAACAATGCAAAATAGCATCAAATCCAAGAATTAAAAATCAATTTGATGCATTACTGTGTGTATGTGAGAAATTTTTTAAGACACAAAGACAAATGTCAACAGAACACGCACCTGCAATTGAATGTTTCTCTTTTCTTCGTTCAGATTTTGGAACTGGAGATACTGTTTGCAGTCACTTTTGCTGCATATCATGAAGACCAGAATCACGTCACGTCTCAAATAATCCCATATGCAGCAATAAGTGACTACAACAGTCTTTCCAGTTCCAATCTAATCAGACTACTACAGTAACTTCGCATGACATGATGTTCTCCAACTGCTGGAAGACATGATGATTTTCGCAAAAGTGATCACCGATGCTCCTTCAAAATTTGCAAGAATCGTTGACCTAATCTAAGATACAACTCTAAATGTATGAGGAATGCGAGTAGCTTCAAATAAATTTTGAATGCTTTTTCATAAATTTAAGAACCGAGGGCTATTTATGGTGACTGTTAACTTACCACGCAATAGATCCACCTAACAGTCAGCATAAGCATAAGCCTCGGTTTCCTAGATTTATATAAAATCATTAAAAATTTATTTAAAACCACTGGCATTGCTTGTACATTTCGACCTGTATTTCAAAATAGGTGAATGATTCTTACAAATTTTAAAGAGGCGACAGTCGTCACTTTGGCAACAATCTGTTGATTTTCGCAAAAATGAGGAACATCCTCTAAAAATGTTCAACAATCTACAAAGTACAAACCACTGCTACTCCTGAGAACAATTTTTCATAATCTTCAACGATCTGATGATTTTCGCAAAATTGACGACCGTCGCTCCAAAAGTCCTCAACAATCTGCAAACTACTGCTCTACTGCTGAGAACAAATTTTCAGAATCTTCAACGATCTGATGAATTTCGCAAAACTAACAACCGTCTCCTCAACATTCCGCAAACAATTTTTCAAAAGGTTCTGAGTTGCTCCAAAACTCGTAATTACAGCAACGAAGAAGAGAGATCTAGCCTGGTTACGTAATAAGTAAGGAACCGCGTTGTTCGTATCTCTACACTGCGTTTTTGGGGCTGTACCATATTCAAGGACGCCGGAATCTTTGACATTTTTACACAAACAAACAAAGAAGTCCCACTCACCACTTCACTCACAGCCACAGCTTTAATTTTATTATATATATATTTTTTTCCCTCAGGGGAAAAGCTTTGCCCAAGGAAATATCCCCGACGGTGCAGGAGCACCAGAATCGAAATGTCTAATGTCGGCAGGCCTAAAAATTTCCAAACAATAATTGAGAGGAAGCTTCCACGCCGACCATGAGCACAAACAAATTCGACCTCTACAAGTAATAAATATTTCAACTTGAGGGAAACCTGGAAACCCGGAAGGAACCATGTGGCGATTGTCGTCCACTTATCACTTCGCAGAGATTCTGCGGTCTCATGTGCGTACTTTTGTATGACATTTGAAAGAAGTTACTTCATAATTAAAAAAAACGGTGATTATTTGTTTTTAATTTTTAATTAATAACCATACATGTCACGTATTCCACAGGAGTGGTCTATAGTTAACCTTCGAATCTAAACTCTTCCTATTATTAAGATTATAAGATATTAACTTAGCTTATGGTAATAAAACGGCTGCTTTATAAATAAAATATTATAAATTCAAAACTCAAAGAAGATATTAATTTAGTTTATAAAAAAAATATTTTAATTAAAAAATAATAAAATTATGATTAATGGTTGAGACATATGAATTTGAATTTGTATTAATGTCCATCGGTGATCAAAAGAGGTCAATAGGACTGTAAAGTAAGACATATACAAAGCAACGGGAGTGCCTAATGCAGCTCCAAAGAAAATAAAGTAAGAAAAACAGTAAACAGGATGACATATGATATACAAGATGTGGATCAAGGATTACTCCCAACATTCAAGGCTGAAGAGAAGTGAGTGATGTAAGAGTTGGATGTCGTTCTAGGGAATCGACGACGAGTTGTATCTTGTTGTATCTCTGTGATCATCGTGGCGCTTCTTAGTCGTGGCCTCTGGAGGCTCGAAGAATGAAGTGATAAGTCGGGATCCCATTATCTGCATAAACTGTTACTAAGTAGTTCTTTCTTGAGATTGAATAATTCTCGGATGAAAAGGGCAATGCATCTATGATCTTCATAATTAATCCAAGATTTTAGTGTATGGGTGTCTTTGAATAAGCAATAATGTCCTCCTCGTATCTCGTAGTAGATAGGACGTGAAAATAAAATGCTCCTCATATTCCACATCAAGACTGCATAATCTGCAAATACTCTAATATTTGGGGAGGTGATGATCTATCTCAATACACAGCTGGTGGGAGCAAACTCGTAGCTGAGCTAGACTAAGGTTGTGTGACATTTGTATCAAATTATATTTTGAAGCAGCGATCAATTCATTCTCTAGTTTTGGTGAAAGAGGTTCCTTTGGATCAGTCCAAGTAGTTTTTATATATACTGAGTAAATCTCATCTCGAATATCTTTATTGGAGTATGGTGCATCGATTGATGCTTTAGTAGGAGGAGGTCTCATGCTGTCTAGGCCAAGAGATTGAAGTAGAGTAGTAGTCTAAGCATACCAACAATTCTTGATCCCTTGATTTGTCAACTGTATTCAGAATTGTAGTGCTAAATATGGATATCTTCTTCTGTTCGACATACAATGAAATCTACACAGTAAAGAGACAACACGAATTGCTTGGGTGAAGTAGCTTACAACAAAATATTAATATGTTAGAGGCACCAAATGGGCTATATGACTTAATATGATTAAGTTGAAGATATTAACTTAGCTTATGGTAATAAAACGGTTGCTTTATAAACAAAATATTATAAATTCTAAACTCAAAGAAGATATTAATTTAGCTTATAAAACAATTATTTTAATTAAAATATAGTCAATAAAACTATGATTCAATGGTTGAGACATATGAGTAAATTAGATTCCTAGGGCACCAAATAGGGTACATGACTTCTTTTATTTTTTATTTTTTATATTGAACATTGTTTACAAATATTTACAAATATCAGCGCTCGTTCAAGCAAACACAAGAGAAATTGACCTCACAACCACATGGATGATAATAACTAGGCAACTGCCATTACATCAAATGCCATTCGGCATGGGCTACATGACTTGATATGATTAAGTTGAAGATATTAACTTAGTTTATGGTAATAAAACGGTTTCTTTATAAACAAAATATTATAAATTCTAAAATCAAAGAAGATATTAATTTAGCTTATAAAAAAATTATTTTAATTAAAATATAGTCAATAAAACTATGATTCAATGGTTGAGACATATGAGTAAAGTAACTTACAACAAAAGATTCCTATGTTAGGGGCACAAAATGGATTATATAACTTGATATGATTAAGTTAATGTAAAAGAGAAAGAAGAACCTTTTAAAACCCTACTTTTATAAAAAATTAAAGAAAAAATAACAATAAATCTATGTTTTTCTTGTGATTATTATATTTTAATTTTAATTAACGACCATATATTGCAAAAGGTTAAAGTTTCATATATTCCAACAAGTAACTCCTAAAAATTTATAGGTAACATTTTTGTAATGCTATGTTATTCCATTTTTTATTTTAGTATAACGTACATCTTTTATATATAACTTTCAAAACCTTACTTTTAAAAAAATTAAAATTTTTATAATAATTATTATATTTTAATTTTAATTAACAACCATATATTACAAAAAAAATTAAAAGCTTCATATATTCGAACATGTAACTCATGAAAATTTATAGGTAACATGTTTGTAATATGTTATTATTTTTTATTTTAATATAATGCACATTTTTTTATATATAATTTTGTGTTAGTGTTAATTTAAATCCTTAAATTAATGGTAATTAAATATAATATAAAATTAAATTTATTTTTCTTATTTTTATCTTTTTTATTATGTGTAATATGATATATAATATTTTTTCTTACAATAACATATGCCAACATTTATGATTAATATATCTATATTTTAATTTACTGATATATATTTTTGTTTAATTAAAACACTAAAAAATGTTCAAGAAGTAGGATTTAATATCTCACTTGCTATTACAACTAGTGGTCACAAGCCTAAATATAGGTCTCTCTCATTCAACAACTTCATTGATTGTAAGACGACTTTTATTACAATAATATTCTCAATGGAAATCATCACAAAATATTATAGAATGGATTTATCAATGGAAATACCTTTGCAATTTATACATTTAATATTTTATAAGACAAAACATTGATGGTAGGATCCAACAACTTTTTGACCTTTGGGACTCTAAGAGGCTATAGCCTCCATGATTCTCAACTAAACAAGATAACATTGAGTAAAAGTCTAAAAAATTAAACCTACAAAAGTGAGTATGTGAGGGATGCCTATTACCTTTATGGTGAAAGATATATTTTACAAGCATTGGAGTAGTATGCACTGGGCAATGTTGTTTCAAGCCAATCCAAGTGTACTATGGTGTGAGAAATAACACAAATAAATATCATACAAATTTGATAGGAAAAATATCTAGAATGCACAGTAAGTGATGATCATAGGATACAAGGTAAACGTGAGCATGGTGAAGGCTTAACAAGCAACTATGCACTAAGAAAAGACCATGTATTTATGTGTGATCATGAAGATCAAACATATGGCATGAATGGTTGTTCTCCCATGTCTATCATAATTTCAAAAGTTTGTATTTGTCTCACCATCATTATTTCCAATACATATTCATTCTTTCTTTGATTAAGCCCCCTTTTTAGCTTGTGGGTTGTTTAACATGGATTAGACGGTCTATCCATATTGGACCATAGAAACCTTAGTATTACACTAATATAATTTGAGGCTCCTTTTAGGAAAAATTAGCCATTTGCTTCTAGCATACTTGTTTTTGCTCCTCATCTATTAGGTGTTTCTCTGTCTTACATAGCCATGGTGTCAAGAACATTTAATACCTCCTCTTATATACCCATGCATGTTTTATCAAGACCTAATCCATCCACTATGTTGGTTGTTGCATACATGAATTTGACCTTATACCTTGGAGAAGAACAAAACAAGGAGTTAGGATTCATGATGAAGGAACAATAGGAACACAAGCACCGAGGTGAACATTGAAGAAAGAGACATTAAGAGAGAATCTAACTTTTAAAGGTTTTTTAATATCCTACTTCTTTATTTTATTCTAAGCACCATCAATGAATTTAAAAAATGATTATAGTTTTATTTTTTGAAATAAATCCTTCTTTAGCATGAGTTTTTCATTAGATTATGGTTAATTAGAAAAACAAGGGTTAGATGGTGGAGTAAGAGGGTTAGGAAGGGGTATATATCTTCTCATTTTACCACTATAGATAACATGCGAGCAATATTGCAATATGACACAAATAGTATTTGGGAAAAATAGTATTTATAAGCATGGGCATTTTATTTCCACTCCAAAGGTCCCTCCATGTTCAAACACTATATGTGGCTTAAATTTTCCTTTTTAGTTTTGGACTTCTATCCATATCTCAAAGAAATTACAAGTCATTTAGGGAGAGTAATCTAGTGCAAGCATACCTATTTCTAACACAGATCCTAGCGCATCCCTATGTGTGAACGAGATTTTTGGCAAGTGATTGTGTGAGGGTTTCATCTAGGTTAAGTACAAGAAATTTTAGAGGTTGGTTTTCAGGGCCTTCGGGTCTTAGAGACCAATATTTTTATGGTTTTTGCTCAATATTTTAGCAATATATGTTGTAGGGGATCCAAGATGGGTTAGAAATATATATTTCAATAGATCTTCATGCTATGAACTTGAGTGACAATGGCTTCCAATTTTCTGCACAAAAGAAAAGTGAAAATCATACATTTCCATAGTGTCTAGGGCATGGATTAAAGAGATCACGAAACAAGTTTCAAGCATCTAATAAAAAATATCTCAGATCTCAAGTGAATCTAGTGCTAAGGTGCACCCAAAAAATAAATCTATTATGGAAACCCCTTTCAAGGGTAAGAATTTCGAAGAATCAGCCCCAAAAATGTTTTTTAGAGATGTCCTTCATGGTGGACAGCCTCAACCTAATGCTAATATTAACCTTAGAGCTTCTCATAAACATCTAAAAATACCTAAGATTGATCCTAGGAAAACGGAGTCAGGATGTCTTAAAACAGTTGATGGAACTCATATTGTTAAGCTTGATATGGGCAACATTTAGACTGGCATTGAATATTTGGAAAAAAGAGGACTAATTTTTTATATCGCAGGTTTTCGTCCAAGCCTATCTGCATTCAAAGTCAGGGCTAAAAAAAGCTGGAAAACTAAAGGTGAGTTACAAATGTCTATTTATCCAAATGATTATTTTCTTGTTTTATTTTCTAATAATGAAGATAGAGAGAAAAATTTTCAAGGGGGTCCCTGGTTCTTTGGAAGGGTAGGGCTTTTCATGAAGCCCTGACATACTAAATTTAAAGCTAAAGAAGAGATGCCCTCTACAGGTCCCGTGTGGGTTAGACTCTTTGGCCTCTCAATTGAAATATGGAATTCGATTTTTTTTCTTCAATTGGAAACTCTTTAGGAATATTTATGATGACTGCTAATTGTACTCAAAAAATCGAACATATTATTTATGCTCAAATTTATGTTTTAATGGATTTTTACAAACCCCTTCCTAAAAAGATATATTACAATTTGGGAAGGACACTTAGGAGCAAGTAGTGGACTATGAGAACATTCCTTTTTGTTGTAGAATTTGCCATGAGTATGGTCATTTGGCTAGTGTTTACCCAAATAAAACTCCAGAACAAAAGAAAGAAGATATAAACTCAACAGGTTTCCAAATGCCTAAGAAGAAGAACACAAAAAAAAACCAGTTATGAAGGATCAATCAAAGTTATATGCTAATATGTTTGAAATTATTTCCACAAATGATATTTCAAGTGAGGAAGAGAAAATAATGGAAACAAAAATCTTAGAAACACAATTTAAAGATAAAGGTAATAACTCAGAGAGAAACCAACAAATCAAAGGTTTTTAATAGAAAAAAGGGGAGAAAATATACACAAGAAAAACAATCTTTTAAATGTTAAAACTTCAAATAATACAGGTTTCAATATAGACTCTGTTGAACATTTTGGTAACATTTTGACTGTGTACAAGTATTATTCAAGGTTAGAAGCCATCTCATATTTAATTGGATTAAGTCAAGAAATAGGGAAAAAAAACTGAAGATAGATTCTAATCAAAATGCAGGTCACAAGACTAATCAATATCATATGGTAAAAGAAGGTGAAAAGGTTGTATAGGAAGGTAATATTAATGCCCTTCCCTAATTTTTTAGCCCTAGTATTAATGAATATTATCACTTGGAATATTAGAGGACTCAAAGGGAGTATTTCAAAATAAAATGAAATTAAAAGAATGATTAAGATAAATCATCCACATCTTGTTTTCCTTCAAGAAACGAAGATGTCAATAGAGTATATAGAATCAATTGCTAGTAAAATTTGGCCAATAGGAAAAGTGGTTTCCCTCAGTTCCCATGGGAATTTTGGTGGTATTTATTGCCTTTGGGACCCAAAAGAGGTAGTTATTCACCATATGGTTGGCAGTTGGGGTATTTTGGCTATAGCTATTCAAAGTAGACATTCCAACCAAATTATGCTTTGCATTACTATTTATGCTCCAACTAATTTGGAGGAAAAAAGAAGACAATGGAAGAATATAACTTATATTATCTCTCATTTTCCTGAATCTTGGATCTTGATCGGAGGAGATTTCAATACCATCCTCTCTCTAGATGAGAAAATGAGGGAAATAGAAATTTGGACAGGAGCACTGACCTAATGAGCGAATATATTACAAACCTCAATCTTGTGGGTATCCAACCAAATAATGACCTTATGACTTGGTCTAACAGAAGGCAAGGATTAGCTTGTATAATTGAGAGATTGGATAGGTTCTTGCTCTCTGACAATTTCTTAATCCATGGTCACATTCCTAAAGTGGAGAATCTTAACAATGCTATTTTGGATCACTGGCCAATCATGGTGGAAATGTGGAAAACCAATGTGAGTTTCTCTCCTTTTTTATTTTAGTTAATGTGGCTTAGAGATAGTTCCTTTAAACCTCGAGTGCAACAATGGTGGAAGGAAGGTAAACCTAGGTATGGGACTAAGATGTTATATTTTTCCAAAATATTGCAATACATTAAATCCAAAATCAAGACTTGGAACTAGAAGGAGTTTGGGGATGTTCACAAAAAAACATGAAGTTATATCTCATATTGAAATTTTGAATAAGAAAATCCATTTAGATGGCCTCACAGAGAGTACAAGTACAAATGAAATTAAACTCATAGCTCAATTAGAGGAATGGGAAAAAATAGAACTCTTATGGAAGCAAAAATCTAAAATTCAACGGCTCAAAGAAGGTTATCGAAACATAAATTTCTTCCACAAACCTCTTCTAGATCAAATATCTCACAACTGTATTTCTTCCCTAAAATTAGATTCTGGAGATGTTGTCTATACTTGGGATGGCATGAAATCTATTGTTGTCAATTACTATTCTAATATTTTTGTTGTTACTCCTATTGAATCAACTTCTCAACAAAATGTTCTTCAATAAATCCCTTCTCTTATCACTTCTGAGGAGAACTCTATTTTGACTGCTCCTGTTACTATCAATGAGATTCAACAAGTAGTTTTTAAAATGCAAAAAGGGAAAACCCCAGGTCCTGATGGTTTTCCCATTGAATTCTACCAAGAGTTCTGGGATATCCTTCATGCTGATTTATTAGAGGTGGTGGAAGAAGCCAGGATAGCCAAGAAATTTTTAAGGTTATCAATAAAACTTATATTACTCTTGTTTCGAAAGCTCAAGAGACTGATCATATCTCAATTTTTAGACATATTTCTTTATGTAATGTTCTTCTAAAAATCATTATTAAGATCATTGCAGAAAGGTTGAAGCCTCTTTGGTATAAGATTATTTTCCCTAAAAAAGGGGGTTATGTGGAAGGGCATCAAATAGTGGATGAGATAGTTCTTGATCAGGAAGCCATCCATTCCATGGATATGCAAAAATATCCTTCCATGTTCATTCGGTTAGACTTATCCAAAGCTTATGATAGAGTGAATCGACACTTCCTTATCAAAGTTTTGAGGTAATTTGGTTTCTCTCAGGATTGGATGGATTGGATTATGGGATGTATCTCTTCAATTTCCTACTCAATGGTAGGCCTTCTCAGTTGTTTCCAGCTTCTAGAGGTATTAGGCAAGGTGACCCCCTTTCCCCTTATTTATTCATCATTATTATTTAATGCTTAGATAGGACTATAACCAAAAATAAATAAAACAAAACCCTTGAAGGAGTTACCATTGCTCATGGAGCTATACCTATCTCTCATCTTAAATTTGTTGATGACTCTACTTTTTTAGGTAAATCTACGATTAAGGAAGCTTCTAATATTAAGCAAATCATTACCTATTTTTCTAAGGCTATTGGGCAATTGATCAATGAAGACAAATCTAAATTCATTTTCTTTCACTACTCTGCCAAATAATAATCCATGGTCTTGGATAAATTAAGATATAAAAATACTTCCCTTCCAATCACTTATTTAGGTATTCCCATCAATATTTGGAGGCTGAAAAAAAAATATTGGAATTGGTTGTTGGACAAAGTCAAGAAGAAAATTGGAAAGTGGACCAATAGGTGGCTTTCTTCTAGGGGTAGAATCACCTTGGTAAAATTAGTCCTTTAGGATATTCCTATTTATGTTTCTACCATGTTGAATATCCCAAAGGTTGTTCTTCAAGAACTGGATCAAATCAATCATCGGTTCCTCTAGAGTGGTACTAAAGAGAGAAAAAAATGGGACTTGGTGAAATGGGACACTTTATGTCTTCCTAAGAATGAAGGGGGTTAGGATTCCGATCTGCTATTAATAAAAACAAATCTTTAGCTCCTAAATTATATTAGAGGATTTTGCATAACCCCAATGTTCTTTGGGCCAAAAATCTCTATGCTAAATATGCTGAGAACAAAAATCCTAAAGACATTGTTTGCTATTAATTACCTTCCAAAGGTTCTCCCATTTTAGTAGTTCTTAAGGCTAGTGAGGATTTGATAAAGAAAAAATTATTTTGGATCATTCATAATGGTCAACAGGCAAATTTTTGGACAGATTCTTGGGATGGTCACAAGCCTTTGATAACTAAATTTCCTGATTGGAGGCCTTGGATGGAGGAGCTTCACCAAGCTAACTAGATAAAGGTGGCTAATTACTATCGGTACCATACTGGTAATTTAGAGGTTGGTAGATATTGGATACCTATTGAGGACTGGCCTATTCAAATCCTATAAAGGCAAAGACAAGATATCCAATGCATCCTTCATATGAGATCTCTCTCTTGGTCCCATGATAAAAACTTTTTTGAATGGAACAACACTACTAAGAGTGAGTATTCAGTTGCTCAAGGTTATTTGACCTTATGCCATAATAATACCAACCAATCATCTGACATATTTTCTCTGTTGTGGGCTCAAAAGCTCTAGCCTAAGGTGAGTTTATTTACTTGGCTTTTATTACATCGCACGGTGCTTACTGGGGAGCATCTTATGAAGCATGGTTTCCATGGCCCTTTTAGATGTGAAATGTGTGGAGATAATGTGGAAAATATTAGCCATATTTTTTTGAGTGTATGTTAGCCTCTGAGTTATGGAGGAGAATGACCACTTTACTTGGATTACAGTGGTCCAATTTTTTACTTTTGAACAAATTTTGAGGGATTGGCCTAATCAAGAGGGTTTTGATCATTTTATTAGGTAGATAGTTTGGATGGGTTCTACCATTCTTCTTTGGAATATATGGAATGAAAGGAACAACCAAATTATTAATAAATAAAGTAAGGATACTCACTATATATGGAATAATACCACTACCAACTTAGTTGAATCAGTCCATCAGCTCCTTAATCACCCCCAAAAATCCCATCAAAGATGAGATCAAGTGATTCAAATATTGAAGATTAAATCTTTTAAGAGCAACCAACTTAAAGAGAATGTGAGTAATTGCAAGATGGATAGAACAAGGAATTGGCAACCTCCTCCTAAGGATTTTGGAAAAGTCAATACTGATGGAGCCTCTAGAGGAAACCCTGGAAAAGCTAGTGCGGGAGGAATTGGTAGATTTTTAGATGGCTCTTTGGTTTTTAATTTTGCTAAGAATTTGGGTATTCTATACAATAACCTTACTGAGGGTTATGGTATCCTTAGAGGCCTTCAAGAGGCTACTAAGTTTGGATGGGAAAAGGTGCTAGTTGAGTCTGACTTTCAACGCATGATTAATATTTTGAAGACTCCTTCTAAGAATCATAAGGTTGATTAGAGAATAAAAAGAATTATTGAGAAGATTCAATTAATCTAAATAGAATTTTTGAAAGTTTATTACAATCATGTGGTCAAATATTAGAACAAGAGTGTTGATGCTTTAACTAATTAGACTTTGGACAAAGGTGATCTTACTTGATATGGCCACCCTCCTAGATGGTGGGCTTCACAAATATGGGAAGCTCTTCTTTCTATCATTTCTTTGGATGGCTCTAGTTTTAGAGGTACCTAGTTTCTTCTTGATTTATTTTTTCTTCTCTTTGGTTCGGTCAAGGTATTTTAGTTCCCTAGCTCAATATGGTAGAACCCTGAAGGTTCTAGCACAATTTTAATAAAGAAATAATTAAAATAGCATCTAAATTAAAAGAATCACTGTTTCACTGGTAGGAAGGTCCCTCCAATGCATTCAATAAACAATTATATATTCTTCTTCATGGATGATTTGTGTGAATGGCCAACCTAATATATATATATATATATATATATATATATATATATATATATATAAAAAACCTAAAGCTATGTTGGTGAAGAGACGTGATGGTTCATATTAGGAAGAGACGTGATGGTTCACGTTATGAAGATATGTGATGGTTTACTTTATAAGTTCATAATATAATAATTACATGATTAATAATACTAACTAATAATGTTAGGATGGAGGATCCTAACATGCCACCCTCCTTAAAAAGAGCTTTGTCCTCAAATATCCAAGTGAGGAGATTTATCTTTTTTTTTCCAAGCATAATTTTTGCAAGTTCTTGTACTATTTTAATGTCACTTTTTCGAAGGCAGGGATATCTTGAAGGTTGGAGTGTTAGTGGGGGGTTTCCAAGAAAAATAGTAGAATATTTCTTAGGAGAATCATGATGATGATGGGAGGGCAACCCTTGGGTTTACTCAAACACTTTAGAAGGATGCATCAAAAGTGGTGGTAACGCTTCCATATCCTTTTATTGTTCCCTAGGAGAGCCAATAGTGAATGAGTGTGTAATCACATTTATGTGTTGTTTTCAAATAGGTTTGGTTATATGGCAAGAAATCACAATTGAGGAGAAATTTGGATGTAGTTCTTGTAGAGTGTAATTTTGGCCAAAATGGGTGATTTTGGGAATGACTACCTCATCCTTACTTGATGTATTGATCACTTTTGGCTTATCAATTGTATGGCCTTTATCATTTTGATCAGGTGTTTGGGATATTTATTGCTCATTGTCCTTGTTTTCCACATCTTCCTCCTCTTTCTTATCTTCCATGGCTTCCTCATATTCCTTACCTTCCTCATAGTTTCCATCTTTAGTGTTATATTCGGGTGTATCTATAATGATGTCTACCTCAATCACATTTTCGTCATTGGGAGAACTACAAGGAATAGTTGCATCTGAAATATATAGTGTAGGTGTAATACATTGATGATTGCAAATAAATTTCTCATTGCAATGATAGTAGAGGTCTTTTGCTTGTCATTCTTTCATTTCTTCAAAACTAAGATGTTTAATTGGTAGGGTTGGGTTAAATTTTGGGGTTGTGTAAGTGCTTTGTGCCTTTCCATTATGCATAGGTTTGGGGGTAATGTAAGTGGTTTGAGATTTCCCCATAGGTGGTTTCCCTAATTGATGTTGTGCATTGATTTTATCTTCGACTAATTTGGCCAATCCAATAGTCTGCATCATGGTACTAGGGTTGAACATTTGTACCTCTAGCCGAATCTCTTCCTTTAATCCACTAATGAAACAATATATGAAATTTTTGTCATCCAACCCTATGTATTGTTTGGTGATATCCTTAAATTAAATTTCATACTCATGCACGAAAGTGTTTTGATGAAGGTACTAAGTGTTTTGATGAAGGTCCTTGAGAAAATACCACATAGTTAGGTCCCACTTGGCTCTGATACCAAATGGTAGAACCCCGAAGGTTCTAGCACAATTTTAATAAAGAAATAATTAAAATAGCATCTAAATTAAAAGAATTACTTTTATAAAGAATCACTGTTTCACTGGTAGGAAGGTCCCTCCAATGCATTCAATAAACAATTATATATTCTTCTTCATGGATGATTTGTGTGAATGGCCAACCTAATATATATATCTAACCTAAAGCTACGTTGGTGAAGATATGTGATGGTTCACATTAGGAAGAGACGTGATGGTTCACATTATGAAGAGATGTGATGGTTCACTTTATAACTTAATAATATAATAATTAAATTATTAATAACACTAACTAATAATGTTAGGATGGAGGATCCTAACACAATCCAATATTTCTTTTTTTTCCTCTGTTGATTATTGCCTTAAAAGTCTTTTGGTCTAGAAAGGTCATTGTTGTATTCTATTTTTGCTTTTCTATTTATGTGTGTTTTTCTATTTTATTTTTTATTTTTTGTTGTTCTTGTGTTTTTGTTGTTTTGTGTTGTTGTTCTTGTGTTTTTGTTCTTCTGCTTGTGTTTCTATATGTTTGCGTTAATTTTTGTTTTTGTGTTTTGGTGTGTGAGTGTTTTATATGTTTTTATTTTTCTTTTTTGTTTGTTGTTGGTTGTTTTTTATTTTATTTTATTTTTTTATTTTTAGGTTTTGGTTGTTTTTGTTTTTCTTATTTTTTTTGTTTGTGTCTTCGTAGCGTTCTATTATTTTTTTTTTTATGTTTGTGTTGTGTTATGTTGTTATTGTATTTTTTTTGTGTGGTTCGTGTTTTTTTTTTTTATATTATTGTGTGCATGTTTGGTTGTGCTTTATATTTTTGACACACTTAAGGAGCATGTTTTTTTTGTTTTATTTTTTTAATATTTTTGTGTGTTTGTGTTTGTGTTTGTGTATTCTTATTTTTTTTTGTTTTAGGTTTACTCCTTGAGTATGTCAAAGGTGGTAGGTCAGGTACGAGCCCTAGGTGATTTTGGCAGAAGAGATACCCGTACCTCCTTGGGTCTTACCCGAAAGTGGCATCCATTCTAGGATGTTTTCCACAAAAAAAAATCTAGTGCAAGCATATGTATTAAATTTTTTGGATTTTATAGGTACATGCATCCTAGAAATTGAATGTTACTGCATTTGAATCAATTATTTTCGAAGTCCATTCTACTCATAGGTCTCAAGTTTAATTATTTTTAGAAAATTATGTACTTGAACATGGCAACAAATTATTGCTACTACAAAGAGGAAAATCACATTATTAGGAATGCACCAAAATTCCAATAATGAATAGCCAAATTTCAAGGAAACATATTACATGTTGCTCCTATTGAATAGTCTAGTACTTTTCATGTGGATTCTATTGCAAAGCAACCTAGGGCCATATTTGCTGGTGGGATTACTCTGTCCCTTCATTCTCATGTACCTAGCACCTCTATCTAGTTAGACCCTCCAACTATTGCATCTTGAATTTCTTTAGGGCCTTTGTCCCCTCTTCTAAAATTATTGTTCTCTTATATAAATTAAAAATTTCTCATTGTAATGGAGGTGTAATCTCTATAAGGTGTCCTTATTGCTATTGGTCAACAAATAGAACCAACTCCATTAATCAATAACTCCTTTAGAGTAGAGGATAAGAAGTCAAATATGGTACTTAGTGTGGTTGATAGTCAATATATAATATAAAATGCAACCCTCATAACTTTATCTAAAATTCTTTCTTCTATATTAGGAAGGTAATGCACATCTCTCCATAATTTCTTTTAGGAGATATCTTAAGTTGATTTTATCCTAACAATGAATTGAGGAAAGTGAAGAAATGTAAGGGTTGGGGATAAGTTTCTCCCTTATTTCAAAAGGAGGTGAGAATCCATAGGCAAGCCCCTTGTCTATGTGGTATTGTTGATGATGCAATTGATAAGACTAGTATAGAACCAACCAAGAGATGAACAAGATTTACCACAGATAGAATCGCAATGAACGCCAACTCAAGTAGCTCAACAAATAAATATGAAGCCCTTGGTGGGGCTATTTTTTACGCAATAATAAATAACAAGCTTAATGAATTTTATAAGAAATTTTCTAATATTTTACTTATTCATGAGGTTATCTATAATATGTTTTTCCTTGAATAGATCCTTCAATGGGTTTTTTAACTTTTGATCATGAAAGGCAAGTCTTATCACTGAGCACTAATAAGTATTTTTCCAAGCCCTTATCCTACTATGATTGTTTATATGCTTAAACTTCTAATGTGGACTGCATATAGTAAAAATAATTTATACAAGAATCCCAAATGCAAGATAACACAATAGAAGAAAACCATAAGATTTTTATTTAAAATAGAGGAACATTACCCAATGAGTTACTCTTGCATCTATTGGGACTTACCACCAAATTGTGGATTTTTCCAACTATAACTGCCCACATTTATTGGGCCAACATGAAATACAAATAAAATAAAGTATTATATTCTTCCTCACAACTCTATACAACATACTTTTCTAAGCTTACAAAAAATTATACTAGAATAATTTCTTAATACAATGATACAATGTTATAATGATGTAATTCTATAATCATACTATGCTACCATACTCAAAGTGAGGGGGATATTTCTATTTTATAGAGTTTACTAGGATTGTGTATGATTATCTACCATCTATCCTTGATTAATAGATATTTCCATGTATCCTATGTGTTGTTCTTCTTATCATATTTGACTTGTAGATATATTCATATGAGCTTTCAATTATTTATATTTGACTTGTAAATAGTCACCTATGAGTCTTACATTCAACTTGTAGATAATTACATGTGACAATCCAACTAGTTGTACTTGACTTGTGAATGCTTGATATGTGACTTTCAAAAATCACCATATGACTTTCACACATTAATGTTTTATTCCTACGTGATTTGACTTGAATCCCATGTGACTCTTTACCCAAATATTGAATTATTAAATTTTCCATATATGACAAATAGATAATAGTAACTTACACATCTAGTTCTTGAAGTTGACTTATTCATTTTATATTTTACTTTCACCAAACATATTTATGTTGCACATGATCCCAATATTATATGACACATTTAATATAATGAAGACATGACCACTAAGACACTTTTACCTAGACCTTGAATTTTACTCATAATTTTTACAACGTGCTTATTTTTTACTATGATCCATAATTTGTGCTTCATTCCCTTTTACTTTTACCAAATGTGCTTTTACTATTACCATATACACTTTAATAGTAACAATATTTTTCATGTAGGAATTATTGTGTGATATCTCCACAACATTCCTATTATGACAAAATTGACCCAACAATATTCCCATGCAAGCTTCCTACAATATTCTCATGTAATATTCCCATAATTTCCTTTTGTAAGCTTCCCATACCTAGCCACACAACTACACTGTATTATAATATTCATTCATCCTATTAAATTATGAATGCAAATATCATGAAAATATATGTGATGATAGTGCTAGATTTACCAATGTATTCACGAATAAATGAAATCAATGCTTACTCAATAAAGAAATGTAAATCTCATATAAAAACAACACAATATGCAAAAGCACCCTAAAACACCAAACAATATCACTAATTAATGAAGAAATATCTCCAACTGATGAAGAAATAGTTGGACACACGAGGTATAAATACCCAAATTACAAGTGATCTTAGGTCAAGGTTAAAGAATCGATAATAAGGGTAATTATTATATAGCTAAAATAAAACCACCTCTATATGTTTTACAATGGCTTAAAGGGAAATATACAAATGAACACATTACAAGGCCAATGGTGTCCTCAATTGAATATTAACACCATATATTTGGATATCACCCTTTAATTTGAATAGGGGATACAAATATAAACCAATATCAATCATCCCCGCTTAAGGGATACTTTCCTATTCCAACACACTTCTACAATCACACAAAAGGTACGCCAAGCATGACCTTGGTCAATATATTCACTTTTTGTTCCACTAAAGTCACATAGATTAGGTCAACCATCCCATAGGCATGAAGCCATAAAAAATAGTGCATCCACACCTCATTGTGCTTTGTCCATTAATGAAAAATATGATTGCAGACAAGCTCAATAGAACTCTAATACTCATAGTAAAAAGTTATTAGAAACTGCTAAGAGAGAAACAATTGCTCAATAATCATGAGCATCACCAAATATGTTTAGTGACCTTATTATTGACACAATACTAAACTTCCATAAAATATTAAAATATGGTGGATTGCTATCAATAATTCTAATATAATGTTTCAAAACCAAGATAGAATATAAACCCAATGTTTATTGTTGCTAGTCTAGATAACTTTCCTAACCTAAATCAAATAATCTAATTAACACTAGATGATCCTCAACTGACTAGTGAATGACCATATGGTAGGCACCTCTATGTATTGAAGGATCTAATTGACCATTATCTAATGATTCTCATAAGGTGAAAACATACACTTGGAACAATAACTAAAAGTGAAGGCAAATATATAATTGAGAGTGTGAGGTAGATAAGACACCCAATAAGAGAGTGTTACAAGGTGACATCCATCCAAGGAGTGGTATAGTCCACTTTAAGCTTCAATTCTAAATGAAATATGATAATACAAAACCACTACAAAATATCTACGACATACTTAGGCTTTGAGATAATGATCCTTGGGGATACTAATTGATCTAAATCCCCAAAGAATAGTGAAGAAGCCCTAAATATATCATCTAAAAAGTATCATCCAGTTATGAATTTGCATTCTAGATCAAGGATGTTGAGTTTTCCATGATGTGAATATTAGCAACATACAACACAATGCCCATAATTTATCCATATTGATATTTAATGTAAATATCATATTTTTGCACATATCATCAAAATCCATAATTAAGGAAGAAAGAGTGAATCATCTCATGCCAACCAAGAGGAACTTGATTAATCCTACACAATGTCTTCTTAAGAGGATAAACTAAGTGTTGTCATATCAAAATGTACGACTGGGCAAGGGAATATACACGTGTGCCTCACATGGAGTGAAATAACAAGAAGTATCATAGATAGAAAGGAAGAATCACGTGTGGGGTGACCTTCAAGGTTTTTAATTAAGGCTAGTTCCTCATCAGACCTAAGTCCCTAACTCATAGTGAGCTCTGTGAGTTGAGGCCAGGGAAAAAAACCAATTATAGTAAAAGTAAAGAACAATAAATTGAATGCTTTGTAGGAAAATTAAAGTACTAAGCTATTAGGTGATGAACAAAAGAATTAGGGCCCCCACGTTTTGAATGCAATAAGTGGAAATTAAACATGAAAAATGTCACCTATGGCTAGTTAACACAACCAAGAAAAACATACTATTAGGAATCAAGATAAGCTAAGAGGAGGATAGAGAAAAATTAATCATGTCTTCCATTAACATGCTTAAAATGATTACAAGAAAATGAGGCCCAAAGTGTTTGATGCTCCCTAGGCATGAGAAAAGGTTTGAGCTCCCCTTGTTATAGTAGGAAATATGGGTTAAAGAAAAATCTTGTAAGACCATGTACCAAGCATGAGCAAAAAATTCCAATGCCTATTACAATGAAATTGGGCCTATTTATCATCAAGAGGAGGGTGCCTTCCCTCTAAATTTTTATGCAAAAGGCCTATAAATATCTTCTATTTATGTAGCTGAGAAATCCCTCTACAACTTATGAAACAACTTTGAGGTCTTAGGATCCAGGGCCATAAATGTTGAAATATTTTCATCCTTTGGATGATCGAGTGAGGTTGACTCAACTCTTTGTTGCTGCATTGGGGTGGTTGCACCATTACTTCTCCATTGTGTTTATTTTGGAGTGTGTTGCTTTTATGACGGGGTAGAAATGACCTCATTAACAAGTGTAAGTGGAAATGGTAGGCTTACATGTATGATGATGGCCATGACTAGCGTGTGATTAGCTCTAATACATTTGGCCATAAAATTTTAGCTTTACGACCATTGGAAGAAGTTCTCTTTAATGGTTTTTTGTTTTTTCTTCTTCTTGTGCATGGCTACAATGTGTCCTTAGATGAGGTGGAATATCCCTTAGCCAATGGTGGGCCTTCTATGTGAAGTGCTAGTTATTTCCTTCCCTAGACTCCCAACTAGTCACCATGTGATCTACTTTGGATTCAATCCAAGATTCCTCTTCTCACATACACTTTCCTCCATTGGAAGGACCACACAGGACATTGGATTGAAAATTAGTAGTTCATAAGCCTTGGTTCCCTTGATGCAGATGGGTCATGTAGAAGATAGGTTTTGAAAATAGATGTAATATCTAATGGTTGACAGGGCTCTTAGCTTGTTTACCCTATCCTAAAAGCTCATTTGTTTTAATTTAAGATGAGAAGTGCCCTTTGATTGTTTAGCTTTGGCCTATCTTGCTTTTGATTGGTTTAGCTTGGAGTGAAGTGAGGCTATAGAGAAAAATTCCCTACAAATTTGGTGGCTCGTAAGGCTCCTCATCCTACTAAAGGAGTGAATCCAAGATTTTCTTGCCTTGTCCATTAGGTACAAAGTCCAAATTTGGAAGTTGTAAAAAACAATGACAAAACTAAATAATAACAAAGTAAAGGATAGGAAACAAATATTTTTGGGGATTGTGTGGGAAGGTTCAATGAGATGGGAGCTTGCTCATTTGAGCTCTCACTTCCTTCCACTCTTCTTTGTAGAATGCATGAACTTCATGGAAGTTACGATGACTCCTTTGGAGTTAAACTTGATCCAGGCATGAGAAACTTGCTACTCCATGTGCAACTTCTTGCACTTGCACTATGATATCTACCATAGATTTGAAAGACTTCACAACATCTTTAATTATTAGTACATTTGGCATATTTTAAAAATCTAGCCCTATTTCATTTCATTCTTCTAGGGCTTGTGCATATTCTTGCTTTGAAAGGGGGGAATATCCTCTTTCCCATGAGTATGGTAACCATTTTTGAATTAGGTACTCTAGAGAGGTGTGTAAGCTTTTGACCACTTGTTTAGGACTTATGCTTGGGCCACACATTCATGCATGGATTATTCTATATTTATGGTTTCCTACATATTTTTGAATATTGCCTCATGATCTTGGATCCCAATGGCTTTTAGATCTTGTTTTATTGTAGTGATGATCCAAACTTAGAAATTTTCTACTTTTTGCATCCTTTCTAATTTAATCGCTAGGGCTTGCTCCACTTCTTGGGTAATTTTAATGCTTAATCAGGATTCAAAGCTGATGAAATAAATGAGTGAGGACATTGAATCTATGGAGTTAACTATGTTGTTCCAATGTGATATGTAGACATTCCATATCAACATAGTGGTACTTTGTTGCACAATCTCAGAGTATTTCCTTCATTCCTCTAGTCCTTCTCAAAGTTGATCTTATATGACTTGAGTTGATCTTTCACAACAAACAATCGATCCAATAAATCTTGGCCCTTATTTCATTCTTCTAGCTAGGAAACTATCTCTTTATCACTTGCAACTTGTTCCTTTTGATTTTGGATCCCTTTGACCTCATCTTAAGAATATTTAAGGGCATCTTTGACTTCCTACAGCTCCTTTTCTATATTCTACAATTTTCTCTCCAAGGTCATCAAAACATGTTTAAGGAGCTTCATCAAATTTTTGGTTAATTTAGTCATGCCCTTGGCTTTGATAACTTGATAATATTAAGGTTGCATTTACCCCTTTGGATCATAGAATTTTGGGTCCATATAAGCTAGGTGGATATCTCTTTCTTGTAAATCAATTTTTCTTTGGAGGTCTTTTTTCATAGGCCTATTTGCTCTCTTTACCTCCTTGTTTTGTGTATATTTGAAGACTTTCCTTTGAATGTTCCTAAAGTATGATAGTATGCTTGGAGAAGCGATGGATCCAATTACCAGTTTTCCTAATGTAAGGACATGTAATATGGGGTGGAAGAAGGGGCCAAAGGAAGGCGATTGAGAGGTAGCATAGAAGGCTGGGAATCCTTTGGCTAAGGTAGATTAGATATCAACTTGAGGAGTAGTAGGATCAAAAGCTATTGGTATGAGGTCTTTAGGTCTCTGGTGAGAGCTCCATGTAAAGGATCCATATATTGGGTGTGTATGAGGAGAATATAACTACTGACGCTACTAGGACAAAAGTTGGTTTTGGCAAGGCTAGTATCAAATACAATAGGGACCTTACATCCAATAGGGGAGGAAGAGGGAAATTAGGTACTACTCTAGGGACCTAGTCCATGGATACTTGGATTTTTCTTTGAAGGACATTTCTTCTTTTTCTTAGCTCGTAGAGAATCAACATTGTGGGAATAATCCTTCTTTTTTTGCTTATGTTGTGTCAGGGTAGATGCTTGAACCAATATTTCTTTATCTAGAAAGTACTATTTGTTAGCTTTTGAAGCTAAATACTTAAGATAAATTAACCACAAGATATCAAATAAAATTACAATATGAAATATATGATAATGGTAATATTCTAAATATATAAAACTCAAAAATAACTTTAACAATCACTCATAAAACTGGCATTAATAAATGCTCACAAAAATAGTACAATAGCTTTGTAAGTGTCACATAACTCAAGGTTATAACATGTATAAATAGCCTTTCTACAATGACTCTTGGATGACTATGACTCTTCCATACCTTGTGACTCTTGGCTCTCCTTTGTACACATATGGAGCTCTATTTGATGTACACTTGTAATATGAGTCTTCACTATCTTTTCCTAATCTATGGACACATGTACACATGGACTAATGTGCACATTTACATTATTGAATATTATGCACACTTGTGCATTTATTACATTGCATAAAGTAAAGACTTAACCTAATCTAATCATGTACCCATGGTGGTACATTGACATGTACCAAATAATGTAATATATTCCAAAACCCCCTGTATTACATTATTTGGTTATTGAAGACTTTAGTCTTCAATATTGATCTTCATCTTGATTCTGAAACTTGTGCTCTTCTTTTGGTTGAGTCTTGTTCTTGTAACTCATGTTGTCTTTTCTTGCTTATCTCTATATTTGATTCTTCAATCTTGATCTAATAGAATTTGTGTTGTTCATCCTTGTTCTCTTTAATATATTTCTTTTATGCATTTTGATCAAATGAAAGGTTAGTATATTCCAATTTTTGTGCTTTCAATATTACAAAATTCTTGAGTTCTTTCATAGACATCAAATTCTTCCATAAGCATTTTACTTTTCTCTTTGTAATTTGAATCATATGAACCTTTATTTTCATGTATGGAAACTTCTACTTCATAATTTTCATTCTTTGATTCTTGTGTATGAATATGGAAGGTAAATTTAGATCATAATTGATCCATTTTTCTTTTCCATTTCCTATAATTTGCTTCTCAAAAAATCCATTAGTGTTGTTTTGAACAACAACATCTTGTGTGAACCCAAATGATTCTAGAGCATATGTACTATTGTTAATATATCATGTAGCTTCTATTTAATTGTAGCTTCTCCATTTACATACTTGAATTCTACCATCTCTCTACTTTCAATTAGTTGATTGTTTAAATGAGATTTGTAGTTAGCATTTTCAAATCAAAACTATTTGTGACTTCAAGGTAATCAAACCATTGTAGATTTCTTATCATATGTTTACTTGCTCCTAAATATTTGGACCAATAATCCATAATTATTTACTTTTAGTAATACACCTTTTAGTATTTTGAACTTTTGTAGTTGACTATCTTATGACTCCCTAGTTTATGTATAAGATTAAATATGTTCTAAATTTCAAAATCCTAATTTGATGTAGAACTCCTTATATCTCCTTAATAAGAAATTTAGAAATTTGTAGAAATAATTTTGCAATATTTTAATAATCCAATTTGATGTAGTAGACCTTATCTCTCCAAAATTTAAAAATATTTGCAAATCGTAAAAGGATTTATAAAACCTAATAGTTCAATTATAAATCCTCCCAAAACTTTCAAAATAATTCCTTAAACTTCAAAAATATTTTAGATTTTCTCAATTTTTTCCAAATTCTATTTTCTAAGGTTTTCAATTACTTATATCTCCATGCAATTAAATTAATTTATAGTCGACTATAGTAATTTATTAATTCTTATTTCCTCTTTATAGCTCCTAATTTGGGTAGTAATTTAAAATTAAATGAGCTTTTACCTCAACCTTAGTAAAGGAAATTTGAATATTGTAACTCCTTGAAATAGTTGACTCTCCTTCTATGTGTGAATATAATGACTAGTTCAATGGTGCTCAATTCGTTTACGTTCCTCCAATGGTTATGCACTAAGTGATTTATTTCACCCGATCCTCAATGGCAGTCCTCCTGAGATTTTTTGATGTGCGTACAATAATTGTTCTTTGACTGTAGTTTTTTCTCCCTACGTGAGATAGGTCCACCACTTGTGTCTCTTAGTGCTACTTGTAATGTCTATTATATTTTGACACTCATGCAAAAACCTCCTTCCTTCTTTAGGCATCACGATCATTACTTATACAATGACTATTTTTGTTGCACTGACTATTACACTACCACTATTCATGCACTATCCTCATAATAGACTGGTAATATTCTACCTTGTTATTCTAGACATCATAGGTTTTGCCAACAACCTACCCTATGTGCGTTACGAACGCCGCATCTACATTGCTTCTAGAAACATGATTCACTCCAAAATTAGCGTTGTTAATGACAATTACCTTCTTATTTGTTTTGCACTCTAAATACTATTTTCTTGACTGTAAAGATATTAATAATGATGTTCTAGTCAAGATTTGAACACTTAATATTCTAGAATTATGTCTTTGAGGGCAATACATTTTCCTGTGAATGATATCTACTATTGGTACTTCTTCCTATCACAACGATCGTTACACCTTTCTCAATAATTCTTTGTCAACCAATGACTTCCACGTTGTGGCAATTGCTTGGTTTCTACATTGGTCCTTTTATTTTTGGAAAAAAAAATCTCCTTTGGCAATTGAAATTTCTTTTATTACTTTTATTCTCAGGCTTGTTCTCCAACCTCAATTTTTACACTTCCACCTCAGATTCTAGTTGTTGCTATGTCTGCCTTGACTGTTGCACTTTCATTGTGAATGTTGGTTAAAGATGTAGCTTCCTTTCTACCTAGTTTCATTGATATAGATGGAATAACACTAATTTGAAATGAGTTGGATGGCTCTCTTGATTCCATGTTATATTATTTTGTCATGAGTATCTATTTGCTTCTTTTTGCTTTAGATTGACTTTGAACATGAGATGATCATTGTTTCTAATCCAATGTGTGCTGGTGTCTCCTCCATCTAATGTGGTGGCTCTTCCTTGAGAAATAGTGGTATTTCCTTGGTCTATAGTGACTATTATTTGAATGGTGGAATCTCTCCCTTGTGTTATGATGACACTACACTACTCCACACTAATGCTTCTCTTCACCTTTTTATGGTGGTTCCTTAGTGTATTTAGACACTTAAAATACTGCTCTTCTTAGCCTTTATTCAGATTCTCTTTAGACTAATAAATATGCACTTTTAAGAGCTTATAAAAACAACATTATATTCTCCTTATTCTTATTTTCAAATAGACTTTAACTTAGATGTTTGTTGTTTTTTTTGCAGATTTTAGAATGCAAATAATACTACCTCCTTTTGCTTGAAGACTCCTTTCTTCAACTTGCTTCTTCAGATTTCAATAGAGCTAATATGGTTCTCTGAAATGCTTAATGTAGAATGATTTTAATACTTCAATAATGAACTTATATAGCACAAAAAATGTATACCTTTTTCCAGTCTCCTTTTTAGCTAATTTCTATGGCGATTTAATTCATCCTTTTGCAATCTGTACCTTGTAAGTTTGCACCTTTATTCTCATTCACTTTACTATTCCCAAACTTAAGAAATTTGCAACCCTACTTACTATTACAACTTGTTTGTTGCCTAATAACTTCTCTCAAATATACCCATAGTTCTCCAAAATCACAGTTCTTAACCTTATTCTAATGTTGTCCACAAAATCTAATTTTATGGCCCCAAATATTTTCTAAATCTATTCTCTCGAACTCTACAAACTTCAGCTATCAATGCTGCCCAAATTTTGTCCAAAAAATTTATAACTTCGTAGTCAATTCCTCTGTTTCACTATCCAAAACTTACAATGAAACACTCCAAATGGCTACCTTCTTTTGCTCTCACTCCCTCCTTCAATCTCTTATTCAAGGGCACTCCAAAATCTACCCAAATATTCTCCGAATCATAGCTCTCTATTACCTTCAATTTATTATCATGTGACCCTTCAATTCCTACCTCAAAAATATCCAACTCTTATCCTTCTCCTTCAAGCTCTCATTGAATTCTGACTTCAAATATAACCTCCTTCACCAGTATTATTTCTCAAGAATATGAATGTCTTGAGATCTCCAAAAGTCTTCTCCAAAATTGGCAAAATTCTTGCCAAAAACTTCTTCCTATTGGGCTTGTTGTCAGATGATGACAATTATTCCAAATAATCCTTATCAAAAACTTATTTTTTCTTGTAATATCCTATCACAAACCTTCTTCAAATCTTCTCCAATGGATACTTATTCAATTCTAATATAAGGCTCACTCTATCCTTCTTCCTCTTATCCAAATTCTCTTGACACCTCTTATCCTTAGGCCTTCTAATTCTGCAAGTCTTCAACTCTTCTTCAATGATACCTCTCCTTGGCCTCTTCAATATTATAAATATGGTAATTTTGTAATGAGATCTCTTTCTAGGATATCCAAATTCTACTACTTCACAATTCTTCAAACTCTATCTCCAATATTCAATCTTCAATATTCCAAATTTGGAAGCTCTTCAATATGATCTATTTTGGGTCTTTTCAACTTTTGCAATCTATAGCTTTCTATCTCCAATATTTATCTATTTTTTTACAACAAAGAATTAATCCCTGCATGAGGAAAGCATATAGAATTTTAGGTAACAAAGGTGAAATTCTTATCTATATTTTGTAGGAAGCATCCCAAATTTTGAGACTTAATTTTCTACAACAAAAATTTAGACAGTAATAACCAACTTCATTAAAATTTCCAAAATTCTAAAATCAGTAAACTTCACTAGTTATTCTCTAAACTAGTGGAAAGAATTTTGTGTTGAGTCCTAGTCTTCACGACTTCTTCTTCAACCCTATGGAAAGACTCTAGAAAATCTATAATCTATAATTTCCTTTAATATATCAACCTCTCTAATAGTACCTACTTGGGTCTCTCAATATCCTTAATATCAAGGTCTATATTCAAAACCTAAAATCTCCTATTTTGAATTTGTTCTTGGAATAGGTAACTCTTCAATATTCCCTGGTTTCTCCTTCTAGAGGTAAAATCCTTTGCAACTTTAAAATATGTGCAAGTCGATACCTTGCAATAGCTCTTCCTATATCCTATAAATCTCCCTTGTGTCTTTGATACCACTGTTAGCTTTTTATGCTAAATAATTAAGATAAATTAACCACAAGATATCAAATAATATATGATAATGGTAATATTCTAAATATATAAAACTCAAAAATAACTTTAACAATCACTCATAAAACTACCATTAATAAATGCTCATAAAAATGGTACAATAGCTTTGTAAGTATCAAGTAAGTGTCACATAACTCAAGGCTATAACATGTATAAATAGTCTTTCTACAATGACTCTTGGATGACTATGACTCTTCACTATATTTTCCCAATCTATGGATACATGTATGCATGGAATAATGTGCACATTTACATTATTGAATATTATGCACACTTGTGCATTTATTAAATTGCATAAATTAAAGAATTAACCTAATCTAATCATGTACCCATGGTGGTACATTGCCATTTACCAAATAATGTAATATATTCCAATACTATTCAAGTGTTGTGGATCATGTGCCTCATGAGAGAGTATTTAAATTGAATAACCCCCTTTACCCCTAATTCCATATCCATATTAATTGGGTTATGTATTTCACCACCCTTTCTTTGCTACCTCTGCTCATGCTAAATCCTTCTTCTATGTACTTCTTATCCCACCATTTTTTGAAATTTTACATCTTCATCGATCTGACTAAAAATAGGCACCATATTGATAATATCTTGTTACATCACCCACCTGGCATTGATATTTTCCATAAACCATTATCCCTAATGAATTTGATTTTAGGTACATGAATTTGATAATTTGGGTCCACCTTCCTAATCACCTTATAAAAGACATGGTAGGGTATTTTATCCAATGCCAATGATGGAGTTTGATCTAGTAGTTGCTTTAGTAGAGGGGTTCCCATTTCATTTGTAGGGTTTCTAGGTCCTACATAGGTTCATGCATAAAAATTTCTAAATTCTTGACTTTGGCTAGCCACTCCATGAACTTATTATCAGGTTCATACTTCCATTCCTTAGGAGACTTCTAGAATTTCAATTCTTTGAGCTTATTTTTCAAGAGCTAGTGAGCCTTTCACTTTATCAAGCTAATTATTCCAAAAATGAAGGGTAGCTTGAATGGAATTATCTTATTCCTTTTACTAGAATATAGAGCATCAATGATATCCTCTTGGTAAAGGGATTTCAAAGCAAAGACTCGTTGAAACATGTATATGCTTCTTTGTCGAACCCATGCATCTTTATCAATGTTTGATTCTCAACAAAGAACTAGTTACTAGGGAGTTGTCTCACCAAGAATTTTTAGCAACTATCACTAAGGCATTTAGGCCTATGTACATTAAGATTTTTCAATGTTAGGTCTAATAAATTATCAATAAAATCATAATAGGAAGAAGAAGAAAATTTTCTCTAGCCTTTCATCTAGGAAAAGATGGATTGTATGTGGCCTAAGTCATCCTTAGTTATTATAGCTAGATAGAGGTACAATATTGAATACTATAATAGTATCAAATGAACCAGATATGACAAACATAAAAAGAATGACCAATCTTTAAAAATTTAACTAGTCCTTCACGAATTATTTTACAATGTAGTCGACAAAGTCAAGGATCACACTTTCCTAAAAAGGGGATGCCTTAGATAGTATAGGACCTAAATTTAAGATTGAAACAAATCCTCTTCATTTAGGATGAATATGAGTGCCAAAATCCTAGCCACATCCTTTATGCTATCTTTTAGACACTTAATGTCTAGGGGAAAGTCCTATAACTCCTCCCTTATGTTGCACTCATCGTGAAGATAGTCGAGATTCATTAGGATGATGTATAGTTTTTAGGCACTTGCAAAATAAACCATGGTGGACCTCACTTCTATTATTAACATCTCTTGGATCAGGTGGGCATTAATGACCACTCTAAAGCTTTTACTATGGGTTTGAATTTCCTAGGTATCAGGTTTGTATAACTTGATGCATGGGGTTATTATCTCAAAATAATTTTACACTTTGGACACTATGTAATATGAGAAAATGTTAGTCCAGGTATGAGTGATAAAACTCTTAGAAGTTGTTTATTTAAAATGTTCTAGCATCCCATCTCTTAAGCTCTTGGTCTTTATGACAACTTAGGGTCCACTACTCCGTTTGATGCATATTTTATGAGCTCGGGGCCTATGGACTACAGAAAGGGAGTCATTCCTTCTTGACCAGAAGTGATTGGGGAGGGATTTTATGGAGCTAGCATGTGTCTCATCTCAGGCACAAGGATATGGATGCTACTCCTCTTCTCCATTGCTTCTTGTATATTTTTTATAGTTAAGATATTATTAACGTAGGCTATATCCATTGTTTGTTATCTAATGTTTGAATGTTATTTCGAAGATATTTCTTGTTAGAAAGGACCTGAAGGTTGCTATTTATTTTATAGATTTATTTTTGGGGAGTTAATAGGTAAATCAACTTTATTTACTCCATGCATGCAAGATCTCTTTTTTTGAGGATGTGGCAAGAGGCATTTATTGTCTCTTCAAATTGAGTCTATTTCTTAATTCTTGAAATGGTTACTCCTCTATTGAACCATAGAAATGCTTATTCTATGAGGTTTACCTCACTACTTGCCATGAATACAGAATATAGCTACCAATTTTCAATAGACATGACACTCACCCCAATGCCATAGATCCATAATGGATGACATGGTGTTATCACTATATGATTCATATTTAGCCAATGAGGCTCAAGGTTAGGTATGATTGTCAAAATAGGGAAGCATGCCACTTCCACAAAAATATCCATGATAATTCTTGTCTATTATAATAGTACACCTATTTTGCTAATTCAATGCTTTATTATATGTGCCTCTAGGTGTTTATCATTGTATCCATAAGTTATTCTCAATGGTCGTCTAGGTGCACTCTTCTAGAAAAAACTCAAGCTTCAATAATCTATTGATTGAGATTGAGAGGAATGCTACCTTCATAACCATTGATGATCACCTAATTGGATAGTCATTTGGATGTGAATATTACATTATTTTTATCGGTTTGTCGGTTGGGATCATTGCAAATTTTTACCTTTACAAATTTTTGACCCCTTTTGCATTGGAAAACTTTTCCAATCAAAATTAATTTTGGAACTATGTACAATATTTACACTATGTACAAATATAGAATACCTATTTAAGGATCACCCTATGTTGGTTGGTTTTGATGTTTGATTGGGATATGGTTTTCATATTTTTTATCATCTATTGATCTATGTAATCATTAAGGGTGCATGGGTGCATCTCATTATGAAGTAGTTAGAATTTTAAAATCCTCCTTCTACCAAGTAGATTCACTTTCTCTCACTCTTATTGAAATGGGTTTGTCATTTTTGATACACATATAAGTGTTTTGATAGGATCTTGAGCTTATTCTAACATTTATTTTGGAGCAGCATATGGGTCCAGTCTAGTTTAGGGGTATCTCTTTTCATCTTGGGGACTACTTGACCTTGATTTACTGGTGTAACTTGCACTAGAGAGGTCTTGTGATTGTCCACTTATCTCCTTTGAGATATAGCCTTAGTTGGGATAGGTGTTCCCTACTCTTCAATGGCCCTTCTTTTGGCCTATGTACTATTATATGATTGAACTTGTGGCTTCCTCCTTTAGGGGCCTACTTCATCTAACATAATGTATACTTCTACTTCATCCTAGGTAACAAAGTTATGTTTTAAGGTTGACATATCAAAAACTAATGGCATGATCAAATATTGAGTAATAGGTTTGATTTGGCATGGGGACTTTTGAATTAGAAGGATGAGTGTTATTATGGTCAAAAGAGGAATTCTTGATAACTGGAGATTCCATTATGACATAACAATCAAAGGGAGGATATTTAGGAGTAGGATAGTACCAACCACTAGGATATTCAATGTAGTTGTTCTGAGTGGCAACTAGGTCCCTAGTTAAGCTTGTAGGTACTTGATGTGTTGGGATCGACACGGGTACTATCTATTGAGTTGAGACCTAGGTTTTCCTATTGGTAAGAAGGATTTGGATAACTTTGGTAGGGAAAATTTTGAACATTAGATTACCTTTAAAGGGCTATGACATCATTAGTGAGGGTCCTCATGGTCTTGAAAATTTTATTCATTCTAACTTATAGAGGAAGGGAAGCTCAATTTTACTTTGTGTATGGAGGAGGATGTGTTAGAATAGTGGCAGGTTGTATGGTTGAAGAGTAATGATAGAGGTGTTGAAATGGCACAGGTGGTCTAGGAGTTAATTTTTATATTTGTATTAGGTATTTACTAGCTTGGATAGCCATCCCATAGGCCCTCGATATCAACTTACCACCCTAAAATATGACCATCATGGAAATTTCAAAATTAAAATTTTTAATATAGTAAATGAATGTCATACCCAAAGGTGATCGCATCTCATTTGATGAGGCAAAGGCTTCTACAAAAATCTTGTTTTGTCCTCTATCAGAAAACTTCTCCAAAGTCTATCCTTTCATTCTAAGTCATTGAGTAGAGTTGTCAAGTGGGGGTATTTTACTTCAACAAGCTAATGAGATAGAGACCCCCATCAAAATTTCAACTTATCTTTTATCAAATAACTTCTTCAAGGTCCTTTTTAGTTTGAGTCATCAAGTATAATTTCTAGGTGAATTATTTGGGTGCTTCTCTACAAGCAAAAAGACTATGATCTTCATGAGAGTCACAAACAAACCTCTTCAATATTAGGAGGAAAATGTAGAATCCCATCCCATTGAGTGTGCCAGATAAAATATTATCATCTTAGAATGCATCTGCCAAGACCAATCGAGGGAAACCTGACAAGATGAATGTGCCACATCTTGCATAGGGAAAAACAATAGAAAGCACTATATATAGAAGGGAAGAACTACCTACAAAGTGACCTTGAATTTTTTTAATCAAGGTCAAATCCTCATCAAACCTAATTCCTTGATGCATAGTTACCTCTACAAGTTGAGGCTAAGGGAAAAGAATGAATTATAGTAAGAGTAAAGAATCACAAATTAATTGTTGTGCAAGTAAAGTAAATTCCTGAGCTATGAAGGCAATGTGCCAAAGAATTAAGGCCCCAAATATTTTACTACAACAAGTGGAAACTGAACAAAAAAAATTTCACCTATGGCTAGTTAACACAACCAATCAAAACACACCATTAGAAATCAAGACAAGCCAAGAGAAGGACGACAATTTTTTTTTTGTTATGACTTCAATTAACATGCTTAAAATAGCTACAATACAATGAGGCCTAGAGGGTTCAATGATCTGTTGGTATAAGAAAGTCTTGGGATCCCCTTGTTATAGTAGAAAATAAGGATGAAAGGAAAATCCTGCAAGGATGGGTACTAGGTACAATAAAACAATTTCCAATACCTTTTATAATAAAATTGGATCTATTTATAGACAAGAGGGTGTCTTTCCTCCAAATTTCTATGTAGAATGCCTATGGATATCTTTGCTCCTACAATTGATAAATACCTCTACAACTTGCATGATAGCAACTTCAAGGCCTTTGTATTTAAGGCCATAAATGCTAAAATATTTTGGACCTTTAGATAATCAAGTGTAGCTGACACAACTCTCTAATACAATGTTTGGGTGGGTACACCAGTACTTCTCTATTGTGTCTCTTCTAGGGTGTATCACTTTGTTAACATTATGAACATGTCCTCCATGACTAGTGTAAGTGGATAGGGTAGGCTCACATGTATGGTATGTAGTGGCCACAACTGGTGTATAATTGGCTCTAACAAGCTTGGCCATAAAAGTCAAGCTTTGTGGCCATTGGAAGATATTCTATTAATGCTATTTATCTTGCTCTTCTTCTTGTGTGTGGCTACCATGTGCTCTTAGATGAGGTGGAACCTACTTAGACCAATGTTAGACCTTATCCATGAATATTTGAATTTGTCCTTCCCTGGGTTCTCAATTAGTCACCATGTGTCCTACTTCAAATTCAATCAATGCTTCCTCTTCTCACATGTGCTTTCCTTAATTTAAAGGAATGTGTGGGCCATTGAATTAAAAATAAATGGTTCATAGGCCTTAGTATTCTTGATGCAGTTAGATCAGGAAAAATATGAACATCAACTGTAGATGGAATATCTAATGGCTAACACAACACTTAGCTTATTCACCCTCATGAAGCTCCTTTATTCTTATTAAATATGAGTAGTACCTTTCAACTGTCCTACTTTTGACTAGTTTAGCTTGGAGTGAAGTGGGCTGTAGGGAAAAGTTCCCTACACTAAGGGAATAGGCTCATCAAGATCAAATTTGGGTGGCTACGACATATTGATATCCTTTAGAAATATCCATGAAAAAAGGAACTCTTTATGTCCATCTTAGGAACTTCCCATCCATAGGAAGTAATAATAGAGAGGATGATCTATATAAAATCCATCCATATAATAGAGGAAAAATATTTGAGTAATCAACCCCCTCATTTTAAGAGAAATACTTAATAATAAGGTGTACCTTGTGCTTCTCAACTTGACCATCTAATGTGTACTTAGTCTTGTAGACCCACTTACATATAATAAAATTCTTGCCCTAGCCAAAAGAACCAACTCCCATGTCTAATTCTTCATCAATGACTCATACTTAACAAACATAACATATTTCCATTAGGGACATGCCTTGTTTGGAAGTAAGTGAGAGGATCTATAGAATCATCAACCTTCAAGATAAACGCTCAAGAGTAAGAGGGGCTTTCAACGATGTTCCTAAGAAATAATAAATTGAGCATCCTAAAGGGGGATTCAAGCCCACTAAGGCATTGAGTTATTCATATATATGACACATCTTATACATATACAAAATTATAAGAAGGAACCGAATAATCCATCGTATACTCACTATTTATAACATCATCTAACACTATTACTCAATGCATAGGGGGATCAAGATCATGTAAAGTAGGTTCTAGAGTTAAAATAAATGTTGATGGGAGGTTTGGAATATAAAAAACCATATCATTAAGACCCACTATAGGACCTAAATTAATAGGTTAAGAAGCTAAAGCCATTATAGAATAATCAACAAGAACCTTTGTATGAGGAAAAGAATCAACATAGGATGGGATCATCTACCAAAGGTATAAAAAATAGACCAAAAGGAGTTTATGGAATAACCCTATCAAATACCACATCATATTGAATGATGATATCCTAACTAATTAGGTCATAAAGGTAATAAGCCTTAGAAATATCACAATAACTAATATGGATGAAATAATGACTCTTAGCCTTGATATTATCCCATTCATCTTTGGGAATATGAGCCCATGTGATAGACCCAAAAATATAGAACTGGGAAACATTAGGCTACATTTTTGTTAATGTCTCAAGAGGTACATACTTTGGACTACTAGATTCAATATCCTATAAATGATATATAAAACACATGTCACTTCATCATAAAACTTATATTCGATTGGCTTGGAATGCAACATATGTATTGCTATATCTAAAATGACCCTATTGTTTTGCTCAACAACCCTGTTTTTCTTGAAAGTATATTTAATAGTCTTCTAAAATACAATGCCATTAATCGCTAAAAAAATCAATAAAAGCATGACTAATAGACCGACCATCACCATCAATACAAAGACATTTAATTTTCCTCTTAAACTAATTCTCCATTAGAATTTTAAAGGTCTTAAACCTTCCAAAATATTTGTCCTTGGTGTGAAAGGTGTAGATTTATAAGTACCTATAAAAATAATTAATAAATATGAAGAAATACATATTCCCAAAAATATAATGACAAGTGATCCACACATATCACTATCAGTGAGATCCAAAGGTTAAGTAGCATGTTTAGCTTATCCTTTCAAAAATGGATCTCAATGGTGCTTCCCCAAAAGAACACTCCTTACAAACATCATTAGGAGATTAATTGAATAATACCCTTAACCATTTGAAGTCAACTCATGTGGCTCATGGATCCATAGTTGATGCACTCAAGTCTATGATACCAATTCCTATTAATGTCATATATATTAGCCATCATAGAAATAAAATTTCTTCTTAGTAAAAAATAGGATAAAGGGTTCTCACCAATACTATATATTTAATCAAAATCATCATAATAACTTGAATCCATTATCTTAAAATCCATCATCAATGTTCTTTATTACCCACCTACTAGGCCAAAATTCCACCTTAGTATGAGTGATATAATAATTGGAAAGGAGACTAGGGATGAAACCTAGAACATGAAGGACTTTTCTAAATGAGCATCCAAGAGTCACCTCGCCATATCTAGCCACTTATAAAGAGAAATCATTACTAATGGCCACACACTTACCATAATATTTTTCATTATATTCAATAAAAATATGGTTATGCTTCATCATGTGTAATATTACCTATAAATTTGCAATGCATTCCATTGAATATGTGAAGATATAATAGGTTGAATAAATAGAAATATGTGCATTTGAGGTCTCACCCTCATGCTTATCATCACCCTATGCAAAAAAAAAAAGAAATATCAACTTGACCCTTATTGGATATCTCCTCAAGCTTCTTGATTAAAATATGAAAACTTTAGCCTTGTTACCCTCTCTTGAAAAATCATTAATGTTATTTTAATCAAGGAATAAGTTTACCCATTTATTATTGAGGGAGATATGACCCTATGAAGTCAACCATCCAAAACAAGTCCAGTGATGATTTTTCAAGTCACAATTTTTTTTTTGGAAATATCTGCTAGCTAGGGTTTAGATGATGGGAGGAACTGTGGATGGCTAGGGATTCAATGAGGTAAGATATTATGTATGGGCATATAATGTTTTAGCTAAGTTTCTGTTTATCTTATTTATCTTAGAAATTTTACATGCAAATTATTATAATTTTTTTATCAAATATTATATTTTCTATAGGATAAACTGGTAAATTTTAGTAGATTTTGAGTTCTAGTTTCCTTCCCATGGACCAATTTATTGCTAAATATTTATAATAATCTCAAGTAGTAGAGGTTAGTGAGTACACCACAATGGATAAATCCTTGTTGCTCAAATATAGGGTAACTTTTGGTAAATTTAATGGGTATCGACCATTGGCATCAAACTTGAGAAAATGGATTGATAGGAGTTGAAAGTCTCTAGGAGTGAGTCTATCCTTTCATACCAAAGATTTCTTCCTAGATATTTTTATTATAGGGAAGAAAGAAATAGAATCCTAAAAGGAGTTCCTTGCTTTATGGGAAGAGTAGGACTCTTCCTTAACCACTAGTATGAAGGTTTTTCACCTAAAAATGTAAATCTATCCCTAGCACTAGTCTAGGTTAGGAGTTATGGGTTACCCATTGAATTTTGGGATGTGGATATCTTCAAGGAAATAGGAAACACTTTGTAAGAATTCCTTGAGATTTTAAAAACTACAAAATATGGATTCTTGTCTATTTATGCTCAAATATTGGTCATGATTGATCTAAGTAAGCTTTACAAGAATCAATCATTCTTAAGTATGGAGATAAGATGTGGATCGAAGCCATAGATTATGAAAATATATATTTTATATGTGGAAAATTTCATGAGGTGGGGCATATTGATATCATGCCCTAAGAAGAGTCTCATAGAATCATATGTATAAAACCGTAAGAGAACTTACAAATGGATATAGAAGGATGTTTTTCAACTTCTAAAAAATAGATCTAAAACAATGAAAGCAAATAAATAGTGGATACTAGTAAGGAAGGATATTGGAAGAAATAATACCAAATATTTTGAGGCTTTAGCCTATGAAGAAAAGGTAGATTAAAGCTTAGAGGAAACAATACAATAGGTTCATCAGATTTTGAAGACTCTCTTGAACTACCATGCACCATTCAAGAGAAAAAAAATAGGTAAAGAAAATGTAGTATTAGATGTTAATACCTCTACCATTAATAAGAAAATACTAAAAAATGAGCAGGACAAGTCAAAAGCTTCTGTAGCTGAGCTAGGAGAAGATAAATCTGATGGAAAATAAAGTTATGAAAGAATATTGAAGAATAGAATAATAAGATCTAGTCCTGATATAGGTAAGGCAAAAATAGGAAAACCCTTAAATTATCGAGCGATATCCAGGGAAGCAAGAGCAAAAATAGAGAAAGGAACACAAACTAAGTTGGTTGAACTTCTCTTTACCAAACAACATAATGATATTAGAAATTTTTAGGTGGGGCTAGTAGCCCCTAATGAGACATGATTCTCATATCATGGAATATAAGGGGTGTTAATGCCCCCTCAAAGTAGAGTAGTATTAGGGACCTCTGTTTAAGTAATAAACCTGACCAAGAAACTAAAATGACAAAAGAAGTTTTTAAAACTATTAAAGCAGTATATAAATATGTGAATGAGATGCTATGGATTCTAAAGGAATAGTAGGAGGAATTCTAATTTGTTGGAATATAATTATAACCTCCCATGTAACCATTCTTAAAACTAGGTATTGGATAGCCTCTTTAATCACATGCTACTTTGTAGATATTCATATCATCCTTATCAATGTTTATGGACCTATAACTCAGTCACGTAGATTAGAATGTTAGAGTGGGATTAAAGCCTTTATGAGAAGTAGAGACCAAGAAATCTGATTCATGATCATAGGAGAGTTTAAAGCCATAACCAAGATGGTTGACAACTTTGGAGATTTAGAAAATTAACCCGAAGTATGATAAATTTCTCACCTTTTATTCAAAATAATAATTTATGGGAGGTTTAGTTTGAACAAGACAACTATACATGGACCAACAATGAGAGAGGCCATAACCTAATAGGAAAAATATTAGACATATGCATACTCTCAAATCATTGGCTAGATAAAGGGAATTGTGCTAAAATTAATACATCGGAAGACCACCCTCAATTTGTTGATATGATAACACAAACATAGTTTTTTTACGAAATGGTAGGATGTATACACTTCCAAAATAAATTAAATCAATGATATCTAGATTAAAAGAATGGAACAAGAACACTTTTGGAAACAAATTTGAGAAGAAATAAGAACTAGAAAATAAAATTTTAAAATTCCAAAAAGGTGATCATAATTATCCAAGCTCAGAGGAAAGGGAGTTACTTAGTGAATATCATAATATTATAAGAGAAATTTTGGAGATAAAAATTGAGACAAAATTGGTTAAAAGGAGATAAAAATACAATTTTTTTTATAGGATGGTGTTGACTTGCATTTTTATATGCTTGCCAACATGCAGAACACACACACACACTGTGGATGTTCCCTCTTGAAAAGGAAAGATATTTCCTCTAAGATTTAGGTAGGTTGGGTCTCAACCGTGCTGGTGATCCACAAGTTTTTTTGGGGGGGATTTGCATCAATATTCAATACAAATTAGATCTGGGTTCATAAAGCATCCACAAATCTACACAAACTTAGAAATTTCTAGAATCCAACTAACTATAACATAAAGATAAATCCTCTAACACTAGTCTAACCAAGAGGAGCAAAGAAAATTAAAAAAGGATAAGGTTAGGTAGAAATAATTTGATTCCCTTGAGATCAATACAACATGTAACAAATAAATTAAGCACAAAAATACCTCTAAGCTTCCAGTATTAACATAGTTGCAGAGAGGGACGATTACAAAAAAAGGTAATAATAGTAATAGTATACATGCATAAATCGTTACCACCCCAATATATTCAACAACTATCTTTATTCATGAAAATGTATTTTAGATATTTGCAACAGAGCTTCAAGGGAACTAAAAAAAAAAAGCTAATCTAATGCTGCTAGGAAGTTTCTAAAATTTTATAGAATTTTTGAAACCCCTTTTACAAATGAGCGGAAGTTTATTTTATAAGTTGAGGAAAACAATTTTCCCTCCATATTCAAAGTTCAAAATTCCATCAAAATAAAAATTTAAAATTGAAGTCTTATTTTAATTCTTTGCATGATTACAATGACATAAATGATTTCGACTCATTAAATAATGCATTCCATGTGGAAAGGAAATATTTGAATATTTTTTTAGTTATTGGGTCCTCGCACGGTGGAAGATAAAAGTCGTGCCTAGTCAAAAAAATTTGCAAAAAAAATTGTGCATATTTAATTTTAAATCTAGCTGGGGTTGAGTAGAGCTTATCGTAAGCTTTCCAACACATCTAGTTTGAGCCCAATAAAAGTTTTGGATGAAAATCTATGGTCTCTAGAGGATTATTAGTAAAAAAAACAAACTAAAAAAAAGGTCAATTTGTATGGGAAAATATCATTTAATAAATTACTTATGTTTTCAAATACTCTTTGAATGGGATTTTGGAATTTCAGGATTTTGAGGTTTTGGGATTTGGTAAAATTGCATCTCACCAAAAATTTCAAAATTTTGAAATTCTGAAGGAACTTGTCCAAGACTAAAGAAGACTCGAAACACACCCAACCATTAGAAATTATTATTTTTCTTTATTTTTTTTTTAGGATGAACATACAATTGAAACCTAAAAATCTGCAAAATCTTGATCCCATTGAAAACACCAAAAACAAAAGAAAATTAAAATTTTATAAACATGAGCTCACTAATTTTCATAGCCTTAAAGGTCCATGGAAAAAATTATATAAAATTAACTCTAGCACGTAAGAAAAGGGGGTCTTGTTTAGAGTGCAAAATGGGGATGTGTTGTTCAGGGACAACAAATACCCAAAAAAACAACCAACAAACCAACATTTGTTAAAAAAAAATTGTTTAAAGGTCATAACTTGAATCGATTTTTACCTCATTAAGATTGTTCCATCACTTAACAACAACAAACTTAAACTATTTCAAGAAAAAACTAAGCACACACATTTGCATTATTACACCTAGTACAATGGAGTTAACTCAATATAGATCCATAGTGTGTGTGTTTGTGAAATAAATTACTTTCCTCATCAGAATACACAACATGATGCAAATAAACAAGCCATAAACCTCCTCATCACCTATTTGGGATGTATTATTATCATTATTTATTTATTACTTTTTTGGAATATAGGGAAAAAAGGCATGGAATGGCATGGGAATTTCTCTATTTCCATCCAAGCATTCATAGCCCTGATGGAGTTGTATTTGGTCCTACCCAAGGCCTTGCTCTATTGTCGTTAGGTGTCCATAGCCCTGGTAGAGATTATATTATGCAAACAATCAAATTAGAATTGTATTCAAGCATGTAATATATACAATGAACAAAGTAGTTGAAATAACCACCATGTAGTTTCAATAACCACCTCAACTACCTATAAACTACCTTGGAGAGTGCTTCATGAAATATAGCACTAAATTAAATAATGTAATAAATAATGTACTAGGCTAACATATAATGTACTAGGCTAACATCCCCCCATTATTACATTATTTGGAAATACAAAGAGCATTGCGAAACAATTAAAATTTGACATGTGCAAGTGCCTTAGTGAAAATGTCTGCAACTTGCTCATCAGTGGAAATGTACTAGAGTTGTATGTGGTACTTTAGAACTTCATCTTGAATGAAATAATATTGAGTGTCAATGTGTTTGGTACACTAATAAAATACTGTATTCTTGACAAGATGCAAAAGACCTTGATTTTTGCAAAACAAGTGAAGTGGAAGAATATTTGGAAGACCCATGTTTGTAAGAATGTGACTTAACCATATCATCTCACAGATTTCTCCACATGTTGCGTGATATTCTGCCTCTATAGAAGATAAAACAACCACTTGTTGCTTATTATTGTGCCAAGATACAGGTCTAGATCCAAGATAAAAAATGTATCTAGAAGTTTATTTTCGATCATCAATGGATCTAACATAGTTTGATTTCATGTATCCCTATAAGAAGAAATTTTCATTCTTCTTATACTCCAGGCCATAGTCTGTACTACCATGGACATAAGGAAGAAATATTTTTGCTACTTTCCAATGACTCACCTTAGGTTCCTGCATGAACCTTGAAAGATAACCCATAGCAAAACTAAGATCCGATCTGGTATTTTTCAGATATATGAGACTCCCAATCAACTAGCAATAGAGAGTACCATATACCTATGGAGATTTATCATATCGTGATAACTTAAGCTCTGGTTCCATTAGAGTTGTTTTAGGCTTGTAATCAGTCATGAGATATTTTTCAATCAATGTCTTGGCATACTTATTTTGTGTTACTCTAATATGATTCTTTTTCTAAGTCACTTTGAAACCAAGATAATAGTGAATAAGTCCTAGATCTGTTATTTCAAAGGATTGCTTCAGGTCATCTTTCACTACATCAATCATGTTCTCTGAACTGCCAATGATGATCAAATCATCCACATAGAGTACCAAAATCACTATGTTAGAACCATTATTCTTGATATAGAGATTAGCATTTGAAGGACTTCTTTTGAATCCATGATGCAATAGGTGACTGTCTATTTCGATGTACCAAGCTTGTGGAACTTATTTTAACCCATATAAGGATTTTACCAACTTGCAAACTTTATGTTATTGGCCTTAAACCACAAATCCTTATGGTTGGGTCATGTACACTTCTTCTTGCAGGTCACAATTCAAGAAGGCACTTTTGACATCCATCTGATGTAACTTCCACCTGAACTGAGCAGCCATAGAACAAAGTACACGAATGGTAGTCATTTTTGTTGTGGGTGCAAAATTCTCTTCATAATTGACACCTTCTTTCTAAGCATAGTCCTTTGCAATACGATGGTCATTATGGTTATCAATAGTTCCATATACCCTTTACTTCACTTTGAACACCCATTTGTAGCCAATGAGCTTCTTTCCTAAAGGCAGATCAACTAGCTTCCATGTGTGATTTTTCATGAGAAATGTATTTTCAACATTCATAGCAGCCTTCCACGGAGGCTCACTAAGGGTATATTGAACTGTTGTGGGTTCATTATCATCCAATGCAGATATATAAATCCTTTTATCATCCATATCTACTTCTTTGTCTTCCTCTGCATCTACAGATAGTTCATAAAACTGTTGGCAAAGATATTCAACCTCTAAATTTGATGCCTCTACTCTCATCTACTGAACCATGTTGCATGTGTAAGGTTGATCTAGAGTTAGATCTAGAAGTGAAGTCAACTTCGAATCTCTAAATGTGCTAGTATACCATTTTGGAACCTTGTTCTATGGGGTTGGAGACTCTTTCTTAGGCTCCTCTTCATCTAGATATATAGCTGTAGATGTTTTATACTAGATGTGAAATCTTCATACAATACCATATCTCTACTGATGTGTGTTTTATTGGTCTTGGGATCTATCAACCAATATCCCTTTGAATGCTAATCATAACCAATAAAAATACACTACAAGGTTTTCTCATCTAACTTCTTCCTCTTCTGTTTTGGAATGTGCATGAATGTATTACATCCAAAATCCTTAGATGAGAAATGGAAGGTTTCCTACCACTCCATGCTTCTTGTGACATTATGCCTTGTAGAGCTTTTGTGGGTGCTCTATTCAGAAGGTACGTTGCTATATTCACTACTTCTACCCAATATTGTTGCTCAAGATGTGCCCCCTTAAGCATACAACAAACCATTTCCATGATGGAATGGTTTCTCCTCACATCAATTTCATTTTATTGTGGAGTATATGTTGTTGTCAACTGTCTCTTAATCCCATATGCATTCATAAATGATGAAAATTCTTTGGAGGTATATTCCCCCCATCGATCTAAGCGGAGGATTTTGAAAAAACATCCTAACTCCTCCTCAACACTCTTCTTGAACTGCTCAAAGTACAGAAGGACCTCAGATTTTAATTGTAAAAATAAAGCCCACATATTTCATGAGTAATCATCAACAGACAATTGAAAATACCTCTTGCTATCATAAATTTTTGGCATAAGACCACTTAGATCGGTGTGTACCAACTCCAAAGCTTTCATATCTCATGAAGAGTTGACCTCAAATGGTACCCAGTGTTGCTTCCCCGCTAAGCAATACGAGCAAACTAGAAGTGTGGATGAAAGGTTGGGAAGGTCTTTCACCATATCATATTTGCATAACTCAAGAAAATATCCTAAACTCAGATGCCCATATCTCTTGTTCCAAAGAGAATTGGCCTCCTTTGTTTTTGCCACCATGGCAACATGAGGCATATAAATGGCAACTAAGATAAACAAGCCATGATTGTATGAACCTATTGCTACATGCTTTCATTTTATAGTGATGAAGCATCACTTTCTACCATTCTAAACACTAAAAACAACATCCATGTTTCTATCCAATATCTTAGGGATAAACAATAAATTGTTTGCCAATCTAGGAACATAGAGAACCTTATCAATCTGACATTTTCAATCTAGAAGAGTGACAAAAATATTGGAAATTTTGAGTCAAAGTTGTCATTGATGTCAAGGAATGAAGTCATCATTGATGTCAAGGAATATGTCAAGGAACAATGCAAAGGTTAAAGGTAAAAAGGGCTTCATAATATTTTTAATATTATGTGGAAGCATAAGTTAGAAGGTTTTTAAAAAGGTTTTCATAAAAACCCAAGGAAGCTTATTGCAAAGCTAAAGGAAGGTTTAATATTTATTTTATAAAATATTTAAATTCAAATTGAATTTAAATTTTATAAATAAATATTATTTATACAAAGTTGTACAATGAGAGATGGCCTTAATAAAACCAAAGGGTTTTAAAGAATTAATTTATAAAATTTAAATTCAAAAGAATTTAAATAATTTATAAATTAATAAAGTTTAAAGGAAAATAAAAAGTGTCGACGTCTAAAAGTTTGAAGGAAATTCGAGCGTCGACGTGTATGCATGAAGGAGGAAATCAATATATAAACCCATGCCTTAGAGGCATTAAAATTATCCTTTTGCTCGATCGATTAATGCGTGCAATTGTGTTGAGAACTCGTGCGGAAAAAGAGAAGCGAATTTTATGTTTTTAGCGCCAATGAATAAGGTTAAAAGGAAGAGCACCAAATTGCAAAGTGCCAACTGGGCAACATGGCCTAGTGGCAAGAGGACAGTGGTTAGAGTGTTTGGGCGCTAGGTGACCTACGTTCAAAACATGGTGGCAACATGTTTTGGTGGTTGTGTTTGTGTTGGAAGTGCCAAAGGAAACGATGCACATTTTGCTAGGCAAAGCGAGGAGCTTTATAGAGCACGTGGTGCTCTTTACTCCCCAAGCGAGCGCCTAGCTCGCACGATGGTTGGAGCCACGGCTAGGGCGCTGGTTGAGGCTGCGCCGTGAGTTCGAGTCCCACCAAGGCAAAGGTAATAAATTTTGATTATTATTTTGTGTTGCCTAAAGTTTGACATGAGGTCTTAGGGAGTTAAAAGGGTTGCTTAAAAATATTTTTATTTGATTATTATTTTTGGTAAATTGGAGGAATAAGGAGTTAGCTTTATTTTTGAATAAAGTGTTTGTGTCACATTGATTTGTTGAAGATTTAAAAGGATAAAAGGGACTTCTTGCATATAGTTATTTTGAAAAAGGATATTGCATTAATATTATTCTTGTCATTGAATATTATTTTAATTGGGAGATTATAAGGTGTATTTGGTGAATTATTTTTGTAAATGTTGATGAATGTTTTCTTAAATATGGAGTGATAAGGTGTATGTGTGTTTTGATATTAACATTGTATTTTTGAGGGAGTTTATCATCTTATAACTTCTTTGAGCTTGGCAAAGAAGTGTTTGTGGTTGTGGCAGATTTATGAGATTCCTTCATCATCAAGAAAAAGGTATGAGCACATTCTTCCATAGTTAAGTTGATTGGTTGGTTTTCTGGAAAATAAGTTTGGAGTGAAAAGGACTTGATTAGGGTTTCCTATTGAGTGTGTTGAGTTAATGCTTCAAGGTTTTCTGGAATAAAGAGTTGTTATTAAAACCTTGTTTTATAAGCATTGTTGTTGAAGCCATTGGTTGAGTGAAGAACTTGAACTAGGGTTTGAAAAGATATCATTGCTATGTGAGAGTTGTTTTATAAGCATTGTTGTTGAAGTGAGTTGTTGAGAAAAGAACTTGAACTAGGGTTTGAGTATCATTGCTATGTGAAGATTTTTTATAAGCATTGTTGTTGAAGTGAGTTGTTGAGCAAAGAACTTGAACTAGGGTTTGAAAAGAACATGAGTATCATTGTTATGTGAGATTTGTTGTTGAGCATTGTTGGAAATATTTTGAGTTGGTGTTTATATGCTTGGACTAGGGTTTGTGAGCAAGGATTATTTCATTGAGTGTTTGGTTGAGTAGAGTTGGTTGAGCCTAGTCAAGTGGATGTGTGAAGTGATTGTTCAAGTTCCATAAAACAAACTATTCTATATTCTGAATTGATTTGAGAAAGTGATTGAGCATTGAGTTGAAATTGAAGCATATTGAGTCTCTAACAATTCTCCTTATGTTTCTAAGAGAGTGATTGAAAGTAATTGAGCATTGTGATAAGTATAGAACATATTGAGTCTCTAACAATTCTCTTTATGTTTCTATGAGATTGGACAAGTTCTTGTGTGGACTTGTTGAGCAGATTTGAGGTAAGTCTTTGAGAAGACTTGTGGATAAATTTGGGTGAGCTTTTGTGGAAGCTTACAATACAAATTATTGAGCAGATTTGGATAAGTTCTAGAGAGGACTTATGGATATATTAGTGTGAGATTTTGAGGAAGCTTACAAGGCAGATTTGAGACAAGTCTTTGAGAAGGCTTGAGAGTAGAGTTGATTGATTTATTTGTTAAAACCTTGAGTTAAGGTTTAGGGCAGATCTAATAGAGTTGATTTGAGATTGAGTCAAGATTTGAGTTAAGGCTTGAGGACAGATATTGAGGATAGATTTGTGCTAGACCGAAGGACTATGTTTAGTGTAGATTAGAGGATAGATATTGAGGATAGAGTTTGGTGTAGATTTGAGGATAGGTTTGTGCTAGACTAGAGATAGATATTGAGCAAAGTTGTACTAGATCTAAGGACTATGTTTAGTATAGATTTGAGATAGATATTTGGAGGTGATAGAGTATAGAGGACAGTAGTCTCCTAGTGGATAGAGATCCATTAGCCAGGGTAGTGAGGATAGGTCTTCTGAGTGAGGACAAGAGTCTTCAGTGGAGAGAGATCCACAAGCCAGTGTAGTGGAGGCAATAGTCTTCTAGAAGATCACCAGCTAGAGCAAGAGGAGAAAGGAGTTCTCCTATGGATAGAGATCCATGAACTTGATTTAGGGGATTGGTATCTCCTTTGGACAGAGGTCCATAAACATTGTAATAGGGAAAGGATTCCCAAGAGATTGATTGAGAAAATTTTAGTGAAATATTTTCTCCGTGGAGTAGCCCACATTGGGTGAACCATGTAAATTGTGGTGTCTCTATTGTGTGAGGTGATTTGTGCATTGCTTTGATTACTGCTATTGATATTGCTATCTATACATTGCATAATATTGATTGGGAAAGAAAAGTAAAAAGTGGTCTTATACTGTTCACCCCCCTCTAAGTATAAGCTTGTGTTCTTCAATTGGTATCAGAGTGGGTTCCTTCAAAAGAGTTTAACAACTTGAAGGAAAAGATAACAAGAACACAATGGATTCTAAGAATGTGTCCTCAGATAATTCAGCACCAGTATTTGATGGAAGTGACTATATATATTGGAGTATGAGAATGAAGATCTACCTGATGGCACTTGGCAATGAAATTTGGGAAGCAGTTGAAATTGGATATGATCCCTTAATTAATCCACCTACAGATAAGGAAGGTAAGCTCCTACAACATTACAATTCAAAAGCAATGAATGCACTTTTGAGAGGTTTGCATAGAACAGAGTCCATGAAAGTTATGCATTGTCAAACTGCAAAAGAAATGTGGGATAAACTACAAAGTATATATGAAGGAGATAAAAGTGTCAAGAAAGCAAAGATACAAAATCTCAAAGGACAATTTGAAGCATTAAGAATGAAGGATGAGGAAAACATTAGTACTTATCTACTTCAAATTGATGAGGTTGTTAATGATATGCAAGGACTTGGAATGAAGGTTGATGAATCGGATGTTTGTGATAAGGTCTTAAGAACTCTTCCAAAAAGATTTAGTGAAAAGGTTTCTACTATAGAAGAGTCAAAGGATGGTGATTATTTGACAAGAGATATGTTGCTTGGTATTCTTACAACATTTGAGATGAGAACAAAAGAGGAACCTAATCCCCAGAAAGAAGCAACATTCAAAGCAATCAAGAAGACAAAGGGTAAGAAGTCAGAATCAAGCAATGAGTCATCCAGTGATGAAGAAGCTAATTATGGTAGAAGGGATAAGGATTCTAGAAGATCTAGAGATCTAAAATATGTTAAATGTTTCAATTGTGGAAAGTATGGTCATTATGCAAAATATTGTCAAGAAGCTAAGAATAACAATGGTGAAGAAAAATAGGATCATAGAAATAGGGAATCAGAAAGATACAGGCACCAAAAGAAAAGCAAGGATGGACAAAGCAGACAAGGAAAGAAGTTCTTTCAAAGACAAAAAAGGAGCTACTATGCGGATAAGGCAAGTAAGTACTCAAGTGATAGTGATGCTAGTTTTTCAGATAATGATAGAGATGAAGTCCTATTTATGATTGAAGAAAAATAACAAGTTAAGAAAAGGACTCTAGTAATTCTCAAGTGTTTTAGATGTGGTAACTTTGGACATCTTGAAGATAGTTGTACAAGGAATGGTTATAGTTTCAGTGATGATGAATATGAAGATACACTTGAAGGACCAGAAGAGAATATTCTAATGGCACTAGAAGAAGGAGAAGATGATCCTACAAAAGACAAGCCAATAGAAAATAAAGATGTGGACAAAGGTAAACAAATAGAGGAATATTCAGAGAAATATGGATATGATCTCAAGGGAGAACTTATTTATGCTCTTGACACAATAAAGAAGGAAGAAGGTAAGAAAGCAACACTCTAAACTTGAAATTCAGTTTCAAGAATGTGATGAAGAGAGAAGATTGCTTATAGAGGATTTAGAAAAATCAAAGGCTAAGGCAAAAAAGTTCAAGGATAAGTTAGAAGCAAAGATATTAGAATGTGAAAAGTTAGCACAAGAAGTGGCACTACTAAGAGAAGATTTAGAAGACTCCAAATTCAAGCTAAAAGGGTTCAAAAATAGCTCAAAGAACTTGGATAAGTTCATCAAGATACAAAAGCCTACATCAAGCAAAATAGGTCTTGGATTTGAACAGGTTCAAAAGATATGGGAAGGAAAGTCAACCTCAAGTTTTGGAGGAGAAGAAACTTCAGATGAAGACACTTCATAAGAAGATAGTGTAAAATAAAGTGAGACATCTGAGGATGAGTTGGACAATAGAGAGTTCAACAAGAATAGGAACAATGCACAAAGAAGATACAGATGGAACAAAAATCAGAATAGGTCAAGAGAGACTAAGAGACCAATGAGGTCAAGACAAGGAAGCTTCAATGGAAGATGTTTTTCATGTCACAGGTTTGGGCACATGGCTTCACAGTGCATGACACATGAAAGACAAGAATATGGGAACAAATAATTTTTCCATGGGTATTGCTACTCATGTAATCAGTTTGGTCACAAGGCAATGAATTGCAGGGTTCATGATAGAAGAGGATATGGCTTCACTAGGAGAAATCCTAAGACATTTGCACCTCCAAGGAATAATAACATTAAGTGTTATAAGTGCAATAATGATGGTCACACAACAAAGTGGTGTAGAGCAGACATTCCAGAATCAAGTAGGAACAAGAACAAGAATAGGAACATGGATATGAATATGAACAAGAACATGGATATGAATATGAATAGGAACATGAACATGGATATGAATAAGAACAAGAACAGGAATAGAAACAGGGACATGAATGTAGACATGGACATGGAAAGAAATAGTCAGAGGAATCAGAAGGATCAGATAAGAAGGAAAGAGGATAAAGGTAAAGAACAGTGCTTTATGGGAGTAGAAATACTCCCACCCTAAAATTAACCACCTCAAGAGGAGGTGGGGGAGGGGCTAAGCTAAGAGGCTCATTCTTAGCCCCGAGCCCCAAAGGTGACCCTTTGCCATTGATGTCAAAGGGGGAGAGATTTGAGTAAGGGGGAGATATTTGGTATTTGAGTAAAAAAGGAGAGAGCATTGAGCCAGGGGGAGCAATGTCCCAAGGGGAGCAGAACAAAGGAAAAGTCAAGTTTTTGGTAAAAAGAATTTGGGTTGCCATCAATGACAAAGGGGGAGATTGTTGGACATTTTGAGTTCATAAGTTGTCATTGATGTCAAGGAATGAAGTCATCATTGATGTCAAGGAATATGTCAAGGAACAATGCAAAGGTTAAAGGCAAAAGGGCTTCATAATATTTTTAATATTATGTGGAAGCATAAGTTAAAAGGTTTTTCATAAAAACCCAAGGAAGCTTATTGCAAAGCTAAAGGAAGGTTTAATATTTATTTTATAAAATATTTAAATTCAAATTGAATTTAAATTTTATAAATAAATATTATTTATACAAAGTTGTACAATGAGAGATGGCCTTAATAAAACCAAAGGGTTTTAAAGAATTAATTTATAAAATTTAAATTCAAAAGAATTTAAATAATTTATAAATTAATAAGTTTAAAGGAAAATAACCGACGTCTAAAAGTTTGAAGGAAATTCGAGTGCCGACGTGTATGCATGAAGGAGGAAATCAATATATAAACCCATGCCTTAGAGGCATTAAAATTATCCTTTTGCTCGATCGATTAATGCGTGCAATTGTGTTGAGAACTCGTGCAGAAAAAGAGAAGCGAATTTTGTGTTTAGAGTGCCAACGAATAAGGTTAAAAGGAAGAGCACCAAATTGCAAAGTGCCAACTAGGCAGCGTGGCCTAGTGGCAAGAGGACAATGGTTAGAGTGTTTGGGCGCTAGGTGACCTGCGTTCGAAACGCGATGGCAGCATGTTTTGGTGGTTGTGTTTGTGTTGGAAGTACCAAAGGAAACGATGCACGTTTTTCTAGGCAAGGCGGGGAGCTTTATAGAGCACGTGGTGCTCTTTACTCCCCAAGCGAGCGCCTAGCTCGCACGATGGTTGGAGCCATGGCTAGGGCGTTGGTTGAGGCTGCGTTGTGAGTTCGATTCCCACCAAGGCAAAGGTAATAAATTTTGATTATTATTTTGTGTTGCCTAAAGTTTGACATGAGGTCTTAGGGAGTTAAAAGGGTTGCTTAAAAAAATTTTATTTGATTATTATTTTTGGTAAATTGGAGGAATAAGGAGTTAGCTTTATTTTTGAATAAAGTGTTTGTGTCACATTGATTTGTTGAAGATTTAAAAGGATAAAAGGGACTTCTTGCATATAGTTATTTTGAAAAAGGAGATTGCATTAATATTATTCTTGTCATTGAATATTATTTTAATTGGGAGATTATAAGGTGTATTTGGTGAATTATTTTTGTAAATATTGATGAATGTTTTCTTAAAGATGGAGTGATAAGGTGTATGTGTGTTTTGATATTAACATTGTATTTTTGAGGGAGTTTATCATCTTATAACTTCTTTGAGCTTGGCAAAGAAGTGTTTGTGGTTGTGGCATATTTATGAGATTCCTTCATCATCAAGAAAAAGGTATGAGCACATTCTTCCATAGTTAAGTTGATTGGTTGGTTTTCTAGAAAATAAGTTTGGAGTGAAAAGGACTTGATTAGGGTTTCCTATTGAGTGTGTTGAGTTAATGCTTCAAGGTTTTCTGGAATAAAGAGTTGTTATTAACCTTGTTTTATAAGCATTGTTGTTGAAGCCATTGGTTGAGTGAAGAACTTGAACTAGGGTTTGAAAAGAATATGAGTACCATTGTTATGTGAAGATTTGTTTTATAAGCATTGTTGTTGAAGTGAGTTGTTGAGCAAAGAACTTGAACTAGGGTTTGAAAAGAAATGAGTTCATTTTTGCATGAGTATCATTGTTATGTGAGATTTGTTGTTGAGCATTGTTGGAAACATTTTGAGTTGGTGTTTATATGCTTGGACTAGGGTTTGTGAGCAAGGATTATTTCATTGAGTGTTTGGTTGAGTAGAGTTGGTTGAGCCTAGTCAAGTGGATGTGTGAAGTGATTGTTCAAGTTCCATAAAACAAACTATTCTATATTCTGAATTGATTTGAGAAAGTGATTGAGCATTGAGTTGAATTTGAAGCATATTGAGTCTCTAACAATTCTCCTTATGTTTCTAAGAGAGTGATTGAAAGTAATTGAGCATTGTGATAAGTATAGAACATATTGAGTCTCTAACAATTCTCTTTATGTTTCTATGAGATTGGACAAGTTCTAGTGTGGACTTGTTGAGCAGATTTGAGGTAAGTCTTTGAGAAGACTTGTGGATAGATTTGGGTAAGCTTTTGTGGAAGCTTACAATACAAATTATTGAGCAGATTTGGACAAGTTCTAGAGAGGACTTGTGGATAGATTAGTGTGAGCTTTTGAGGAAGCTTACAAGGAAAATTTTAGATAAGTCTTTGAGAAGGCTTGAGAGTAGAGTTGATTGATTTGTTCAAACCTTGAGTTAAGGTTTAGGGTAGATCCAGCAGAGTTGATTTGAGATTGAGTCAAGCTTTGAGTTAAGGCTTGAGGATAGAGATTGAGGACAGATTTGTGCTAGATCGAAGGACTGTGTTTAGTGCAGATCAGAGGACAGATATTGAGGACAGAGTTTGGTGCAGATTTGAGGATAGGTTTGTGCCAGACCAGAGACAGATATTGAGTAGAGTTGTACTAGACCGAAGGACTGTGTTTAGTGTAGATTTGAGATAGAGCTTTGGAGGTGATAGAGTATAGAGGATAGTAGTCTCCTATGGATAGAGATCCATTAGCCAGGGTAGTGAGGATAGGTCTTCTGAGTGAGGACAAGAGTCTTCAGTGGAGAGAGATCCACAAGCCAGTGCAGTGGAGGTAGTAGTCTTCTAGAAGATCACCAACCAGAGCAAGAGGAGAAAGGAGTTCTCCTATGGATAGAGATCCACGAACTTGATTTAGGGGATTGGTATCTCCTTTGGACAAAGGTCCATAAACATTGTAATAGGGAAAGGATTCCCAAGAGATTGATTGAGAAAATTTTAGTGAAATATTTTCTCCATGGAGTAGCCCACATTGGGTGAACCACGTAAATTGTGGTGTCTCTATTGTGTGTGGTGATTTGTGCATTGCTTTGATTACTTCTATTGATATTGCTATCTATACATTGCATAATATTGATTGGGAAAGAAAAGTAAAAAGTGGTCTTATACTTTTCACCCCCCATCTCACTATAAGCTTGTGTTCTTTAGAAAACATCTCCTTCATCCTGGACTCAGTAGGTCTTATCATCAATGATTATCATAGGCTTACCTTCCTTTGCCTAAAATGTCTCAAACCATGATCAATCACTAGTCATGTGTTTGCTGGCATTGGAATCAATATACCACATAGGATCCTTTTGCTGAGAAGATGTGTGGGTCATGAGCACCTTGTGTGCTCTCTTAGAGTTTAAGTCTGATTCCTCATTAGAAACATGTACCTTGGGTTGCTTATTCTTATTATATATTTTGTATTTCCATTTGCCCTCTTTATTGTGATCTTGGTCATTGGGTTGTTTATTATTAAACCAACACCTGTTGGTATCATGGTTATTCATATTATATATTTTGCAATATTGCTTTTCTTTTTGTTGAGTTTGTTTCTCTTTTCCTTTTGATGAAGATCCTACATTTTTAAAGTTACCTTGCTTCCTTCCCCCTTGTTTGGAGTAAAGTGCATTATCTAGAACTTCATATATTTGAAGCTGATTTGCCTCCTCATTTTGAAGCAAATTTACCAATTCCACAAAGGTAACTTGTCTACCAGACACTTATAGAGATGTGATCAACACATTGTAGGATTATGGCAAAGCTCTCAAAATTATTGAAGTCAAGAGAGTATCTGCCACTATTTCTCCCATAGCATTCAATTTGGCTTTCAATTCTATGACTCTGCATAGGAAAATTTCAACTGTATCACCAGATTTCATACTTAGTATATGTAGTTAAGATTGAAGGTTAAGAATAGTGGATTGATTCTTCCCTTCATAAATGGTAATCAAAGCATCCCAAGCTTCTTTACCAGATTTTGCATCACAAATATGAGACTATACCTCATCTGTAGTAGCAAGCAGAATAAACATGAGACACCTTCTATATTTCTTATCAAATGCCTCTTGATATATCTTTGGTGTTGTAGGATATTTTGTAGTGCCAGTCACTATATCCCACAAATCTTCAACCTAAAGAATAGATTTCATTTTTTTCTTCCATAGTGCAAAGTTAGAACCTTTGAGCAACTGTGAATTTGATAGATATTTATGAACAATGGCCATTGTGAAGGTTCCTTATAACACCAAATGATCCCCCTTTAATTATACTTACTAAGATTATGTGAAAGTTAATTCAATAAAATTGATGGCACTTGCCTCAAAACCCTTCCAAAAAGGGATGATGAGTTGGAGGAGTTTAAGCCAAACAATCTAAAAATTTTAGGGTATAAAATGGAGTGAATGTCAAAACTGGTTTTCCTTATTTATCCCCAATGATTTATAGAGAACAATATCTTAGACATTGTTGTTGTAGCTATGTTAGGCATTAGATACAGTAGCCCAAAGCACAATAGCATTACTTGTAAGTGTGGGCTAGAGGTACCGTATCTACCGAACACTGCGGTGAAATAAATTGCACAAATAGGTGTAAAATTTGGGATGTTTTCTTTGCTTTGTATATTTTACCTTGTTATTGAAATGCACAAAAATGATAAATTTAAATTCAAAAACAACCACAAGAACCCACAAATTTAAACACTTAGGTGTCGATTTCCACCAAAAATGCACCTATTACAATACCAATTTTTCAATATGTTTGTTACCACCAAAAATACATCTTTGTTTCCAATAATTTTTGCAAATTTTTTTATTTTTATTTTTTATTTTACAAAAATGATATTCAAACTCTCAATTTTTCTTTCAAATCTACAATTTTCTTCCCCCACCTTATCTTATAATTTGCAAGAGAAAAAACATGCCTTTTGTTATCCCTCTTTTTGTTGCAAAATAAACAAGGATGGAATATTGTGATATACCCTTTCAATTTTCAAAAGAAAACTAAGTGCAAAAATTCACTTATCCCTCCATGGAAAAATATGCACTAAAGTTTTTTTTCTTTGTTGTAATGTTTGGTTTTAGTGGCAACAAAAAAGTGGTCTTTGAAAAGGAAAACAATGCCTAGTTTCTTATCCCTTCAAAAAAAATCACTTATTTGGAATAAAATGTGCCACTGTTCATGCTCTTTTAATTGCAAAAATAAAAGAACATAAGGTATTATTTAAAAAATACCTTTTAAACTTTGCATGCAAAAGTTTGTTTTAGGATTAGGTGGGTTTTGAATCCCCGATGTTCTGCCTCCCAAGCGCCTTAAAGAGTTGCCTGTGACCGTCTCATCCATGATATCTAACGAGAAGAAGAGAGCAAGTCCACGTATTTAATAACACCGTGTGTGTTGGACAACAAAAAAATTGTGTTTTGTCCCTGTGCAGGATTTGACCCCACAACCTCTTGGCTAATTTCTTAGCATGGGTCTGCTCACCAATCGAGCTACAACACCCAACGAGAAGATGAAAGAAGCACCTTCTCTTTATCTAGGGTGCCCGACCAAGATTTGAAAAATGTAAAACTCTTAGTCCCACATGCACTGTGATAGTGCTTTGGGACGGTTTAAAAACTATTGGGAACGTATAGAATTTTGATTACCTTCAAGCAATCAATCCCCTTCACTGAACCTTTTGTCACACAATGCTATGTATGCACTCATCCACCATGTACATGCCTATCTGCCATGCTATCCAAGCCATGTCATGTTGTTCGAGCCACATCACACACGAGCCATGTTCATCGTTGGTCATTGCCACATCAACCATCACACTTGGACATTGCCACATTAGCATAGCCAACCACGTGTTTCTCTATCTCGAAGTTCATGCTCAACCACCAAGTTAGCCTACTATTTGTCTATCTTGATCCACGTGTAGAGGTCCTCGATTTGCATGAAGATCATTAGTTCACATGCTTGGATTCACCTCAGGAAGCGTGTTTTAAAACTAAAAATCCACCCTTCTCCTCAAGTGGCTACCATATTATGCAATCTATCAACTTAGAATTGTATTCAAGCATGTAATATATACAATGAATAAAGTAGTTTAAATAACCACCATGTAGTTTCAATAACCACCCCAACTACCTATAAACTACCTTTGAGAGCACTTCATGAAATATAGTGCTAAATTAAATAATGTACTAGGCTAATGGATTACCCAAATCACCTTCTTGAAGAAAAGTTCTTTTTTGATAATTTTGCTTTTGATATTTTGTTCTCTCATTTTTTATTTTTTTATGCAATTTCTTCTTGGACAATGAAGTGTAGTCAAAGGTTGGGAACCAATCCATAGTGAATATTTGATGAGGTGGAATTAGGAAATGAGAGAAATCAAACTAGTTCTTATCATGCTTGTGTACTTTTGAGTAAGACCTTTAAATGTAAGTGTACAATAGTGAATTGATACCAAGTTAAGTACTCATCTTTTCATATGATAATTAAGAAACATTAAACTAGTCTAATCAATAAATCTTATCAAGAATGACTAAAACTAATTTTGAATAGTTAAAAAAAAAATTGGTTCAAGCTTTTATTAGTTAGTTGTCAACTTCAAAAAAATGGATCTATTGGCTTGTCAGTTTAGAATTACATTTTCCAAGATAAATCACCCCCACAACACCCGAAAAATGACCAAAAAATGGTAGCCACAAGAGTCAAACAAGACTAAAAAAATAAAACAAAGCAAGGAAAAACAACAACTAGACTACTGGGTCAAAAAAGAACAACATTATTGAAAGTAAGACAAACAGGAAAGGAAAACTAAACTACAAAAACCATAAGCAAAGTTAGGATTGAAAATAATGTTTGAGGAGTTGTCCATTCATTGGAAGTGAGACATCCTTGCCAGTTAGGGTTTGTAGTCTAAATGCATTTTTACCAAGAACTTCATATATTTAGTATGGGCCTAACCAAGAACTCCTATGGTTAGGCCCATACCAAATATGCATAAGGGGTTGGACTTAAAATGTACTTGTAAAAAAATGACGAATCCTAATCAAAATCAAGGTGAATCATGGAGAATCCTAAGCAAATCAAATCGAGCGTCTTCATACCAAAATTTGGGATATTTGCAGCCCTAAAATATAAGATCATCTTTAGGGCCACTTTTGACCTATTAAATCATCTTATACATTCTTAAAAACACCACCATTATATCAGGATTGAAAATATCCTTTCAACGAGTACAAATATGCCTATATTTGGATATATATTGTGGCGAATTGACCCTAAGAAAAAATTGGTCCTGAAAATTTTAGGCAAATGGGCCGACGTCGAGGGGCCTCATATTTGCCAATTTCCAATTTTGAAAATCCTAATATTAGCCCATTTGGTGAATATTCGCCACTATGCATAACCCTACATAGGACACTAAACTTAGGGTGTTCACCTTTCTTTTCATGAGCCTTGTCCTATAGCAAGACCAAATAAGAAACTTTAAAGGATATTGCCTTGGCTTTATTGTCAAACCAACACTTAACAATTGCCTGATGCTTGATAAACTTATGCAAGGCTTCGTCTCTCTTTTCTTCCATATGGATAAAATTTTCTACTCTAATTTTAATTTTGTTATCATCATCTAGGAACTCATCAATAAATTGTAAGGTAGGAATCTTAAGGTTCATAGGAAAATAGGATTCTACCCATAAACTAGGTGATAGGGAGAGGTTCCTAGAGCTTCCTTGACTCTTGTTCTATCAGCCCAAAATGCATATTTTAACTTATTATATTGTTCCTTAGGATTTTTCTCTAATAATTTCTCAACAATAATGCACAAGTTTTTATTAGTGAACTCAACCACTCCATTCTCTTCAGGATAGTAATTAGAGGAGAATTTTAACACTACTATATTTTCATAGACCCATTCAGTGAATTGAATTGAAGTAAAATTAGAACCACTGTCATATACTAAAATGTACATCATACCAAACCTAGGCAAAATTTTATCCTCAAGAAAATCAATCACCACCTTCGTTGTGCACTTCTTTAGGGCTTGAGCTTCAGACCACAATGTGTAATAATCAGTTGTTGTGAGGATATATCAATATCTAGATGAAGAGTGTAGGTTGATCATTCCAATGAAATCTAAACCCCATTACATGAATGTACATCTTTGAATCATGGGTTGCAAAGGAATTGTTGCATTTATTCTCTATTCACAACAAGTTGGTATATGTGACAATTTTTGACATGCAATTGGGCATCTTTAAACATAGGAGGCTAGTAATAATAGGCTCTCATAATCTAATGGGTTGTTGACATTCTTGAACCATGACCAGTACCATACTTTTTTGAAAATTAGACAAAAATTTAGCAGCCTCTTGCTTGCCCATACATCTCAAATAAATTCCTTCATGTTTCTTTATGAACAAAAGTCTAAATTTTATAATTTAGTTTGCACACTTAGAAATAATAGTAGCTCTTTGACTCGAATTCATACTATGACAGTAGTTGTTATTCAACATATAATAAACCACATCAACATACCACTCATCATTACTTATCTCTTCAACCATGTATTATTGACAAGAAATCAAAGGGTCAAGTCTACCAAGAGTTTCATTCAATCCTTAGGCCTTAACAAGCTTCATGGGCCAAATTTCTAATTCAAATTTTGTAGTATCGAGGCCCACATTCCTCTTCATTCACAAAATTCATTCTGAGTTAACATAACCTTCATAGTAGAATCCAAAAATATGGAATAGATTTTGCTACAAAGAATGTAGTGTCTAAATTTCTTGACAACCTATGTTAAGGAAAACACATACTTATCAAGTATCGAATATTTTAATTCAACTTCCCTCAATGGAGAACTCACAAAATTAATAGGCCTTTCATCTCTTGTTGGCAATTTTGGGTTTGAGATCCTAGCTTCTTGTCTATGAGTTGTCATTGATGTCAAAAGGAAATGGCATTAATGTTAAGGGGATGTGTTGGCTTCAAAGGTGGAAGATTCCAAGAGAATATTTTTAAGAGAATTTGGAGAGATTCCATTGGATAGGGTTTTTATTAAAACCAAGTTAAATGGTTTTCATTAAAACCAATGGAGGTTCTCTTTATTATTTATTTAATTATTATTTAAAACCCTTCAAGGTTTTAATTAATTAATTATTGAATTAATTAAGGGAGAAATTATTTTTAATTTATTAAAAATACTTAAAGGTTTTTAAACCTTTTTTTATTCTTAATTTATTAAAGGGTTTTTAAACCCTTTTTGAAAAGACTTTTGATTAATTTCGAAATGGTCTTTATTTCCGTTGACGTCAAGGTGTCTTCAAAGAGACTATTTATTCTCCAACTCCTAAGGTTGGAAGGTCTATTAATTCGAGATTCCCCGAATGCAATTTGCGGTGTTTGTGCTCTATATTCGCTGCAATCGAAGGAAGACTTAGAAGCACGTGCGCTTGAAAAGTCTTCGGGAGTTCTTTTTTTAGGGTGAAGTGGAGGGAAGTTCACTTGTGAACTTCGTAGCCCGCGTGGGCTAGTGGTAGGGAAGGCTTCTGTTGGGCACTGCATTGGCGGAGGTCATCGTTTCGAGTCTCACGAGGGTGCTTTGCTAGAGTAACACACGTTTTTATTAAGACGTCTTTATGCCACGAAATTTGGAGTTTCTTGGACAACGATTTATAAGGTGTGATTAAATTTTATGAGTTTTGGCTTTTGTGATTAGCATTGAATAAAAGCTTAGGAGAAATAAGGGCATATTTCTTTGGATGTATTTTTAAGATTATTCTTTGCTATGCTAAAATTAAAAATGGAGGTATAAGATGTGAGTCTCGTGATTGTTGATTTATTGGCATGTTATGGTGGTTGTGTTTAAAGAAGTGGAGCTAAAAGGTGTAATAAAGGAAGTTTATATTATTGCTCATTTCTTTTTATTCTAACCCTAACTTGGTTGGAAGTTTGAGATTTGTTTGTGGTGACAGCTTGAAGGTTCAATTATATTCTACTCCAATAAGGTATGGGCACATTCTTATTATGAGTATGATTGGTGTGTGTTTTCTAAAATAAGGTTGGAGTGAAAATGTATTCTACTAGGTATCCTTTGGCTAGGTGTAAATCCTATTTTCTGGTTTGTTGAAGACTACTTATGCATTGTTATCTTTAAGGAGATTTTTTGGTGAATGCATAATTTTTGGTTTGAGATAGTGGAAGCTTTGTGCACTAGGGTTTATATTTGTGAGTCTAGCTACTTGCATTGAGTTGGTGGAACCCTTGGTTTGCTATTTTGAGTTTGATGGTTGAGTTGATTCCATAGAGGTTGTTTGATCAAGTTATTGCTTTACTTGATTCATGATATTGGGCTTACTCCATTGAGTTGATTTGAGCAAGTTATTCTTTGCATTTGGTGATATTGTGTTGGTGGCTGTTTTGTTCAAATATCTTTAGAGGGAAAAGGATTTCTACTTGTTTCCTTTTCTTGTGATGATTGGTTGAATGCTTCAAGGTTGATGTTGAGTTGAATGGTGTTGTTTGATTAAGCCTTGTTGATAAGCATTGTTGTTGAAGCCCTATTTGGTTGTGAAAGATTGATTGGTTGAGAAAAGTTATTTGGTTGTGGAAAGAACATGAGTATCATTGTTATATGAGATCTTGCATGGTTGGCAATTGTTGGGTTGTGTTTCATGTTCTTGATAAATGCAAACTTCATTCTATCTTATTCTTCTGAGATTGAGTTGAGGTTGAGTTGAGTTGAGATTGAGATTGGGAGTTAAGTATAGAACATATTGAGTCTCTAACAATTCTCTTTATGCTTCTATGAGATTGATGAATCACATTGGGTCTCTAACAATTCTCTTTGTGGGTTCATGCTAAGCAAGTTTTTCTTGGTGAGCTTGCTGATTTTTAACAGGTTCTTTTGGAGGACTTGTGAGCTGATTTGGACAGGTTCTAGTGAGGACTTGTGAGCTGATTTGGACAGGTCCTAGCAGAGGACGTGTATGCTGATTTTGACAGGTCCTAGCAGAGGACTTGAGGACAGAGTTGCATTGGTTCTATGAGAAGAACCTGAGGACAGATTTGGCAAGTCTTTGAGAAGGCTTGTATGCAGAGGATTGATTTGTTCAAGAGTTGGAAAAATCTGACAGATAGAGGAAGACTTGTACTAGACCGACTGACTGTGTTTGGTACAGGTTGCTGAGCTGCTATGGACATGATCATAGAAGGCAGAGGTCTCTTAGGCTAAGCATTGAGGATAGGAGGTCTTCGGTGGAAAGGAGTTCCACGTGGCTGGCAAGAGGTAGAGGCAGTTGATCTTCTGAGGGATCATTTCCAGAGCAGAGGGGAAGGTATCTCCTTTGAGCAGAGGCTCATAAATTTTTATTGGGGGAAGGTATCTCCTTTGAGCAGAGGCTCATAAATTCTGATTGGGGGAAGGTATATCCTTTGGGCCGAGGCTCATAAACATTGTAATTGGGAAGGATTCCCAAATAACTTTGAGATAACTTTTAGAGAAAAGTTTTGTGGACGTAGCCCAACCATTCTGGGTGAACCACGTTAAAATTGGTGTCACTTTGTGGATGATATTGTGCATTGCTTTGATATTGCTTGGGGTATATTACTTTACTATTTTGAAGTATAAAGGAAAAAGTAAAATAAGGTCTTATACTGTTCACCTCCCCCTCTCAGTATAAGCTTGTGTTCTTCATATCTATCTCTCTTTCTTTGAGTTAGTACTCTAGAAAATGAGTGTTCTGATGCAAAAGAGTAAATGTAGAAGGGTTGGTTATAATAAGGGATGATCAAAATAGATGTAGTAACAATAGTAGATTTTATTTTACTAAAAGAATCCTTCGATTCTGCATTCCACACTACATTTGCATCCTTTTTTAATAATTAATTAAGAGGTTGCACAATATTAGAAAATCCAACAATAAAACTCCTTAAAAATTTAATATTTCCAAAGAAATATTTTAATTCCCTATGGCTTTCAGGTAGAGGTATTTTGGAGATGGTCTCAACTCTGTCAGGGTCCACAAATATACCATTTTTAGAAATAATGTGCCCCAAAAGTTTACCTTTAGTCACATAGAAGACACATTTCTTGGCATTGAGAGAAATTCCATGGTCTCTACACCTTTGCAACACACTTCTAAGGTCCTTTATATGGTTAGATATATTCTTTGAAAACACTGTAAGATCATCCATATAAATGATAATGCATTTTACAATGAGCCCTCTGAATGCATTATCCATGGCACACTTGAAATTTAAACCAACATTAATCAATCTGAATGGCCTTCTCTTATATGCAAAGAGGTTCCTCACTTGGTGGTGAATGCTATTTTCATACGATCTAGATAGTGAACCATGGTCTGATTGTAACCTAAATAACCATCTAAAAATGACATCATTTGAGAGCCATTGACAATCTAAAGTATTTCATAAATATATGGCAATGGATAGTTATTTTTTTCAAAATACTTATTCAAATTTTAAAAATCTACACACAAAAAAATATATCCATTATTCTTTTGAATTAGGACAAATTTTTCCAACCATATGGAGTGCTTGATTAGATATATGAACTCTGCAGACAACTTTTGTACTTCCTTTAAAATAAGTGGCTCCAACAATGTATTTATAGTCCTTAGCTTCTATTGGAAAGATTTTATACCAAGATGGAGTGGTATGGTATGTGTGATAATATTAGGGTCATAAGTTTTAAATCCTCATACCCCAAGTTATAACATCCCTATACTCTTTAAGAGTTAAAATCACCTCTTACTTCTCTTTTTCAGTGCATACATTTTCGATGAACACATTCTTTGGATCGGATTCATCAGCAATATTAAATGTGTTATACTCTCCACATTTAGAGGAAGTAGGTTTAGTCTTGTGGGCATCCATGTCAAACAATATCTCTAAAGTAACCATACCTTTTGAGATAGCATTGGTCATAAAAATCATAACTCCTTCCTCATCCAACTCCCCTTCATATCTACTTTATTCATAAATAATTTGTGCCTCAAAGACACCAGTGTTGGCAATGAAATCCAAGATATGTTGATCATTTTCAACAACTTATGGAAACCTGATATTATTAGGAACAGATGAAGAAGGCACCAAATCTACGAATTTTTTTTTTTTTAAACTTGGAATCAACTATGGGTTCAAGAGCACTAGCCATAACTTCTAAAGAATCAATGACATGATTTTATTCTATCAGGATGCATTGAATGCTAAAAGTATCAATGTTGTTTATTAAGTCCCACACTCTGATTTTATAATTATATAAATGTCTATCCTTACACAAATATTGGCTCTTGATCTGTTTAACTACAAACTCAAAATATCTAAAAACTTAGGTCTTCTTTATCTTCTCTCATAAGACAAATTGTAAACCATGGATTAAGGCTTCATATTCCACAGTATTGCTAGTGCAAGCAAACTAAAATCTATAAAAAAACAAGAAAAAAAATTCCTTTAGGACTAACCAACTGAAAACCAGCTTCATTTCCCTGCTTAGATTTGAACCCGTAAAAATTAAGCACCCATATGTCATCATGCTTCTCATTCTTGCTTTCAAGGGAAGGACTTACAACTGCATTGGACTCTTCAATATGAGCATGAGAAACTTCTTTTACTTCCAAGGTATATACTCCCAGATTAGCTTCTACATACAATATTTCATTTGTGTTGTTATACTTCATGATCATTTATTTCAACCTTGGTCCCCTTTAAATTTTGATTTGATTGGCCACACCTCTCCATGGCAGACACATATGTGAGAAGTCGATTTCCATATAACCATTCAATATTCTAGACCAATCTCTACTGAGCAACATAATAAGCCTCTAGTATATCCACCACCTAAATATCGATACATTGTTGGATACTTGAGTCTGAATCTAGATGAATATGCATCTAATTTAGGTATCCAACAACATTCACCTTGGTTTTATCTAGTTGTACCACATTTCTACTAGACTTTGTAGGATACAGTCCTAATTTATGACATATAGAATAATGCATGACATTCCCGTATGCACCTGAATAAACCAAACAATTTTTTTCTAGCAATACAAATAGTTAGCAAAAAAAGAAGAGAACTAATTTTGTCCTTGTGAACCACAATATGTGCATCAGTTCTTGAAGTGTTGTTGGATTTTTCTTTTGGATTCAGATATTCTATTAACAAGTGCCTTTGTTTCTTCATTTGGGTCAGCACAAATAGGGAGATATTAGCCTTGGTTTTCTTGAGATCCTCTATGATATTATAACCTATTTTTGGAACTCCCAAGGTTTGATTATTTTAACTTGGGATTGCCACTTTATCTTGAGATCTTACAACAAGATTTCCTTTAGGATGCAGAGGGTTATTATCTACTTAGACATTAAAATGAACATATGAATAGTTAGGTGGGGTAGAAGTGGTAATTGTTTTTTCTTCTTAACATGTAGTTATTGCATCTTTTGGAATTTTTGATAAGCTTGAACCTTGTATTCTAACTCAATATCAATATTATCATTTTCATCTAGCAAAGGATCTAAAGTGTCTGAGAACACGATCAATTCAATATTTTTTCTATTAAAGTCTCCAAGATTATCATTTGTGGGCACAAGCTCCAAATTTTTCATTTCTTTCTAAACAATGTCTAAGGTTGATTTAAATTCAGGGTAATTTATCTCACCATGTTGGGTTATTGAAGGCATTCTACACCTGTTAGGTAAGGCCAAATATGTTAAGTTTGCATTTGAGCATGAGGATATACTTGATTGGTAAATAGGATTTAGTACATTTCCTTTTTTGGGATAAGAGTTCCATTGGCGATTTTACCTCTAAAAATTGAAATTTCTATTTTGACCAACATTATTGTTGTTCATGTTGGCATGTTGGTTGTGCCTTTACATGTCTAATACATCATTACTAAGTTTATAAACCATCCTTTGCAAGCTTCACAACTCCTGATTCAAAGTTTTTATGGGCTGATTTTACATTGGTGGAGTTCATTAATTTGACACTTGGTTGGTGTTCACTCCTTGGGGTGTCAAGTATATAGGCATTTCTTGTTGGGTATATGATTGGGGAACTTGAATTGATGACTGATTTTCCAAGATATGTAGGCATGTTATGAGCAGTTGGACAAGTATTTAAGTATGTCAACAAAATTTGGTTGCTATTTTGGTTCACTTGGGGTAATATGAGTGGCATCATGGAATGATTATACATGTGATTTTGTTTTTTTTGGAGAAGCACTTGAGATAGTGGTGTTGTATTGAACACTTGATTTTGGTATGGGTACATCGCATTAGGAGATGGATTTATCATTGGGGTATTATGCATTATATTTTTTTTCACCAAGGGAATCTAATTATAGGCACGTGGCTATCCTAATATAATGTTAGTTTTGATCCTAAATCCTTGAGGTATTAATTATTGTTCAACAGTGAGAGCTTCATTATAGGCTACAGGCAAAGTGGTGATTCTAGTAGCTCTTCAAATGAGCATGGATGTCATAGGATCAAGAGCATTCAAATACATTCATAAGGTAGTGGAATCTAAAATTTCAAATGGGAAAAAAAATCTCATGTAAATCTAATGGAAGTGTGTGTTAAATTTTCTAATGGGTTCACCAGGCTCTCTTTTAGTAGTGGTAAACTAATTGTACAAGACAACATGATCGATGATTAATCTAAAGTGCTTCACAAAAGCTTCTTCCAACTCCAACCAAGAATGAATAGAATGGATGGGAAAATTAATATAACAATAGTAATGAATCCTTGTGTAAAGTATTAGGATACATGCAACATGCCACATCCTCTTGTTGAATCTAAAGCCTCATTCAGGCATCCTTATACACTTGGATGTGGTCTCCTATAGATCGAGTACCATCATGCTTATACTTTGGCAATTGTTTTTCAACATTCTTTGGAATATCATGTGCTACTTCAACAATGTCTAATGGGTCATGGACTATGATCAATTTTGGTTGGTAAACCATTGCTTACTTTTGCAAAGGGGTAGGTAAGATGAGAGCTAAGGAATTTCTTGGTGAACAAGTTACAGATTGAGAAGGTCTAATTTTTTGTTTTTCCTTATTAGATCTAGTTTTTATATGATGGGTGAGGGATAACAACTCAAAATCTCTTATTACTAATCTTGACCGTTCGAGAATCCTTCTTGGTTCTAGTTTACATGTAGTCTAATGAGTCAGATCTAATGTGAAAGAATGTGGTCAAGCCCTCCTTCTAGTACCAGTTTTGCTGACCCACATTTTTATATGATTACCAATAGGTGGAACACAAACACACACACACACACACACACTACGGATTTTCCCTCTTGAGAATGAAAGACATTTCCTCTAAGTTTTAGGTAGGTTGGGTCTCAACCACACAGGTTTCACTCAAATGGGGCTATGTTGGTGATCCACAAGTTTTTTTTGCGGGGCTATGCAACAACATTCAATACAAATTGGATATGGGTTCACAAAGTATCCATAAATATGTACAAACTCAAAAAATTCCAGCAACCAACTAACTATAACATAAATATAAATTCTAATCTAAAACTAGTCTAACCAAGAAGAGCAAAAAAAGCTCAAAAAGCATAAGATTAGGAAAAAAGAACTTGCTTTCCTTGAGCTCAATACAACATGTAATAGAGAAAAATGAGTAGGATAATACCTCTAAGAAGCTAGTATTCACACAATTTTAGAGAGGGATGATTGTAGAAAAAGGTAACTACAGTAATAGTATACACGCATAAACTATTACTACCCCAAGATATTCAACAACTATATTTATTCATGAAAATATCTTTCAGATATTTGCTACATACCTTCAAGGTAACTCAGAAAAAAAGATGCTAGAAAATAAATCTAATCTAATGTTGTTATTAATTTTTTGAAATTTTATAGAATTTTGGGAACCCCTTTTATAAATGAGTGGAAGTTTATTTTATAAGCTGAGGAAAACAATTTTCCCTCCATTTTCAAAGTTTAAACTTCCATAAAAATAACAATTTAAAATTGAAGTCTTTTTTGAAGTCTTCACATGATTACAACAACATAAATGATTTTAGCTCATTAAATCATGCATTCCATGTGGAAAGGGAATATCCAAATATTTTTTTAGCTATCGGGTCGCCGCATGGTGGAAGATAAAAGTCGTGCCCAGTCAAAAAAATTTGCAAGAATTTTGTGCATATTTAAAAATGATAATGTATTTTCCAATCAATCCTTTGAATGCATTGTCCATGGCACACTTGAAATTTGCACCATTATTGTATCAATCTGAATGGCATTCTCATGTATGCAAAGGTTCCTCACTTGGTGGTGAACATTGTTTTCATACGGTCTATATGGTGAACCATGACTTGATTGTAACCTGAATAACCATCTAAAAATGACATCATTTGAGAGTCATTGACAATCTAAAGTATTTCATCCAAATATGGCAATGGATAGTTATCCTTTTCAAAAGCCTTATTCAAATTTTCAAAATCTACACACAAATGAATCTCTTCGTTCTTCTTACAAACCAGGACCAAATTTGCCAACCATGTGGAGTGCTTGATTGGAAATATGATCTTTGTAGACAACTTGTGTACTTCCTTTAAAATAAGTGGCTCCAACAATGCATTTATAGTCATTAGCTTCTGTTGAAAAGGTTTTATACCAGGATGGAGTTATGGTATGGGTGATGATAATAGGGTCATAATTTTTCAAATACTCATACCCCCAAGCTATAACATCCCTATACTCTTTAAGAGTTGCAATCACCTATTTATTATCTTTTTTAGTGCATACGTTTTCTATGAACACATTCTTTGGATTGGATTCATTAGAAAGATTAAATGTGTTATACTCTCCACCTTTAGAGGAAGTAGGTTTAGTCTTGTGGGCATCCATGTCAAACAATCTCTCTAAAGTAACCATACCTTTTGAGATAGTATTGATCTTCAAACTCATAACTCCTTCCTCATACAACTCCCCTTCATATCTACTTTCTTCATCAATAATTTGTGCCTTAAATACACTAGTTTTGGCAATGAAATCCAAGATATGTTGATCATTTTCAAAAAATTATGGAAAATTGATATTATTAGGAATATGTGGAGAAGGCACCAGCTCTACTAAAAATATTTTTTAACTTGGAATCAACTATGGGTTCAAGAGCACCAGCCATAACTACTAAATAATCAATGACATGATTTTCTTCTATCAGGATGCACTGAATGCTAAAATCATCAAAGTTGTTTATTAAGTCCCACACTCTAATTTTATACTTATAAAAATGTCTATCCTTACACAAATATTGGCTCTTGATCTATTTAACTACGAACTCATAATATCCAAAAACTTAGATCTTCTTTATCTTCTTTCGTAAGGCAAATTGTAAACCATGGATTAAGGCTTCATATTCCACAGTTTTTCTAGTGCAAGCAAACTAAAATCTATAAAAAAAACAAGAAAATACTTTCCTTTAGGACTAACCAATTGAAAACCAGCTCCATTTTTCTACTTATATTTAGATCCGTCAAACTTAAGCACTCATATATCATCATGCTTCTCATTATTTCTTTCAAGGGAATGGCTTACAATTGCATTGGACTCTTCAACATGATCATTAGAAACTTCTTTTACTTCCAAGGTATATACTCCCAAATCGGCTTCTACATATAATATTTTATTTGTTTTGTTATACTTCATGATCATTTATCTCAACCTTTTCCATTTCAATTTTTATTTGATTGGCCACACCTCTCCATGGTAGCCACATATGTGAGAAGTCAATTGCCATATAACCATTCAATATTCTAGACCAATATCTACTGAGCAACATACCATAAGCCTTTGGTATGTCCACCACCTAAATATCAATACTTTGTTGGATCCTTGAGTTTGAAGCTAGCTAAATATGCATTTAAGTTAGCTCTCCAACAACATTCACCTTGGTTTTATCTAGCTGTACCACCTTTCTATTGGACTTGGTAGGATTCAGTCCTAATTTTTGACATATAGAATAAGGCATGATGTTCTTGGATGCACTTGAGTAAACCAAACAATTATGCATGTTTTTTCCAGCAATACAAATAGTTAGCAAAAAGGGATGAGAACTAATTTTGTCCTTGTGAACCACAACATGTGCATCAATTCTTGAAGTGTTGTTGGATTTTCTTTTTGGATTAAAATATTCTATTAACAAGTCCCTTTGTTTCTCCATTTGGGCCAACTCAAATAGAGAGATATTAGCCGTGGTTTTCTTGAGATCCTCTATGATATTAAAACCTATTTTTGGAGCTCCTAGGTTTAATTATTTTGACCTGGGGATGCCCCTTTGTCTTAAGAACTTGTAGTAGGATTTTTTTTAGGAGGTGGAGGGTTATTATCTGCTTTGACATCAGGAGGAATATATGAATAGTTAGGTGGGGTAGAAGTGGGAAAATATTCTTTGCTTTTTCTTATTAACATGTAGTTATTGTCTCTTTGAAATTGTTGATAAGCCTGAACCTCGTATTTTAACTCAATATCAATATTATCATTTTCATCTAGTAAAGGATTGTAAGTATCTATGAAAATACCCAATTCAGTATTTTTCCTATTAAATTCTCCAATATTATCATTTGTGGGCACAAGATCCAAGTTTTCTATTTCTTTCTAAATAATGTTTAAGGCTGATTTAAAGACAGGGTATTTTATCTCACCATTTTGGATTGTTGCACGTATTCTACACCGATTAGGTAAGGTTAAATTTTCTAAGTTTACAGTTGAGCATGAGGATATACTTGCTTGGTCAATAGAATTCAGTACACCTCAATTGTTGGGATAAGAGTTACATTGGCGATTTTACCTTTGAAAATTAAAATTTCTATTTTGACCAATATTATTGTTGTTCATGTTGGCATGTTGGTTGTGTCTTTGCATGGCTAATATATCATTACTAAGTTTCTAAACCATCATTTGCAAGCTTTCCAACTCTTGATTCAAAGTTTTTGTGGGTTTATTCTGCACTTGTAGAGTTTTTTGATTCGACACTTGGTTGGTGTTCACTCCTTGGGGTGTCAAGTATGCAAGCATTGCTTTTTGGGCATATGATTGGGGAACTTGACTTGATGACTGATTTTCCAGATATGTAGGCATGTTATGAGCAGTTGGACCAGTATTTAAGTATACTAACAAAATTTAGTTGCTATTTTGGTTCCCTTGGGGGTAACACGAGTGGCATCATAGAATGACTATGTAACAAAAAATGAACAAAACCAATACAAAAATGAAGTACAAAAAGCATGAAAACACAATAGATGCACAAAATGAATAATCTCTTTATTAATATGGGCATATATCTAAGTTGTACAATGAATGTGACCCAATATGGGGTTTTACAAATGCTTTTTGATACATATATTACAAATAACAAGGTTTCAAAACCCTAGTTCAATGAACAGTTGGTGTCTTCTGGCTCATATTTGAACCAAACAAGAGTGTGGGTGGGCTTGTGTATCCCTACGAGACCACTCTAGCTATAACAACTTCCAAATTTTTTTGGATTCCTACACCTGCAAATAGAAAACAACATGAAATGGGTTAAAATCACCTACGAGGGTTCCACTACGTGAGGCCCTCTGAAAGATAAAATAAGCAAACCTTGAATGTTGTAAAATGAGACTATAAACAAAAATGCAAGAATGTAAATAAATGATGCAACAAATATTTTTACCTTGTTAAGGCTAATCTCTGCTCCGTTTTTTGTTGTCGATGGTCGCACAAATGTTTGAAAGCATTCGAGGGCTTACGGAGTTGATGGCTGTGAACACCCAACAACATTCCAAAAATTCTCAATAGAATTTTGTGAACTCTTGGATGCATTCATGGATTGAGGAAAGGGAAGCAGAACTAGATCTGGTTTGCAAGGGTTTGGCAATGGTGAAAGTGGGTGACGTGATGGCGGTGGTGAGGGAAGAGGATGATAGAGAAATGGCTAGGGAAAATATTCAAATTTAGAACTTTCTAAAACATTCATGGACCTTGATTCATCAAAATGAATCCTATTTTTATAATATCCCTTAAACATGTTAGGGTTTTGACAACACCAAATGGGTGGCCAAGATTAAAACATGAGGAAGGATGGAGATTAATTTTGGGCGAATGACATGGATTGAGATGGATGAATGAATGATATTAAAATATGGTGGATTTCTAGGATTTATTTATATAAATACATATATATTTATTAAATATATAAAATATTAATATTTATGTATATATAAAATAAATACATATATATATATATATATATATATATATATATATAAATAATGGATGAATATGATTGGAGGATACGTATGGATTACAGGTGGCTATATTTTGGTGTCTACAAATACCCCCCTTTATATCACATTGTGTGGAATACAATGTGGTGCAAAAATACAAGACACATAGTTTGACGTGATGAAGCATCTTTCTTTCCTTGGAACATAAAGACAATTTTGAAGATAAAGAATTTGTATTTGTATATTACCTCCTCAATTGGTTAATTATTGAAGAATGAGTCTCACAAGCCAATTTACATAATTGCAAGTGAAAAATGCAGTTGAATGGTGCAAATGCAAGTGTATGATGTAAATGCGGATGATATGAATGATGTAAATGTGAATGATATGAAAGATGTAAATTGATATCACTTTTTCCCCAATGGATTAAAGGGGTTTTTTCCAAGTGTCAATGCCATGCTCATATAATATGTATCTCACTGTGGGAAACCAAAATCAAATTTGTTTGCTCCAAATTTGGGGTGATTCCACGTTGTTGAAAAAAGTGCCTTTTGGCATCATTGAAATGCAAAGTTATGAAAATGCATAATATCAGGAATCAATCATCCTAGGATTGGGTGGTTGGTAGGAGCCCCCTCCTAGTGACTATGCACAATTCCTTAATATTAAAGGGAATTATGTAGTATGAATTATCCATGTTTCAAGTCCCACAGACAAGGCCATCAATGACAACTTTTGAGCAAATTAATCTAAGCATAGTCGCGCTCAAAAATGAGGGATCAAATGTAATCTATTTTTGAACAAGGAGATATTGGATGATGAAAATGGCCAAGCATCCTTATGGTGATTTATCCATCTTACCGAATTGCATGGACAACCAATCATTACAATCACCAAGGAGATAGAATAGACCACTAGATATGAGGTTCACTTGAAATTGTATGTGAACTTGGCAAATATTTTATGCAAATACAATTTTTGGTGGATTTGATGATGTTGAAATGAATATGTGATGATGAAAAATGCATTGATGAATGAATTGCATGAGTTTGTGAAATTTTGCATTGGTTTTTGGAGTATTTTTAGAGCAATTTTGGACAATTTTATGACTTTTGATCATAAACAAAAGTTAACCACCCAAATCAATCCATGTTATCACAAAGATGAATGAAATGCTAAAGTGGATGATTATACTAATGAATGTGGTCATTTTGTAAAAATTTAGACTTTTTGATGCATTTTGAAGCTTGTAAGGCGATTTTGTGACTTTTGGTTGTAAACGAAAACTACGCACCCAAATAAATTTTTGGTTTCACAAAACATGATATGATGAGGAAATGAATATATGGATGCAATGTGAAGTGATTTTGTGGAGGTAAGCTATGTTCTTGGATCATTTTGGTCTTTGTGCAAAATTTTGAAACCAAATACCGGATAGCGTTTGCATCATGCATAGACACCGGTAAGTGTTTATCACTTTACATATGCTAGTCAGTGTTTCAATGTACATGTGAACACCCATGGGCATTTTAGTGCACCAAAAATAGCTATAAATAGTTTGTAAAGGTAAAATTATATTCATTTATGCATTCACAAGTTTTTAAAACTGCATCTGAAGGAGAGTGAGTGAGTGAAGAAGTGAGGTGTACTTAAGGAGTGTGGTAGAATGGAGGATATGGCTATGGAGTATGTGGATGCAGTAGTAGGAGTAATGGTGCAGGTGGTTGAGGTAAGTGCCCTTGGTACTCTTGTTTGGACATGCAATTTTTTTTGAACAAAATGCAATGAATGTGGTATTAATGTGTTTGCATTGTCCATGTGTTGTGCTGCATTTGAGGATCTTGGAGGTTCAACATTGGTTCTTGACCTTCATTATTTGGGTGAGAAAGGAATTATAGAAGGAGCATTAATATTGGCTGGATGATGTAGGGTTGGTTGGGGTAGCTTGAATTGATGTGGTGAGGGTGGATGAGGGATTTATCTCTACCTTGGTAGAGAGATGGGATATATAGGGGGACCTTTTATCTCCCTATTGGTGAGTTGATAGTAAAATTTGAGGATGTCTACCACATCCTTCAAGTGCTAGTGGAGGGATTACATGTCGAGTTTGGACACGATAAGGGGCATGAGATGAGCCAGATATTTGGAGATCGATGGTAAGATGTGAGTGTGATGGGTGAAGGGATTAGGCACTTAGTGATATATGCTAATAAGAATTTGGAGGTATTTCCTACCTTGATCATGTTCCTATTGGCCAACATAGTGGCACCAAATAACACTGGTCGTCGGTTCCCATGGAACATGATCAGTTTGGTATACAATATGATCGATGAGCCTCAGGTATATGCATAAGCACCTAATCTACTAGCTTATATGTACTTGGAGTTGTACGAGGCAATGAGGTAAGGGTAAAAGTGGCTAGGGTGTAGTGTGCTACTGTAGTGTTGGGGTTAGGACCACTTTAGTGTGTCTCGACCTGTAGTCTTGACTACTGAGGCATGGGATGGGGAGTAACCCTATGCTATGAGGTGGTGAGTGGCTAAGGAGGTGCAACTGCGTTATCCTAGATAGACTGGCTATGAGTATAGAGATCTATGGGTAGGGCTAATACTTGATCAAGTGTGTTGGAGAACATGGTGGGGTGCCACTTGCGCTAGTAATAGGGAGTAGCTATAAAGGGTTCAACAAACTAGATGGGTGGTTGGATGACATAGGAGTGAGGTGGAGCTAATCTAATTCTCATGGGTACTATGACAATTTGGGCTATGGTAGAGGATATCTTAGGTGCTAATGTTGTACAGGCATCATCGAGATGAGATAGGTCTACCTTGTGCTGAGGCATGGAGGGTGACCTATGAGGATGATGAGGAGATATATTTTCTTGATATAGATGATGTAAGGACTACTACCGAGTACAATGCATGATTCACTACACAACCACCATGGGTACTGAGTCTAGCATTGTATGAGTGTAGTGATGATGAGGATGAGGCAGAGGCCAAGTTGGAGGATGTAGATGAAGCTCCTAGACATTAGAGATATCTTCAACCTAAAAATTAAGGGATATGAGTGAGGGATGCAGCAAAGTAGCCTCCAAATATTGGAGGTGATAGATATGGAATGATGATATGGAGGAGTTTCCAAAGATACCTCTAAGCTAGAGTGAGGAGGAGTGGGTAAGGATCAAGCATATGGTGGTGGATTGAGATGTAGAGATAGCGGCTTGAGATGCAAATATAGCTTGATTATCGGTGGAGCTAGAGATATAGATGGCTATATGTGGTAGTGAGGATAGGATCATGAGGCTTCAGGAAGAAATAACACATAGGGATCATCATCAGAGGAATGATGTATTATGCCTTCAAGCTTGATATGGATACATACAGGAGTTGGAGAATCTATTGATGCAGCACCACATCGGGATGCTAGATCAACCCTCTTCCTCCCTATCTAGGACTATTAGGCATAGTGGCTCTAGATATAGGACTCCTTTAGGATCACAAGGGTCCTCGTATAGGCAATAGATAGTGCTTACATGCACTTTTTTATATGATCCTTGGTGCTCCATTGTACATAGCCTTAAGGTATTCATTGTACATGTGATATTTATATATATACATGGATTTTAATTTTGTGTTATGATTTTGTGTGGATGTTTTTATGTGAATGCAATGATAATGTGTATGAATGCAAATGAATTAATGCTCTAATAATCATTCATATTTTAGATTTTACTTGACCATGCTATATCATTGTTGTTTAATCAGGGGCACCAAAATGGTGGCATGTGAAATGGAAGACTCATGTAATGATATGGATGTTGATATGGAAAACTGATATGGATGTTGATATGGAAGATTGATATGGATGCTGATATGGAAAATTGATATGGATGTTGATATGGAATACTGCTATGGATTTTGATATGGAAGACTAATATTTTTGCAGAGACACAATAATATTAGTGATATCTAACAAACTCACTAAATTCTGTCTAATTTCTCTAAGACCAAATGTGTGTGCAATGAATTCATTTACCAAACCATGAGAATGATAATGACTCGAGGTAATCAAGAACCAATGTGTGTGCAAGTAAGTTCATTAACCCATCTTGAGCAAATTGAGATGAAACCTATCATGAAGGAGACCAAGAAGCTAGTTTGTTTGTATGTGTAGTCAGAGGTCTCTTCAAGAGAGATGTGTCACCATGCATGAATGTACTCCATTACCAGTAAAGAATCTATAGCCCTAATGGATATTATCTCCATAGTCCAAGAATCTGATCTCTAAGCTTTGGGGATTTGGACTGCCTAATCGTCTGACTGTAAATGTAGTTCTATCCTTACAAATTGAGGATATGTGGTGTGTGATGTGTAAAATATTTAGATTTTTGGGGAATCAAATTCTCAACCAAAGTGTGATGAGAATTTTACCCTATCCTTACTACTCTTTCTTTTGTTTGGAAATAATTATGATAGTGGTGAAAACCACTATTTTTTATTTTTGGACTATGTGCATAATGGGATAAGCAAGGATTACCTATTTTGCTTCGAAATTCAACCTAATTATGGTATTATCCTTCTTTGACACAAGATGTTTTTAATATGTGTGTTTGTGTTTGGTTCAATAGTGTTAGAGTCAATTCCTAGAACTCAATATTTCTTAGTAAAAATGTGACTTGGTCCTAAATAAAACTCAACATGTATTGGAGGTTGCTAGAAACACTAGGAGTGGTTGAGTGACCAAAAACACCTAGGGATTATGGACATGTGGCTTGCAAATGACTATTTGACTTTATGGAATGGTGCAATGAAATGGATGATGATTTGAAGGTAACCCTGATTAAGGCAACATGACTTTATTGGACCAATTATTATCTGAACTAAATAAATGACCCCTAATGTAGTGGATGAAATGTGTGAATATGATAGTGAATACAACGTATGAAATGCAATTTGTGAAATGTACTATGTGCAATGTAATGTGTGCAATGCAAGGTATAAAATGTAATGTGTTAAATGCAATGTTATTTTTGTGTATTAGCCATGTATATATACATATATAAATCACATTAAGCATATAATACTCTTAAGTGGATGATGTTAAGTGGTTCAGGATATTTGAATCCCTCTAGATTGTAAATCCTATAAGTTCCTTTATCCACTTTTTGAGTGACAATGTATGGACCTAACTAATTAGCCATGAATTTATCATGAATATGCGTCAATGCATTGGTATTTTGTTGATTCTCCTTAAGCAAAATATCTCCTACTTGGAATTCACATAGATGAACTTTGGTGTTATAAGCACATATTAGGCGGTTTGATAAACTCGTAAATGATCTGAAGCATTGACCCATATTTCATCAAGAAGCATGAGTTGGTAAAAATGTGCTTGTCTAGTAGTATCATCATCTATGAATTCTTGCAATGAAATTTTCAATGAGGGGATCTCAAGCTCAAAAGGTATAATTGCTTCAGCTCCATAGACCAGTGAAAATGGCATTGCCCTAGTAGGCATGTGGATGCTTGTTCGATAAGACCATAATGCCAAGGGGATTTGAGTATGCCAATATTGATGATTTTATTTGACTAGTTTCTTGAGAATAGCAATTAAGGTCTTGTTGATAGCCTCAAATTGTCCATTTTCTTATGGGTAGTAAGGAGTCGAGAAATTGTGTTGGATATTATATTTATCACAAAGTGCTCAAACATCCTTATTTTTGAAAAACTTGCCATTGTCAGAGATGATTTTTGAGGGAATACCAAAATGACAAATGATATGATGAAGTATAAACTCCACAATTTGAGGTCCTATCGTACTGGTTAGAGGAATTGCCTCAAACCACTTTGTGAAGTATTTAGTGGTTGTGATGATGAATGTATGTTGTCTCAAGGAAGGAGGCACTATTTTTCAAATCAAATAAAGACCCCATTGTGAAAAGGGCCAAAGGCTTTGAATAGGCTATGATTCTTGTGATGGCATGAGTTAAATTAGAATGTTGTTGATATTGTTGGTAATGCTTGATGTAAGTGCAATAGTCACATTCCATGGTGGGCCAATAGTAATCCATGCATAGAATACGCTTTGTAATTGCCATTCCACTAAAATGACCACCACAAATACCATCTTGAGCTTCAGCTATTGCTCTTTATGCCTCTACAAGCTTGAGACAATAAAGGAGGACTCCATAATAACGTCTATACAACACGTCCCCCAAAATCGTAAAAAAAAACTACCTTTTGCTTGAAAGTGCATTTAGTAGTCCATGACATATATGATGGGAGTATTCTAAAATTGAGAAAGGCTATTATTTGGTTTGACCAAGGCTCATATGGCTCTGAATGGATAAAGTAAACATCCTTTTCATCCTTAGATTTAGCATGAACAATTGTAAATTTTGAGATCATTGTAACAATGAGTGGATGTACCTCTCCTACAGAGTTCTTTGAAATCAATGATCCTAGAGAGGCCATCACATATGCAAATATATTAGTTAAACATGGAAACCTTTTGAAGAACATAAGCTTATACTAAGAGGGGGGTGAACAGTATAAGATAAAACTTTTTACTTTTCAATCCAAATGATAACAACAATAATATCAAAGCAGTAAATAATGCACACATCATCACACACATGAGAGACATGATTTAACGTGGTTCACCCAATGTGGGTTACATCCACGGAGAAAATATTCCTTATAAATTTTCTCAATGAATCTTTTGGGAACCAAATCCCTATTACAATATTTATGGACCTCTGTCCAAAGGAGACACCAATCCCCTATGCTCAAGTTCATGGATCTCTATCCATAGGAGACCTTTGTCCCCACTGCTCTGGTTTGTGGATCTCTTTCCACAGGAGAACTCTATCCCCTCTACTCTAGTTTGTGGATCTCTCTCCATAGGAGAACTCTATCCCCTCTGCTCTACTCAACTCTAATCAAATTTTCTCACTATTCTGATTTAATCTACTCTCAATACTACCTCAAACCTGCTCACGAGTCTACCTCAAATCTGCTCAAAAATTTATCACAAGTCTATCTCAAACCTGCTCACACATATACCTCAAATCTTCTCACTATCTACTCAATTCTGCTCTAATACATGCTCATAATTGCTCATAACACATGCTCAAAATTGCTCATAACATTTTCTTGATTATAATACTTCAATCATATTCTATCAAGAATTATTGTTCAATGCAATATGATTCCATCATATGTTCTTTCCAATTTAACTCAACCCAATACACAATTTGCTTTCCAAAAATTGCTCATCCACATTCAAACCAATGCTACAAGGATTACAAATTCATTCAAACAATGAAATTTGTTTCACAAACCCTAACTCAAATATTTCCAACAATGCATACCAAACAACCCTTTTATCTCCACCTTATGTTCTAGAAATATTTACTCAACAAAACACCTTAAATAAGGAATGATATGCCCATACCTCTTATTTTGCTCTGATGAAGATATGTCCTCAAAAATCTATCTCACAAACAACTGATCTTTCTAGTGCCACTTCAAGGGTTAGATAGCAAAAGTACTTTCTCAAAACATCCACATGAACTTTCTTCTCAAAAATATGTGCTCAAAGAAATCTGAAAATGATCTTCAATAACTCTTCTTTGTTCTCAAAATATAGAAGCATTAATACTTATCAAAAACCCTCAAAATCACTTTTCACCATACAAGAATTACAACAAAATGTCAAGCCACTATTACACCTTATTACTCCTATTCTTGCATGCAAAACATATTTTTCATTTATGCACTTTGCAAAAATAAAACTATATAAAGCACTCTTAATATTTTATTAAATTACACCCTTATAACTCCCTAAGTGCAAATTTAAACTTTATTAAACTTAACCCTTATGACTCCCTAATAGCAAAAATCATGCTTTATTAATTTCAACCCTTATGGCACTCTTAATCAAAACCTAACCCTTATGACTCCCTAAAATCAAAAAAAAATTTATAAAAAAATTTGCCCTTACCAACTTGCTATCGTAGGGATTCGAGCGTGTGACCTCATGGAGCCCACGCTCTAGCACTTGCTAGAGCACCACGTGGGCTAACTACCCACACAAGAATCTCAATGCACCAATTTTACTTTAAACCATATCAATACTGATCAAAAAAAAAATGTGAACAACCTATCATTATTGAGTCTCGATCTTGAGACCTCCTTTATGCTACTCCTTACGTGGGGTCTACCTACCAACTGAGCTACCCACTCGATTGGAAACAACCATATGCTTGTCCTTATTGAATTTCGTATATTGTTCGACTATCAAAAATGTGCATCTCTCTTTTCCCTCTTTGCCTTTCTCGAACATCGTGCACTATGCTTTTCGAAAGGATTATGTCAATTAGTATTAAATATTCAAAAATAATATTCCCCAAATGATTTTTGGTTCCACCTTATATATGCACTTTGACTTAGGAAAAACGTCGACGCTTTACCACTTAGAAATATTTGAATTTTGGTGCCAAAGGAAATTCAAATTTTTATTATTATAATATTTAAAATTTTAATTTAAATATTATAATTAATCCTTTGTCTTTTGCCTTGGAAACTTCCTCAACTTTGCAATTAATTGAACCTTTTTCAAAGGAGCTTTGTCTACCTTGTCTTCCTTTTTCAATGGAGGTATTTGCCTTGCAATTTTAATATTTCAACCTAGAAGATGATTTTCAATCATTTTACCTTTGACATCAATGACAACCAAAATACTCAAAATTTCCAACAATCTCCCCCTTTGTCATTGATGGCAACCCTTTCTAAAAATTCCTTTTCCTATCACTGGATTCCAAATCTGCTCCCCTGAGGAATTGCTCCCCCTGATTGAATGCTCTCCCCCTTACTCAAATCTCTCCCCCTTTGACATCAATGGCAAAGGGACTCCTTTGGGGCTAAATATAAGACTCTTAGCTCAGCCCCCTCCCCACCTCCTCTCCTTGAGGTGATTAATTTTGGGGTGGGAGTAAGACTACTCCCAATTTCCTTCTAAGATACTCAAAAGTTTCCTTTGGCAATGGCTTAGTAAATATGTTCACAAGTTGTTCCTTTGTAGTAACATATTCCAATTTGACTTGCTTATCCATCACCTGTTCTCTCAAAAAATGATATTTGATCGAAATGTGCTTGGTCCTTGAGTGCATTACTGGATTCTTTGAAATGTTTATGGCACTTGTATTATCACATAGTATGGATATGGGATGATCATGCTCTATATTAAAGTCCTTTAAAGTTTACTTCATCCATAACACTTGTGTACAACAAGAAACTACTGCAATGTACTCTGCCTCTATCGTGGATAAGGATATTGATGCTTGTTTCTTGCTTAGCCAAGAGACTAAACAATCTCCAAGAAAGAATGCTCCTCCACTTGTGCTTTTTCTATCATCAATACTGTCTTACCCAATCTGCATCTGTATATGTTGTGAGAGTGAAATTATCACTTCTAGGATACCATAGTCCAAAATCCATAGTTCCTTTTAAATACTTGAGAATTCTCTTTACTTCCAGTACATGTGTTTCCTTTGGTGCTGCTTGAAATCTTGCCACTAGTCCCACTTCCTGCATTATATCTGGTCTTGTAGTTGTGACATATAGTAAGCTACCAATCATAGATCTATACAATGTCTGATTTGCTTCAGGAGATTCATCATCTTTACTCAACTTGCATCCTGTAATCATGGGGGTACTCACTAGTTTACAATCCTCCAATTTGAATTTCTTCAACATTTCTTTTATATACTTGGTTTGTGAGAGAAATACACCCTTTTCTGATTGTGAAATCTGTAGTCCAAGGAAGAAGGACAACTCACCAAGAATTGACATTTCAAATTCATTTTGCATACTCTTTGCAAATTTTTGACACATCTTATCATTATTGCCTCCAAAAATGATATCATCCACATAGACCACCATAATTAATAAGTCATTTCCTTCATTTTTGATGTATAAATTGTTGTCAACTATTCCTTTTCTGAAACCCTATTCTTGAAGATACTTATCCAACCTTGAATACCAAGCTCTAGGAGCTTGCTTTAGTCCATAAAGAGCCTTCTTTAATCTGCATACATAATCTGGCTTATCAGTTAGGTTGAACCCCTCAGGTTGCTCAATGTAGACCTCTTCTTCCAAGATGCCATTGAGAAAAGCTGATTTTACATCCATTTGATATACTTTGAAGTTTTTGAAACTTGAGAAAGCTAAAAATATCCTTATGGCCTCAAGTCATGCAATAGGAGCAAATGTTTCATCAAAATCAATCCCTTCAACCTGTGCATAGCCTTTGCATACCAGTCTTGCTTTATTCTTGACTACCTGACCATCTTCATTTAACTTATTTCTGTAAACCCATTTAGTGCCAATTACATTCTTGTCTTTTGGTCATGGGACAAGTTCCCAAGTCTCACTTTTTTCTATTTGATCCAACTCCTCATCCATTGCCTTGACCCAAAATTTATCTTCTCTTGCCTCATTGAAATCCTTGGGCTCAATTTTAGACAACAAAGAAATATTTGCATGTTCACTTGTTCCTATTATCTTTCTCCTTGTTTGTCTTTCATCTGGATTTCCAATAATCAGATCTCTTGGATGATTCTTTTGCACATACCTGGATGGAGTCTTAGGTGGTGTTCTTTGTGTTTCATCTTCTTCTGATTCTTCACCTACTTCTTCTTGGCAACTTTCTTCTTCTTGATATACAATTTCTTGAGTTGGTTCTTTTGACCCTATCTGTTCATCAACCATCACATTTATACTTTCCATAATTGTATGTGTCCTCTTATTATAGCATTTATAGGCTTTGCTCTTAGTGGAATACCCAAGGAAAATACCCTCATCACATCTTGAGTCAAACTTACCCAAATTTTTCTCTTCCCATCTTATGTAGCATTTGCTTCCAAAAACTCTGAAATACTTCACAGTAGCTGGTCTTCCCTTCCAAAGCTCATATGGAGTTTTATGATGATTTACCCTTACCTGAGCTCTATTGATGATATAGACAGTTGTATGAACTACCTCTCTCCAAAACCCATCTAAAATATTTGATTCATTTAGCATAGCTCTGGCCATATTCTCAATAGTTCTATTTTTCCTTTCAACTACTCCATTTTGTTGTGGGGTTCTTGTTGTTGAGTACTCTCTTTTGATCCCATGTTGTTCATAAAATTCTATGAATTCACCTGAAGTAAATTCTCCTCCTCTATCTGATCTTAGACACTTTATCCTTTTACCTATTTCATTTTCTACTAACTCTTTGAATACCTTGAACTTCTCAAAGGCTTCTGACTTTTCTTTTAAGAAAGCTACCCAAGTCATTCTAGAGAAATCATCTATAAATAGCATGAAGTAACTTTCACCTTGTAAACTCTTTGTCCTTGTAGGACCACATAAATTAGTGTGAACTAGTTTCAATGGTTCAGATGAAGTAAATTCTTTCGACTTGAAACTTGTTCTTGTTTGCTTTCCATGCTGACATTGTGCACAAATTGTGCTTTGTGGTCTTTTTATCTTGGGTAAATCTCTGACTGCCTATTTGTTGCTTATTTTCACTATGTTGTCAAAGTTCAGATGACCCATTCTTCTATGCCATAACCAACTCTCATCCTCTTGTGATAAGAAATATTTTTCTCCCTTAATTTCACTTAGTATGTAGAGATTGTTTGTAGTTCTACTAGCATCTGCAATGAGCTTTCCTATTTTAGATTTTCTGATCTCACATCTATTTGGATGAAAAGTGACCATGTGCCCCTGATCACAAAGTTGACTTACACTTAGTAAATTGTGCCTCAATCCCTTAACATACAATACATTTTTTGTCTTTGATTTTCCATTATCTAAACTCAAAGTCCCTTTCCCAACAATTTTTGTTGAACCATTGTCACCAAATTTTATTGATCCTCCATTGATTTCTTTAAGTACAAGAAATTTACTTTTGTCACCTATCATATGACTCGAACAACCACTATCAAGAAACCACTGATTTCTCTTATCTTGTACATGAAGAGTTGTTTGTACTAACATTGACTTCTCCTTTTCCTGCTCTTTTCTCTCTTTCCAAACTATCGAGGTTGTATTCTTTTGAACCTTCTGATCCTCCTTCTTTTTGCTTGATTCAGGAAATATTGTTTTACACCATTTGGCCTTGTGCCCAAAGTTATTGCATTTGTAATAGATGATATTGTTATCCATGAGAGGTGCAAATGAATTGAAATTTCTATCAACATTATTTCTCACATGGACCATGCAATGTACAACTTTATGACCATATTTGTTACATGAAAAATAATAACCATGGAAGAAATTTTGTAACTTGTTAGATTGCCTTGAATGATATGGTCGCATGTTTCTTCCTTTGTCATTTTTGTAATTGAATTTTGTCCATGAAGCTTCTCTATTTTCTTCCTTCTTGATGCTTTTGCCTTTCAATGCATTAGCATAGGTCATGGGCTCTTCTTCTTTTGATATCTTTGTTCCTTTGGAGCTTGACTCCTCTTTCTATTTCCCTAACTTTATATCTTGTTGTAACTTATCTTTAGACTTTTCAACTTCCTTTCTTAGAGAGACAATTTCATATTCCAACCCTTCACATTCTAACTCTTTTGCCTTTAACTATTCTGCCATATCCTTTTCAATTTTCCTTCCCTCTTCAACTTTTACCTTGAGCTCTATGAGATTTTGTAGAAGTTTCATCTTTGCTTCCTCATCCTCTTGGATTTGAGCCTTCAAACTTGAATTCTTCTTTCTAACTTTTTCCAAGTTTCTAAGAGCAGTAATAAATTCCTCTTTTATGTCGATCATGGCTTCTTCTCCATTTTTTGAGGTCATGTATGTTCTTGTGGGATCTTCCTTCAAGCTGTTAGGCTTTTCATGAAGGAACCCGCTCTGATACCAATTGAAGAACATAAGCTTATACTGAGAGGGGGGTGAATAGTATAAGATAAAAATTTTTACTTTTCAATCCAAATGATAACAACAATAATATCAAAGTAGTAAATAATGCACACATCATCACACACATGAGAGACATGATTTAACGTGGTTCACCCAATGTGGGTTACATCCACGAAGAAAATATTCCTTATAAATTTTTCTCAATGAATATTTTGGGAATCAAATCCCTATTACAATGTTTATGGACCTCTGTCCAAAGGAGACACCAATCCCCTATGCTCAAGTTCATGGATCTCTATCCATAGGAGACCTCTATCCCCACTACTCTAGTTTGTGGATCTCTTTCCATAGGAGAACTCTATCCCCTCTACTCTAGTTTGTGGATCTCTCTCCATAGGAGAACTCTATCCCCTATGCTCTACTCAACTCTGATCAAATATACTCATAATTTTGATCCAATCCTCTCTCAATACTACCTCAAACCTGCTCATAATTCTACCTCAAATATTCTCATAAATCTATCTCAAACCTGCTCACAAATCTACCTCAAACCTTCTCACAAATCTACCTCAAATCTGCTCACAAGTCTACTCTAGTCTACTCATTGTCTTTGCTCAATTCTACTCTAATACATGCTCATAACTTCTCATAACACATGCTCAAAATTACTCATAACATTTGCTTGATTATAATACTTCAATCATATTCTATCAAGAATTATTGTTCAATGCAATATGATTCCATCATATGTTCTTTCCAATTTAACTCAACCCAATACACAATTTGCTTTCCAAAACTTGCTCATCCACATTCAATACATTCAAACCAATACTACAAGGATTACAAATTCATTCAAACAATGAAATTTGTTTCACAAACCCTAACTCAAATATTTCCAACAATGCATACCAAACAACCCTTTTATCTCCACCTTATGTTCTAAAAATATTTACTCAACAAAACACCTTAAACAAGGAATGATATGCCCATACCTCTTATTTTTCTCTGATGAAGATATGTCCTCAAAAACTTGTCTCACAAACAACTGATCTTTCTAGTGCCACTTCAAGGGTTAGATAGCAAAAGTACTTTTTCAAAACATCCACATGAACTTTCTTCTCAAAAGATATGCTCAATGAAATCTGAAAATGATGTTCAATAACTCTTCTCTTGTTCTCAAAATATAGGGCATTAATACTTATCAAAAACCCTCAAACTCACTTTTCACCATACAAGAATTACAATAAAATGTCAAGCCACTATTACACCTTATTACTCCTATTCTTGCATGCAAAACATATTTTTCATTTATGCACTTTGCAAAAATAAAACTATATAAAGCACTCTTAATATTTTATTAAATTACACCCTTATAACTCCCTAAGTGCAAATTCAAACTTTATTAAACTTAACCCTTATGACTCCCTAATAGAAAAAATCATGCTTCATTAATTTCAACCCTTATGGCACTCTTAATCAAAACCTAACCCTTATGACTCCCTAAAATCAAACAAAAAATTTATAAAAAAATATTTGCCCTTACCAACTTCTGCTACCATGGGGATTCGAGCACACGACCTCACGGAGCCCACGCTCTAGCGCGTGCTAGAGCACCACATGGGCTAACTACCCACACAACAATCTCAATGCACTAACTTCTCCTTTAAACCATTGTGAACCTTCGACCAAAAAAAATGTGAACAACCTATCACCGTCGAGTCTCGATCTCGAGACCTCCTCCATGCCACTCCTTACGTAGGGTCCGCCTACCACCTGAGCTACCCGCTCGGTTGGAACCAAACCCTACACTTGCTCCTTGTTGAAACTCTTTCATCATTTTTTGACTATCAAAAATGTGTGTCCCTCTTTTCCCTCATGCCACCTTGCTCGAAGATCATGCACTCTGATTTATGAAGGATTTCGATGCCAATTCATGCTTATTCCAATATTGCCAAAATGATAATTCCGCCAAATGATTTTTGGCTCCACCTTATATATGCACTTTGACTTAGGAAAAACGTCGGTGCTTTGCCACTTAAAAGAATATTTGAATTTTGGCACCAAAGGAAATTCAAATAATATTATTATAATATTTAAACTTTTAAATTAAATATTATAATTAATCCTTTTAAACCCTTTGTCTTTTGCCTTGGGAACTTCTTCAACCTTGCAAATAATGAACCTTTTTCAAAGGAGCTTTGTCTACCTTGTCTTCCTTTTTCAATGGAGGTATTTGCCTTGCAATTTTAATATTTCAACCTAGAAGATGATTTTCAATCATTTTACCTTTGACATCAATGACAACCAAAATACTCAAAATTTCCAACAACTATTGATTTCAAACCAATTAAATTTGGTGAACAATTTCATTACTTCAAAATAAAGCTTTAGGACTGGTTCTTTACACTGGTATTCTTGGTTTATTTTTTGAATGACAAGTTGAGAATAAAAAAATAGCCTGATAAGCTTTATACCCATAACTATGGCTACTTGAAGACCTAATATTAAGGCTTCATAATATACATTGTTGTTTGTGCAATGGAAGTCTAGTTTGAAATATAAGGTAACAGGTACCCCGTATGGTGTATGAAACATGAATCCAGCACCTTGACCTTTTTCACACTTAGAATTGTCAAAGAAAAATGTTATATCGACATCTTCCTCTAGAATGATATCTTCTTCTTATTCAATTACAGTGAATACCAAATCATATGGAAGCTCAATAATCAAGGGTTGATCACTAGAAAGTGGAGCTTTTGTAAGCTGATCGACTATGACCTGACCTTTAATGGATTTTTGGCTGCTGAACTCAAGATCAAATTTAGTGAGAAGTATTATCCATTTTGCAGTGTGGGTGTTATTGTAAGTGTGATACATCATATAACACAGAGGATTTTCATGAGCTACAAAATATGTAGTGTGACTAAGCATATAATGTTTGAGTTTCTTAGTGGCAAAAACCACTGTTGAGAATAATTTTTCTATGTAAGCATATTTTGTTTCATAGCTTACCAATGTTCGACTAATGTAATAGACAACTTGATCTTGATGGTTTTCATTTGTTTGTTTAACCATTATCCCTAATGCAAAGTCCATTGCTAAAACATAAATATGGAAGGGGACCCCCGAATGAGGAGTTAAGACTAGTGGAGAAGCTAGGTATTTCTTGATGTCGTCAAAAGATTTTTGGAACTCATCTATCCATGAAAATGTCACCCCATTTTGTATCAGGTGATTGAACGACCTACATTTATTAGAAATTTGTGCAATGAAATGATGGATCGATTGAATATTTCCTTGTAAACTACACAATTCCTTCATGTTTTTTAGGGGATGCATCTCCATGATGGCCTTGACTTTGTTTGGGTCTACCTCAATTCCTCTTTTGTATACAATGAATCCTAGTAGTTTGCATGAGGTAACACCAAAGATAAACTTTTTGGGGTTCAACCTTACATTATGCTCTAGAGTTCGATCAAAGAATTTTTCCAATACACCAATGTGCTCTTGTCGAGTTTTGTATTTTTCCAAGAGATCATCCACATAATATTTGATGATATTATACATGTAATCATGGAATATGTATGTCATGGCACGTTGATAAGTGCCACCTAAATTTTTGAGGCCAAAGGGCATCACCTTGTAACAAAAATTCCCCCAAGGTGTAGTAAATAATATTTTGTGTTGGCCATCAATATTGATTCGAATATGGTTGTATCCTAAAAAATTGTCCATTAGGGAAAGCATTTCATGTCTAGTGCAAGTGTCGATAAGAGTATCAATATTTGGTAGAGGAAATTCATCCTTAGGACACGCTTTATTAAGGTCTCAAAATTTAGTGCAAATGTGTATCGTCCTATTAGGTTTATAAACAAGTACCATGTAATCCACTAAGTATAATCAATGGGTACAATGAAACCCACATCTAAAAGCTTTTGAAGCTCTTCTTTGACCATGAGGGAAATGGTAGGATGCATCTTTCTCAATTTTATTTGTTCATCTTAGAATTAGAGTGTAAGGTGATATTTTGGACAACCAAGTTAGGGTCAAGACCAGGCATGTCTTTGTAGGACCATGCAAAAATAACCTTTTTCTTGAGGAGAGAAATTAATTGCTCTTATTCATACGTGGATAAAATTTTACCAAGTTTGATAATTTGAGGATTGTTTGCATTTGAACTAAGGTTCACATCGATGGTATATTCAATAGATTTATGAGAACCTTCCTCAAGCTAATGGGACATTGGTATCAGAGGAATGTCATCTATAACATCATCAAAATATTCTACCTCAACCTCTTCTATGTTTACCTAGAAAACCTTAGGATCTAAAGGTGAAGGTATTGGCAAAGGTGACGATGAAGGTGGAGGCAATAGAGGAATGTAGTTGGTCGAAGCCCTTAAAAATTCCTCAGAAAGAATGAATTTAAAAAAATATAGAGGTAAGGAAATCTGGTCCATATCAATAAGGCTCATATCAATTGGAATTGGCTTTTCCAAATCACATGGATTATAGAGTGGGGTGAATAATTCAATAGGATTCATGTTGAATTAGAGGGGAAAATTGTGGTTGGTGATGTGAAGGATGGATAGATCCTGTCTCCTAGAACCGATGTAAGAACTATGGGAACCTGAAAAACAATAAGAAACACAAATAAATGCAACAGGAAAAAATCCATGCACATGTAATGCAAATGATTTTTTTTAATGTTATGTACATATATTACTTGAAAAATATCTAGTGAGGTGGATTAATGAAATGGAGGTGGTTCACTGGTTGGTTTAGCTCACTCTTGTGGAATAAGTAAACGAAATATGGAATGATGGATGGGGAAAATTCTGAGGTAAAACTCATCTTGTTTGGTGAATGGAATTATGGGTGCTAATTCCTCATTAGATTCATCAGAAGCTATTGATATAACATTGTATTCTTCATAGATTTATTCTTCAAAGTCATTAGGATGATGGGTTTCTTCTTCTTAGTTCAAATGGATATTTTGAATAGCTTATTCAAAAAAAGATATGAACGAATGTGGGTGATAGCCTAAACTTGAATGGGTATGCACTTCTCGATATGGAGTATCAATGATCTTATGCATTCCCTATTTGTGTCATCCTAGGCCATAGCCTTGCCAATTGACTCGATGAAAATATAGAATAGTTTTTTTATGGAACTTGATCAATCACTTCATACATCCACCTGACTAGGCTCAATCAACTCTACTCAACCAATCACTTCAAGAAACAACTCTTGCTCACAAACCCTAGTCCAAGCATATATACTTCAACTCAAAATGTATCCAAAAATGCTTAACAACAAATCTCACATAACAATGATACTCATGTTCTTTTCTAACTCAAGTTCAAGTTCATTGCATAACAACTCACTTCAACAACCATGCTTATAAAATATTCTTCACATAACAATGATACTCATGATATTTCCAAACCCTAACTCAGGTTTTTCACACAACCAATGGCTTCAACAACAATGCTTGTAAAATAAGGTTTTAATCATAACTCTTAATTCAAAAAACCTTGAAGCATTAACTCAAAGCACTCTCAAAAAGGAAACCCTAATAAAATCCCTTTCACTCCAAACTTAATTTTCAATCAAGCCAATCAACCAACTCAATAAAGGAGAATTTTGCACATACCTTTTCTTGAAGAGGAGTTGATCTCACAAATCTGCCACACTCACAAATTTCTCCTTTCCAATCTCAATAAGGGTTAGAGGATAATTTTCTTCAACAAAACATATCACAAAAATAATATCAAAATTACACCTTACTACTCCAACTTGAATAATAATCAATATCCTCACAATTATCATAAAAAATCCTTTATTCAAAATAACATGCCATTCACAAAGTCTTAACCTTTCAATATTCCACAATTTCAATTTTAATACTTTAAAGAAATAAAAGCATAATTCTCCTTATAACTCCTAAAGGTAATTCTCAACTACCACACTTTATTACAAAGCAACCTTTTCCAAACTTCAACCACCAAACACATTATACCTCCAACTTAGGTATTTAATAAAATAAAATATAAAAATGTTACCTTTGCCTTTGGAGAGTTTCAAAATCTCAATGCATCCCACACAAACGTATTTCCCATGGCTCAAACCACCAAACAAGCTACACGCTCATTGAAGAGGAAGAAGCACCACGTGCTTCAAAACATTATGCCTTCATTGCCTTGCAAAAGGTGCACCTTACGTTTGGCACTTTCAACACACCCACCAAAGTGCTTCCACTGAGATTTGAACGTTGTCCTCTTGCACATAAAACATAAGGTTGCAGCCCACTTGCCACTAGGCCAAGGTGCCTTATTGGCTTCCAACTAATCAACGTCATTTGATTTGTTTCCTTTCTCCGTCAAGACAAACACAAAATTCACACATTGATTTCACGAGCTCTGCATTAATTCGTACACTATTGTTTTTCCAATCGAGCAAGGATGATTTTAATGTCCTGTGGGCATAGGTTTAAATACTAAATTTTCCTCCTTTGCTTAGGATGTCGGTGCTTCAAAACGTAATTAATCCTCATTATTTCGGCGAGGATTATCAAGGCATTTGGTCTTAAACCAAACCTTTGGGTTTATTAAAATATTTTTTGACTTTATAAAACCCACTTTTGCCTTTTAAAACATTATAATAAAAATTATAAATATTTTATTTGGGTTTTCACCATGGCATATTTTAATATTATAATAACCACTATTATAATATTAACCTTCGATAATGTACCTTTAATATTTATTTATAAAATTTAAATTCATACTAAATTTAAATAATTTATAAAATAAATATTACAACTCTTTTTTAACTTCTATCTTTTACATTGTTTCACTTGATCTTTGGCCTTCTTTTTGGATGTCAAATAACAATATTTGTCTCCTTTATTTCCTGTTGAAATATTTGGTATTAATGTTGACTTCATCCGGTGACATGAATGACAACTTTGACTTAGGAACTCAAAATGTCCAACAATCTCCCCTTTGTCATTGATGGCAACCCATATCCTTTTACTGAAACCTGACCTTCCTTTTTCTTATTCTCCCCTTGGGACTTTGCTCCCCCTTGTTCAATGCTCTCTCAAATATCAAATCTCTCTAAAATACACAAATATCTCCCCCTTTGACATCAATGGCAAAGGGTCACCTTTGGGGCTCGAGGCTAAGAATGAGCCTATTAGCTTAGCTCCTCCCCCACCTTCTGTTAAGGTGGTTAATTCTGGGGTAGAAGTCTCACTCCCAATTTTCTTGAAGATACTCAAAATTTTCCTTTAAGAGTGGCTTAGTGAAAATATCTGCTATGTGTTCCTTTGTAGTGACATACTCCAATCTGACCTGTTTATCTATTACCTGTTCTCTCAGAAAATGATACTTAATCGGAATGTGCTTTGTCCTAGAGTGCATTACCAGATTTTTTGAAATACTTATGGCACTCACATTATCACATAGTATTGGAATTGGTTGATCATGCTTTATCTTGAAGTCTTCTAAATTTCTCTTCATCCATAACACCAGTGTGCAACTAGCTACTACTACAATATATTCTGCCTCTATTTTAGATAGATATACTGAAACCTACTTCTTACTCAACCAGGAGACTAGAAATTCTCCAAGAAAGAAAGCTCCTCCACTTGTGTTTTTTCTATAATCAATGCTATCGGGCCAATCTGCATCTGTATATGTTGTTAGTGTGAAACTGTCACTTTTGGGATACCAAAGCCCAAAATCCATAGTCCCTTTTAGATACCTAAAAATTATTTTTACTATTGCCACATGTGTTTCCTTAGGTGCTTCTTGAAATCTTACCACTAATCCCACTGACTATACTATGTCTGGTCTTGTAGCTGTGACATATAATAAACTGCCAATCATGGATCTGTATAATCTCTGATCTGCCTCTGGATATTCATCATCCTTACTCAAATTGCATCCTGTGACCATAGGAGTACTTACTGGTTTGTAGTATTCTAACCTAATTTTCTTCAATATCTTGTTGATGTACTTGGCTTGAGAGAGAAACACTCCCTTTCCTTATTGTGAAATCTGAAGTCCAATAAATAAGGACAATTCACCAAGAATAGACATCTCAAATTCATTTTGCATATTCTTAGCAAAATATTTACACATATTATCATTGTTTCCCCCAAAAATTATGTCATCAACATAAAAAACCACTATTAGAATATCATTTCCTTCATTTTTGATATACAAGTTACTATATGCTATTCCTTTCCTGAATCCCTGTTCCTGAATATATTTATCCAATCTTGAGTACCATGCTCTGGAGCCTGCTTTAAACCATACAATACCTTTTTCAATCTGCATACCTGATCTGGTGTATATAATAGTATGAATCCCTCTAGCTATTCAATGTAGACCTCTTCTTCTAGAACCCCATTTAGAAATGCTGACTTGATATCCATATGATATACCTTGAAGTTATTAAAACTTGCAAAATCTAAAAACATCCTTATAGCTTCAAGTCATGCAACTGGAGCAAAAGTTTCACCAAAGTCAATTCCTTCTACTTGAGCATAATCTTTGCATACTAACCTTGCTTTATTTCTAACCAATTTTCCATCTTCATTCAACTTATTTCTGAATACCCATTTTGTGCTAATCACATTTTTTCCTTTGGTCATGGAATAAGTTCCCAAGTTTTTCTCTTCTCTATTTGATCCAATTTCTCATTCATTGCTTTAACCCAAAATTCATCCTCACTAGCCTAAGAGAAGTCTTTTGGCTCAATCTTAGATAACAAAGAAAAATTTGCTTGTTGAGATGGTTTTATTATTCTTCTCCTTGTCTGTCTTTCATCTGGATTCTTGATCATATGATATTTTAGATGGTGTTTATGTACATACCTAGAAGGATTCTTAGGAAGGAGACTCTGTGTTTCTTCTTCATATTTGTATGATTTCTCACAAAATTCTTCTTGACAACATCCATCTTCTTGGTACATAGTTTGCTGAACTGGTTCTCTGGATTCTGTCTTCTCATCAATTATCACATTCATAATTTCCACCATAGTGCATGTTCTTTTGTTGAAACATCTGTAGGCTTTACTCTTTGTGGAATAACCAAGAAAAATTCCGTCATCACATCTTGGATCAAACTTGCCCAAGTTTTGATCTTCCCATCTTATGTAACATTTGCTTCCAAATATTCTGAAATGTTTTACAGTAGCAGGTCTTCCTTTCCAAATATCATATGGAATCTTGTGATGATTTACCCTTAATTGAGCCCTGGTAATTATGTATATAGTTGTGGATACCGCTTCTTTCCAAAAACCATCTGATAACTTAGATTCATTTAACATAGCTCTAGTCATGTTTTCAATAGTCATGTTCTTCCTTTCAACTACTCCATTTTGTTGAGGAGTTCTTGTTGCTGAGTATTCTCTCTTGATTCCATGTTGTTCACAAAATTATACAAATTCATTTGAAGTAAATTCTCCTCCTTTGTCAGATCATAGACACTTAATCCTTTTGCTTGTTTCATTTTCAACTAATTCCTTGAATGCTCTAAATTTTTCAAAGGCCTCTGACTTCTCTTTTAGGAAGGTTACCCAAACCATTCTAGAATAATCATCTACAAACAACATGAAGTAACTCTCACCCTAAATACTTTGTGTTCTAGTAGGACCACACAAATTAGTATGTATTAGACTCAAAGGCTCAGATGACATATAGCCTTTTGGTTTAAAATTTGTCCTGGTTTGCTTTCCATGTTGATAGGGTGCACAAATTGTGTTTTGAGGTCTTCTTATTTTGGGTAAATCTCTAACTGCCCGTTTATTGCTTATACTAACTATGCTATCAAAATTCAAATGACCTAATATTCTATGCTATAACTAGCTCTCATATTCTTGTTATAGAAAGCACTTTTCCCCTTTAATCTCACTAAGCATATATAGGTTGTTTGGGGTCCTTCTTGCATTTGCAGTAATTCTTCCAGTTTATGTTTTCTTATCTCACATCTATTTGGATGGAAGGTGACCATGTATCCTTGATCACACAGTTGAATTATACGTAGTATATTGTGTTTTAACCCTTTGACATACAAAACATTCTCTGTTTTTATTTTTTCATTGTCTAGACTTAAATTTCCTCTCCCAAAAATCCTTGTTGATCCATTATCACCAAAAACTTAATGATCCTTTATTTTTTTCTTTCATTACAATGAATTTATCTTTGTCTCTTGTCATGTGACTAGAGAAACCACTATCAAGATACCATTTTTCTTCTTTATCTTGAGCATGAAGGGTTGTTTGTACTAACATAGATCTAGCCCCAACATTCTTTCTTTCATTCTTCCTAGTTGTTGGAATTATTTTTCTAGACTCGAGAGATATCATTTTACACCATCTAGCCTTGTGCCCAAAATTATTGCATTTGTAACATATAACATCATCATCTATGAGAGGTGCAAAGGAATTAAAATTTCTATTGTATCTTGCAAAATGAGTACAGTGTGCAGCTCTATGACCATATTTATTGCAAGAAAAACAATGATCATAGAAGAAATTATGTAACCTATTTGGAAGTCTTGGATCTTGTGAAGAAGTCATCTTCTTCTTATGAGTAACTCTTATCCAAGGTTCTACTTTGCTTTCTTCCTTTCTGATGTCATTTTCTTGCTTTTATTTGTTTGAGGTTTTTGCCTTTTGAAGACTTGATTCTTCTTTTTGTTTCTCATATTTTGTATCTTGTAGAACCCTAGTCCTTTCCACTTTATTCCTTAGAAAAAAAAAAAATTATTTCCAATTTTTCACATTTTTTTTCCCTGGCTCTCAATAGATCTATCATATCTTGCTCAATATTCTTTACTTATTCCATCCTAATATTGATTTCTATGAGACTTTGTATAATTTCCATTCTTTCTTCTTCATATTCTTGAACTTGTTCTTTCAAGCTTGAATTTTTCTCTCTAAGTATTTCTAATTTTTTGAGAGCAACAAAGAACTCTTATTTTATATCAAACATAGTCTCTTCTTCACTTTATAAAGTCATGTGTGCTATCGAAGGATATTTTTCCAAGTTGTTAGACTTTTCATGGAGAGACCCACTCTGATACCAATTGAAGAACATGTGCTTATACTGAGAGGGGGGTGAACAGTATACAATAAAAATTTTTGCTTTTTAATCCAAATAGTAGCATTAGCATTAATAAAATAGTAAACATCACACAAAGCATCACACACATGAGAGATATCATTTTTATGTGGTTCACCCAAAGATGGCTACCTCCACGGAGAAAATATTTCTTCTAAATATTTCTCAAATAATATTTTGGGAATCCTTCCCAATTACAATATTTATGGACCTCTATCCAAAGGAGATGTTGATCCCCTAAATCTAGTTTGTGGATCTCTATCCACAGGAGAACTCCTTCTCCTCTGCTCTAGCTGGTGATCCTCTAGAAGACACTACCTCCACTACACTGACTGTGGATCTCTCTCCACTTGAAAACTCTTGTCCTAACTTAGAAGACATGTACTCAATGTCTATGCTGATGGATCTCTATCCACTAGAGACTCTATCCTCTCTTTTTTGTCACCTCCAAAGCTTTATCTCAATATTGTACTAAACATAGTCTAGTCGGTTTTGTACAACTCTACTCAATATCTTGCACTAAAAATAGTACATTTGGTCTAGCACAAATCTGCTCAATATATTACACTAAACATAGTTTATTCGTTCTAGCACAACTCTACTCAATCTCTTGCACTAAAAACAATTTATTCATTATAGCACAAATTTTCTTAATAGGCCCACTCAGAACCTACTCAAATATGCTCAAGAGGTCCACACAGAATTTGTCCAAATCTGCTCAACAGGTCCACTCAGAACCTGTCCAAATATTCTCAACAAGTCCACACAGAACTTGTCTAAATCTGCTCAATAGGTCCACATAGAACCTGTCCAAATCTGCTCAACAGGTCCACATAGAACTTTCCCAAATCTACTCAACAAGTTCACACAAAACTTGTCCAAATATGCTCAAAAAGCTCACACAAAACTTGTCCAAATATTCTCAATAAGTCCTTTCTAGGACTTGCTCAAATCTGCTCAATAAGTCCTTTCTAGGACTTGCTCAAATCTGTATTGTAATCTTCCACAAAAGATCACATAAAATCAGTCCACAAGTCTTATCAAAGACTTACCTCAACTTTGCTTAACAAGTTCACACAGAACTTGTCCAATCTCATAGAAACATAAAGAGAATTGTTAGAGACTCAATATGTTCTATACTCGATACTCAATCACTATATCAACTCAATATCATAGAAGCATAAAGAGAATTGTTAGAGACTTAATATGTTCTATACTCAATGCTCAATCACTTTATCAACACAATCTCATAGAAGCATAAAGAGAATTATTAGAGACTCAATATGTTCTATACTCAATGCTCAAACACTTTCTCAATTCAATATCATAGAAGCATAAAGAGAATTGTTAGAGACTCAGTATGTTCTATTCTCAAAACTCAATCTCAACTCAAATCAGAATATAGAATAGTTTTTTTTATGGAACTTGATCAATCACTTCATACATCCACTTGACTAGGCTCAATCAACTCTACTCAACCAATCACTTCAAGAAACAACTCTTGCTCACAAACCCTAGTCCAAGCATATATACTTCAACTCAAAATGTATCCAACAATGCTTAACAACAAATCTCACATAACAATGATACTCATGTTCTTTTCTAACTCAAGTTCAAGTTCATTGCATAAAAACTCACTTCAACAACCATGCTTATAAAATATTCTTCACATAACAATGATTATTTCCAAACCCTAACTCAGGTTTATCACACAACCAATGGCTTCAACAACAATGCTTATAAAACAAGGCTTTAATCACAACTCTTAATTCAAAAAACCTTGAAGTATTAACTCAAAGCACTGTCGAAAAGGAAACCCTAATCAAATCCTTTTCAATCCAAACTTAATTTTCAATCAATCCAATCAACCAACTCAATAAAGAAGAATTTTTCCCATACCTTTTCTTGAAGAGGAGTTGATCTCACAAATCTGCCACACTCACAAATTTCTCTTTTCCAATATCAATAAGGGTTAGAGGATAATTTTCTTCAAAAAACATATCACAAAAATAATATCAAAATTACTCCTTATCACTCCAATTTGAATAATAATCAATATCCTCGCAATAGTCACAAAAACCCTTAATTCAAAATAACATACCATTCACGAAGTCTTAACCTTTCAATATTCCACAATTTCAATTTTAATACTTCAAAGAAATAAAAACAGAATTCTCCTTATAGCTCCTAAAGGTAATTCTCAACTACCACACTTTAATACAAAGCAACCTTTTCCAAACTTCAACCACCAAACACCTTATACCTCCAACTTAGGTATTTAATAAAATAAAATATAAAAATGTTACCTTTGCCTTTGGAGAGTTTCGAACTCTCAACACAACCCACACAAACTTATTTCCCATGACACAAATAACCACATGAGCTACACGCTCGTTGAAGAGGAAGAAGCACCACATGCTTCAAAACGTTATGCCTTCCTTGCCTTACAAAAGTTACACCTTACGTTGGCGCTTTCAACATGCCCACCAAAGTGCTTTCGTCGAGATTTGAACGTTGTCCTCTTGCACACAAAACATAAGATTGTAGTCCACTTGCCACTAGGCCAAGGTGCCTTATTGGCTTCCAACTAATCAATGCTTTTTGTTTTGTTTCCTTTCGTAGTCAAGACAAACACAAAATTCGTACATTCGTTTCACGAGCTCTTTATTAATTCGTATGCTATTCTTTTTCCAATCGAGCAAGGATGATTTTAATGTCCTTTGGGCATAGGTTTAAATACTAATTTTTCTCCTTTGCTTAGAACGTCGACGCTTCAAAACGTAATTAACCCTCATGACTTTGGCGAGGATTATAAAGGCCTTTAGTCTTAAACCCAACCTTTGGGTTTATTAAAATATTTTTTACCCACTTTTGCCTTTTAAAACATTATAATAAAAATTATAAATGTTTTATTTGGGTTTTCACCATGGCACATTTTAATATTATAATAATCACTATTATAATATTAAACTTCGATAATGTACCTTTAATATTTATTTATAAAATTTAAATTCATACTGAATTTAAATAATTTATAAAATAAACATTATAACTCCTTTTTAACTTCTATATTTTGCACTGTTTCACTTGATCTTTGGCCTTCTTTCTAGATATCAAATAACCATATTTGTCCCCTTTATTTCCTGCTAAAATATTTGGTATTAATTCTGACTTCATCTGGTGACATCAATGACAACTTTGACTCTGGAACCCAAAATATCCAACAGATTTTTGCAAATTAAAAGAAGGGGAAATATAAGATGTAGTGTTGTGATTTGACTTTTACAAATTATAAAAGGGGAAATATAAGGTGTAATGTTGTGATTTGATTTTTGCAAATTATAAAAGGGGAGATATAAGGTGTAATGTTGTGATTTTATTTTTGCAATTTAATAAAAAGGATATGTTAGAATAAAGCTTTATGTTGTAAGTTTCAAAAGGGAGGTATAAGGAGTTATTTTTAAGCTTTATTGTGTATGTTTTTATAAGGGTTTAAAAGTGGTTGATTTGATATTTAAATCAAGAAGAAAAGAAGGGGATTATTGACCAGATTAGAATAGTGCATGCAAGAGGAGGATCATAATTTTTCTGGAGTATATTTGAGTAGGTTTTGGAGCAGATTTGAGCAAGTTTTATAAGTATTTAGAGCATATTTGAGCAAGGGGATTGGTGTCTCCTGTGGGTTGGATCCCATGAAATTGAGTAAGAGTATTAGTGTATTCTTTGTATTGGTGTCCATAAACTTATATAGGGGATTGGTGTATCCTGTGGATTAGTGTCCACAAAACTTGTATAGGGGATTGGTGTCTCCTGTGGGTTGGTGCCCACAAAATTTATTGAATAAATAAATAAGCAATATTTTCCCATGGTTTTCTCCTGAGAGGGTGTTTCCACATAAAATATTTATCTCTTATGTGTATGGTGATTTGTGCATTGTTTCATTATTGCATTGATATTATTTGAAGTTATTGCTTTGGAAATAAAAGAGAAATTTTTTATCTTATATTGTTCACCCCCTCTTAGTATAAGCTTGTGTTCTTAAATTGGTATTAGAGTAGGTTCCTTTGTGAAAGCCTAACCACTTGAAGGAAGATCTTACAAGAACACACATGACAATTGAGGTGAAATAAGATGCTCCTATGGTTGAAATCAAAGAGAGAGATCCAAAAAATGAAGAGGAAGCCATGGTTGACATAGAAGAGGAACTTATTGTTGCTCTTGAAGAATTGAAAAGGGTTAGAAATAATAATTCAATATTGAAGGCTCAAGTACAAGAGGATGAAGAAACAAAGACAAAGCTTCTACAAGATCTCATTGATTTAAAAGTGAAGGTTGAAGAGGCAAAGAGAATTGAAGAAGTGATGGTTAAGAAATTAAAGGCAAAGGAGTTGGAATGTGAAAATTGGAATATGAGGTTATCTCTATGAGAAAGAAAGTAGAAATATTTTAGGATAAGTTACAACAAAATATGAGGTTTGAGAAAATCATAGAAATATGGGGATGATATTATCAAAGCACAGATAATTTCAGGTATAAATTCAAGCTCAAAAGGAACAAATACATTAAATAAAATAAGTAAAGAAGATCCCATGACCTACGTTGATGTATTAAAAAGTGAAAGCATCAAGGAGGAAGAAAGCAAAGAATCATCATGGATAAAATTCAATCACCGAAACTGCAATGAAAAACCATGTGATCATATCATCCAAGAAAATCAAACAAGTTTCAATATTTCTTCCATGGTTATTGTTTTTCATGTAACAAATATGGTCATAAAGTTGTACATTTCATGGTCCGTGTGAAAAATTATGTTGGCTTCATCAATAGAAATTTTAATTCATTTGCACCTCTCATGGATTACAATATCATTTATTATAAATGTGAAAAATTTTGGGTATAAAGCTAAATGGTGTAGAATAATGTTTCCTAAACTTCCTAAATCAATCAAGGAGGAAGGTCAAATAGTTCAGAAGGAGATGTCCTCAAAAGTTTGGAAAAAGAAAAAAGGAACAAGACAAAAGGAAAATCCATGTTGGTACAAATGACTCTTCATGTGTAAAATGAAGAAAATCAGTTGTACATTGATAGTGGTTATTCAAGCCATATGATAGGTGACAAAAGAAAATTTCTCTCTCTCAAGGAAATAAATAGAGGAACAGTGAAATTTGGTGATAATGTTTCTACCAAAATTATTGGAAAATGACTTATAGTTTGGATAATAGAAGATCAAGGATAGAAAATGTATTATATGTTGAAGGATTGAATAACAATATACTAAGTGTAAGTCAACTATGTGATCAAGGGAACACACTCATATTTCACCCAAATGGATGTGAGATCAAGAAATCCAATATAGAAAAGCTTATTGCAGATGCCATTATAACTACAAACAATCTCTACATGTTGAGAGAAATTAAGTAAGAAAAATGCTTTTTTATCACAATAGGATGAGGTTTGATTATGACATAGAAGAATGGGTCACCTGAAATTTGACAACATAGTGAAAATAAGCAACAAACATACAGTTAGCAAAACCCTCAAGCACGATTTGTGCATAATGCCAGCATGGTAATCAAACAAGATCAAGTTTCAAATCAAATAAGTTTTCTTCATCCAAGTCTTTGGAGCTAGTTCACATCGATCTATGTGGTCTTACAAGGACAAAGAATTTACAAGGTGAAAATTACTTCATATTATATATTGATGATTTATCTAGAATGACTTGGATAATATTCTTAAAATAAAAATAAAAAGCATTTTAAAAGTTCAAGGCATTCAAGTCACTTGTAGAAAATGAAATAGGAAAAAATATCAAGTGTCTAAGATCAGATAGAGGAGGTGAATCATGTATAAAATGAACAACATGGAATCAAGAGACAATACTCAACAGCAAGAACTCCACAATATAATGGAGTAGTTGAAAGGAAAAACAAAATTGTTTAGGGTATGACTAGGGCTATGCTAAATGAGTCTAATATTTCTAATGCTTTTTGGAGAGAGGCAATTCATACAACTATTTATATCATCAATAGAGCTTAAATAAGAGTAAATCACCACAAAACCCCGTATGATATTTTGAAGGGTGGACCAACAACTATGAAGTAATTCAAAAATTTTGGAAGCAAATGCTACATTAGACAAGAAGAGAAAATTTTGGTTAAGTTTAATTCTAGGTGTGATGAGGGTATCTTCCTTGGATACTCCACTAATAGCAAAGCCTATAGATGCTACAATAAAATATCACATACAATTGTGGAAAGTGCAAATGTAAGAGTTGATGAAGAAATAGATCTAAGAGAACCAACTCAAGAGATTGTGTATCAATAAGGAGAAAGTTGCAAAGAAGAAGAAGGTGAAGAAACTGAAGAAGATGAGGCACTCTCAAGAAAGGTACCACCTAAGACACCATCCAGGTATGTGTAAAAGAACCATCCAAGAGAACTGATTATTAGGAATCTAGATGAGAGACAAATAAGGAGGAAGATAATAGGAATAGGTGAACATGCAAATTTTTCTTTGCTATGTCAATGAAGCAAGTGAAGATAAATATTGGATTAAGGTAATGGAAGAAGAGTTAGACCAAATAGAAAATATTGATACTTGGTAACTTGTTCCATGTCCAAAATACAAGAATGTAATTGGCACCAAATGGGTCTACAAAAATAAGTTGAATGAATATGGTCAGGTTATCATAAAAAAAGCAAGACTTGTGTGCAAAGGCTATGCACAATTTGAGAGGATTGATTTTGAAGAGACATTTTTTCCTGTTGCACGTCTTGATGCCATAAGAATGTTCTTGGCCTTCTCAAGCTTCAAAAACTTTAAAGTGTACCAAATGGATGTAAAATCAACATTTCTTAATGGTTAACTAGAAGAAGAAGTCTACATATAGTAACCAAATGGTTTCAGCCTGACATACAAGCCATATTATGTGTGCAAATTGAAGAAGGCTCTCTATGGAATAAAGCAAGCTCCTAGGGCTTGGTACTCAAGGTTGGATAAATATCTACAAGAATAAGGTTTCATAAAAGGTATAGTTGATAGCAATCTATACATAAAAAATGAAGGAAATTATCAGTTAATTATAGTAGTCTATGTGGATGACATCATTTTTGGAGGTAGTAATAATATGATGTGCAAGAAATTTGCAAAATGTATGCAAAGTGAATTTGAGATGTCAATGCTTGGTGAGCTATCCTTCTTTCTTGGTTTGCAAATATCATAGTCATATAAAGGTATATTTCTCTCTCAAACCAAGTATGTAAAAGAAATGTTGAAAAAATTTAGGATGGAGGATTGCAATCCTGTGAGTACTCCCATGATTACAGGATGTAAGTTAAGATGATGAGTCTCCTGAGATAAATCAAACATTGTATAATATTGGAAATATGAGCAAGATATTTTGCCATTGATGTCAAGAGTCAGTTTCAGAAATAAGAATGTGATCAGATAAGGTCTATAGGAGAAATATGAAGACACAAGAAAAATAATATTATAATATTTTATTATAATATTAAAGGTCTAATGGTAATACCTGAAGTAATTAAATTAATTATAATAATTTCATTATAAATTAATTTTTACTTTAATTTAATTCAATTTAATTAACCCTATGGTTATTAAATTAATTATAAGTTAATTATAATAATTTTATTATTAATTAAATTATAATCTAATTTAATTAACCCTAAAGTTAGGGTTATAAGGGCAAAAAGAAATGGGTCGATATCATGAATTAATTATTTTGTCGACGTCTAATATGGTGGTGGAACAATGGTATAAATACCATGTGCCTTGGTGGTAAAGAAATTACCTTTGTTCGAATAACACTAAGCCTATGATTTTTATGATTTTCATGCGAGGAAGAAGACAAAAGGTTTTTGTCTTGTTTGTGCCAGTGAAGGGACAAGATTGGTGAGGCTCTAAGCCTCATAACCAACCGGTTGGTTGGCCTAGTGGCAAATGGTTGTGACTTAGGGCTTTGGCAAGCGGGAGGACCCATGATCAAATCTCGATGGCAGTTTTTGGTGAAGGTTTTGGTTTTGACACCAAAGGAAGCAACATGTTCATTTTTTTTTTAGGCACTAAAGGGAAGCATATAGCGAACGAGGCACTCCTTGATTCCAAGGTGAGCACCTAGCTTATGCAATAGTTGAATTTGTAGCTATGGCACTGGTGGTAGTGCAGCGTGGGTTCGATTTCCACCAAGGGCAAAAGGTATTTAAATTTTTAAATTTAATTTTTGTCCTAAGGTTGTTTGGCATAAGATTTTAGGGAGATATAAGGTTTATGAGATATGTTGTGATTTTTGTGATTAAGTATTGAATGGAGTGATAAGGCTTTAGAGGGTTTTAAATGTTATTTTAAAATAAAGTCTTATTCTATTTAATATTTGAAAGGATTAATAAGGTGTAATTGAGATCTAGCGTTTTGTATGGTGAGAATAATTTGTGAAGGAATTATTGATTGAAATTTTGAGAAGGTTTTTGCTACCTAACCCTTGATATTGGCAAAAAGAGTAATTGTGATTGAGATAGGTTTTTAAGGTCAATTATTCATAAAACAAAAGGTATGGGCATATCTTCCTTGTGAGTGAAATATTGTTGGATGTTGTGAATGCTAAGTTGGAGTGAAAAGGATTGTTTGATAAGCATTGTTGAGTTTGGTTTTCTGGAATGAGAGTTGATGTTAGAAACCTTGTATGATAAGGATTGTTGGAAATATTGAAGTAATATTTCATATGCTTGAACTAGGGTTTATGAAATATCATGAGTATCATTGTTATGTGAAGGTGAGAACTATCTTGAACTAGGGTTTGTGAACATATTGAGTTGAGGTTGAGTTTCATTGTGAGATTTGTTGAGAGCATTGGATGAAACATTTGCTTAGGGTTTTGCAAATAAGTTGGTTCCATTGGTTAATTTTATTGAGCTATAGTGATTGGAAAGTGTTGGAGTGATAGTTCAAGTTCTGTGAAATAAATTGTTCTATATTCTGATTTAATTTGGAATAGAGATTGAAAGTGATTGAGCATTGTTGTGAGTATGAAGCATATTGAGTATCTAACCATTTTCTATATGTTTCTATGGTTAAGCAAGAGAGTTTAAAAATGATTGAGCATTGGTGTGAGTGTGAATCATATTGAGTCTCTAACCATTCTCTATATGTTTCTGTGGTTAAGCAAGAGAGTTTGAAAGTGATTGAACATTGTTGTGAGTGTGAAGCATATTGAGTCTCTAACAATTCTCTATATTTTTCTATGAGATTGGATAAGTTCTAGTGAGGACTTGTTGAGCATAATTGAGGCAAGTCTTGGTGAATACTTGTTGAGAAGATTGAATAAGTTATAGAAAGGACTTGTGGATAGATTAGTGTGAGATTTTGTAGAAGCTTACGATGCAGATTTGAGATAAGTATTTGAGAAGACTTGAGAGTAGAGTTGATTGATTGATTTGTTCAAATATTGGGTTAAGGATTGGGGCAGATCTAGAATAGTTGATTTTTGATTGAGTTAAGCTTTGTGTTAAGGCTTGAGGATAGATTTGTGCTAGAAAAAAGGACTATGTGTGGTGCAGATTTGAGGATAGATATTGAGTAGATTTGTGTTAGACCGAAGGACTATTTTTAGTGTAGATTTGAGGATAGAGATTGAGCAGATTTATGCTAGATCAAAGGATTGTATTTAATGTAGATTTGAGGACAGATATTGAGTAGATTTTTTCTAGATCGAAGGTTTGTGTCTAGTGCATATTTTAGGATAGATATTGAGTAGATTTGTGCTAGACTGAAGGACTATGTCTAGTGTAGATCAAAGATAGAGATTGGGCATATTTGTGCTAGACCGAAGGACTATGTTTAGTACAAATTTGATACAGAGCTAAGAGTAATCTTTGGAGGTGACAGAGTATAGAGGATATCATTCTCCTGTGGATATAGGTCCATTATCTAGGGCATTGAATATAGGTCTTTTGAGTGAGGGTAGGAGTCTTCAGTGGATAGAGATCCATTATCTAGTGCAGTGGAGGTAGCAGTTCTTCTAGAAGATCACCAGCTAAAGCATAGGGGATTGAGTTCTCCTATGGATAGAGATCCACGAACTTGATTAGGGGATTGGTGTCTTCTTTGGACAGAGGTCCATAAAAATTGTAATAGGGAAAGAATTCCCAAGAGATTTTTTGAGAAAATTTTAGTGAAATAGTTTCTCCGTGGAGTAGCCCACATTGGGTGAACCACATTAAATTGGTGTCTTTATTATGTGTGGTTATTTGTACATTACTTTTATTACTGATGTTGATATTTCCATTTGATATATTGCATAATATTTATTGGGAAAAAAAAGTAAAAAGTGGTCTCATACTATTCACCCCCCCTCTCAGTATAAGCTTGTGTTCTTCAATTGATATCAGAGCAGGTTCCTTTAGAAGAGTTTGACAACTTGAAGGAAAATCTTACAAGAACACAGATGGATTCTCAGAGTGGATCCTCAGGAAATTCAGTACCATTGTTTGATGGGAACAATTATACACTATGGAGCACAAGGATGAAGTTTCATCAAATAGCACTTGGAAATGAAGTGTGGGAAGCAGTTGAAAATGGATACACACCACTGACAACTCCACCTACAGATAAATATGGTAAGCTTCTACATAATTACAATTCAAGAGTAATAAATGCAATTCAAAAGTGTTTGAGTGAAACAAAGTTTATAAAGATTATGCATTGCAAATTAGCAAAGGAAATTGGGATAAGTTGTAAGGCATATATGAGGGAGATAAAAATGTCAAAAGGGTCAAGTTGCAAAATTTCAAAAGAGCATTTGAAGATATAAAAATGAAGGATGAGGAAAAAATTTCTACATATCTACTTCATGTGGATGAGGTTGTTAACTCTATGCAAGGACTTGGGCTTGAAGTCACAGAACTTGATGTGTGTGATAAGATTCTAAGGTCACTTCCAAAAAGGTTTAGTGAAAATATTTCAGCTATAGAAGAGGTAAAATATATTGAAATTTTGACAAGAGATGAATTACATGGCATTCTCACAACTTTTGAGATAATAATAAAAGAGGAACCTATTTCCTAGAAAGAAACAACATTTAAAAGCCACTAAGAATACTAAGGGTAAGAAGTCATATTCAAGCAATAAGTTATCCAGTGATGAAGAAGCAAATTATGGTAGAAGGAACAAGGACTCAAGAAAGTATAAAGGTACGAAATCAGTTAGATTTGTTAAATATGGAAAATATGGTCACTATGCATTTGATTATACAGAAGTTGGAAATAACAGTGATGATGAGAAACATGATCATAAGAACAGGGATACAGGAAAGCACAGGTACCAAAAGAAAAATAGGTATGGACAAGGTACACAAAGAAATAATTTTTTTCAAAGGCATAAGAAGAGTTTATATGCAGATAAGGCAGGTAAGAACTCAAGTGATAGTGATGATAGTTCCTCAGATAATGATAGAGATGAATTACTATCTTTGGCAAAAGAAAAAGAAGTGGTTAGGAAAAGATCACCAATAATCCTCAAGTGTTTTAGATGTGGTAAATTTGGTCATATTTAAGATAGTTGTACAAGGAATGGATTTAGTTTCAGTGATGATGAATATGAAGATACTCTTGAAGTACTACAAGAGAATATTCTTATGGCAATAGAAGAAGAAGGAAATATTTCTAGTAAGGAAGAGTCATAAAAGAATGAATATGTTTTCAAAGGCAAACAAATAGAGGAAGAATCAGAGAAAGGAGAAGTTGATCTTGAGGGTGAGCTTATTCATGCCCTTGATGCATTAAAGGAGGTATGAAATAAAAACTCAAAACTCAAGATTAAATTTCAAGAATGTGATGAAAAGAAAGGAAATCTTGTAGAAGATCTAACTAACTCAATGCTAAGACAAGAAGATTCAAAGAGAAGTTGGAAGATAAGGTTTTAGAGTGTGAAAGGTTAGAGCAAGAAGTAGCTTCACTAAGGAAGTAAAGAGTCTAAATATAAGCTACACCAGTTTGGGAAAAGATCAAAAATCATAGACAAGATTATCAAGGTACAAATGCAATCAACAAACAAGATAGGTCTTGGTTTTGAACAGGTACAAAATAAACAAGGATACGAGTCAACCTCAAGTTTCGAAGAAGAATAAACTTTAGAATAAGAGAGTGTAAGAGAGATTGAAACTTTTAAGGGTGAGTTGGACAGCATAAAGTTCAACAAGGAAAGGAATAATGCATAAATGAGAAACAAATGGAATAGGAAGTAGCACAGAGTAGAAGAGACTAAGAGACCAATGAGGTCAAGGCAAGGCAGTTTCAAAGGATGATGTTTCTCATGTCACAAGTTTGGGCACAAAGCTACATAGTGCAAGACACATGAAAGACATGAATATAGTAAATTCATAAACAGGAAACTTTTATCAAGGGTATTTCTACTCTTGTAATCAGTTTGGTCACAAGGTAGTGAATTGCAAGGTTCATGATAGGAATAGATATGGCTTCACCGGGAGAAATCCCAAGATATATGCACCTCCAAGGAATAAAAACATTAAGTGTTATACAAAAAAATGATGTAGAGCAAAAATTCCAGAGACAAGCAGGAACATGAATAGTTAGAGGAATTAGAAGGATCAGATGAGGAGGAAAGTGGAAAAAGGTAAATATCAGTGCTTGTTGGGAGTAGAAATACTACAACCCCAAAATTAACCACCTCAAAAGGAGGTGGGGGAGGGGCTAAGCTAAGAGTCTCATTCTTAGCCCCGAGCCCCAAAGGTGACCCTTTTCTATTGATGACAAAGGAGTAGATATTTGAGTTAGGGGGAGAGCATCCTGTCAAGGGGAGTAGTTTCTCATGGGGAGTAGAATAGAAAAAGGTAAAAGGTAAATGAGTTGCCATCAATGACAAAGGGGGAGATTGTTGGAAATATGAACAATATTTGTTGTCATTGATGTCAAGAGTCAGTTTCAGTGAGCAGTACAATAGGAAGAATGTCAAGAGTCAGTTTCAAAAATAAGAAGGTGATCAGATAAGGTCTAAATGAGAAATATGAAGGCCCAAGAAAAATAATATTATAATATTAAAGGTCTAATGGTAAGACCTAAAGTAATTAAATTAATTATAAATTAATTATAATAATTTCATTATAAATTAATTTGTAATTTAATTTAATTAACCCTATGGTTATTAAATTAATTATAAGTTAATTATAATAATTTTATTATTAATTAAATTATAATCTAATTTAATTAACCCTAAAGTTAGGGTTATAAGGGCAAAAATAAATGCACCGATGTCATGAATTAATTCCTCCATCGACGTATAATATGGTGCTGGAAAAATGGTATAAATACAATGTGCCTTAGTGGCAAAGATATTACCTTTGTTCGAATAACACTAAGCCTACGATTTCTATGATTTTCGTGCGAGGAAGAAGACAAAAGGTTTTTGTCTTGTTTGTGCCAATGAAAGGACAAAATTGGTGAGGCTCTAAGCCTCCTAACCAATCGACATGTTGGCCTAGTGGCAAGCGGTTGTGACTTAGGGCTTTGGCAAGCGGGAGGACCCACAATCGAATCTCAGTGGTAATTTTGATGAAGGTTTTGGTTTCGGTGCCAAAGGAAGCAATGTGTTTATTTTTTGTTTAGGTTCCAAAGGGAAGCATATAGCACATGAGGCACTCCTTTCTTACAAGGTGAGTGCCTAGATCATACGATAGTTGAAGCCGTGGTTAGGGCGTTGGTGGTAGCGCAACGTGGGTTTGATTCCCACCAAGGGCAAAAGGTATTTAAATTTTTAAATTTAAATTTTGTCCTAAGGTTGTTTGACATAAGATTTTAGGGAGATATAAGGTTTATGAGAATTGATTTTTATATTGTGATTTTTGTGATTAAGTATTGAATGGAGTGATAAGGCTTTAGAGGGTTTTAAATTTTATTTTAAAAACAAGTCTTATTTCGTTTAATATTTGAAAGGATTAATAAGGTGTAATTGAGATATAGTGTTTTGCATGGTGAGAATAATTTGTGAAGGAATTATTAATTGAAATTTTGAGAAGGTTTTTGCTACCTAACCCTTGAGATTGGCAAAAAGAGTAATTGTGATTGAGACAGGTTTTTAAGGTCAATTCTTCATCAAACAAAAGGTATGGGCATATCTTCCTTGTGAGTGAAATATTGTTGGATGTTGTGAATGCTAAGTTGGAGTGAAAAGGATTGTTTGATAAGCATTGTTGAGTTTGATTTTTTGGAATGAGAGTTGATGTTAGAAACCTTGTTTGATAAGCATTGTTGGAAATATTGAAGTAAGCTTTCATATGCTTGAACTAGGGTTTGTGAAAGATCATGAGTATCATTGTTATGTGAAGTTAAGAACTATATTGAACTAGGGTTTGTGAACATCTTGAGTTGAGGTTGAGTTTCATTGTGAGAGTTGTTGAGAGCATTGGATGAAACATTTGCTTAGGGTTTTGCAAACAAGTTGGTTTCATTGGTTGAGTTGATTGAGCTATAGTGATTGGAAAGTGTTGGAGTGATAGTTCAAGTTCTATGAAGTAAATTATTCTATATTCTGATTTTATTTGGAAGAGATATTGAAAGTGATTGAGCATTGTTGTGAGTGTGAAGCATATTGAGTCTCTAACCATTCTCTATATATTTCTTTGGTTAAGCAAGAGAGTTTGAAAGTGATTGAGCATTTTTGTGAGTGTGAAGCTTATTGAGTCTCTAACCATTCTCTATATGTGTCTATGGTTAAGTAAGAGAGTTTGAAAGTTATTGAGCATTGTTGTGAGTGTGAAGTATATTGAGTCTAACAATTATTTATATGTTTATGTGAGGACAAGTTCTAGTGAGGACTTGTTGAGTAGATTTGAGGTAAGTCTTGGTGAAGACGTGTTGAGCAGATTGGACAAGTTCTAGTGAGGACTTTTTGAGCAGATTTGATGTAAGTCTTGGTGAAGACTTATTGAGCAGATTGAACAAGTTCTAGAAAGGACTTGTGGATAGATTAGTGTGAGATTTTATGGAAGATTACGATGCAGATTTAAAATAAGTATCTAATAGGACTTGAGAGCAAAGTTCATTGATTGATTTTTTCAAACCTTGGGTTAAGGTTTGGTGTAGATCTAGTAGAGTTGATTTGTGATTGAATCAATATTTGTGTTGAGGCTTGAGGATATATTTGTACTAGACCGAAGGACTATGTTTAGTGTAGATGTGAGGATAGAGATAGAGCATATTTGTTCTAGACCAAAGGATTATGTTTAGTGTAGATTTGAGAACAAATATTGAGTAGATTTGTGCTAGACAGAAGGACTATGTTTAGCGCATATTTGAGGATAGATATTGAGTAGATTTGTGCTATACTGAAGGACTATGTTTAGTATATATTTGAGGGTAGATATTGAGAATATTTGTGCTAGACTGAAGGACTATGTTTAGTGCAGATTAGAGATAAATATTGAGCATATTTGTGCTAGACAAAAGGACTCCATTTAGTACATATTTGAGATAGAGTTGAGAGCCAGCTTTGGAGGTGACAGAGTATAGAGGACATCAGTCTCCAGTGGATAGAGGTCCATTAGCTAGGGTAGTGAAGACAGGTCTTTTGAGTGAGGGCAGGAGTCTTTAATGGATAGATATACTTTAGCCAATGCAATGGAGGTAGCAGTTCTTCTAGAAGATCACCAACCAAAGCATAGGGGATTGATTTCTCCTACATGAACATGATTAGGGGATTAGTGTCTCATTTGGATAGAGGTCCATAAATATTGTAATAGGGAAAGGATTCCCAAGAGATTTTTTGAGAAAATTTTAGTGAAATATTTTATCCGTGGAGTATTCCACATTGGGTGAACCATGTTAAATTGGTGTCTCTATTGTGTATGGTGATTTGTACATTACTTTTATTACTGTTGTTGATATTGCCATTTGATAAATTACATAATATTTATTGGGAAAAAAAAGTAAAAAATGATGTTATACTATTCACCCCCTCTCAGTATAAGTTTGTGTTCTTCATATAGATCCATGATTGGAAGTTTAATGTATGTCACATCTAAAAGGCCAGATATAATGTAGCTAGTCGTATTTGTGGAAAGATTTCAAGTTGCACCAAAAGAAACACATGTACAGGTAGTAAAAAGAATCTTTAAGTATTTGAAAGGAACTATGGAGTTTGGACTATGGTATCCAGATGCAATAATTTCACTCTCACTGCATATACAGATGCGGATTTGGTAGGCAGTGTTGATGACATAAAAAGCACAAGTGGAGGAGCATTTTTGCTTGGATATTGTTTGGTCTCTTGGCTAAGTAAAAAACAAGCATCAATGTCATTATCTATTACAGAGGCATAGTACATTGCAGTAGCTACTTTTTGCACTCAAGTTTTATGGATGAAACAAACCTTAAGCAATTTCAAAGTAGAGCATGATCATCCTATATTCATACTTTGTGATAATACAAGTGTGATCAATATTTAAAAGAATCGATTGATGCATTCAAGGACCAATCAAATTTCAATCAAGTATCACTTTTTAAGAGAGCAAGTGACTGATGAGCAAGTCAAGTTGGAATACATTGCTACAAAGGAATATATTGTTGATATATTTACCAAGCTAGTTCCAAAGGAGACCTTTGAGTATCACAAAAGTAAGTTGGGAGTAATTTCACTCCCATATCATGATTGAACATCTCATAGAAGAGCAAGGAGTGGGGGACATTGTCAAGTAACTTATCTTACAATACCTAAGGAGACTTTTCCATTGATGTCAAAGGGGAGAGTTTTTATTAAGGGGGAGTAGCTAGTCAGGGGGAGCAGCTTGTGATCATGTTCATTAAAGTTCAATTTCATTATAGGATTGTCATTAATGACAAAGGGGGAGATTGTTGGAAATATTGATTTGTCATTATTGTCAAAGGAAAAATTATCTTCAAGGATGAAATGTTGATGTCAAAGGCAAAAATATCTTCAAGGTTGAAATGATGAGTTATCATTGAAGTGCAAGGTAGATATATTCAAATATAATTTAATATTTTTAAATCAAAGGTGATTCGATATGCTTTAATATTTAAATATAAATGAAGGAGGTTTATATTTAAATCAAAATATTTAAATATAGTGTAAAAGTTTAAATATTTAAATGTTTTAAAATTCAAATGATGGGTGACCTCCTTAAGAGCACCATGCAAAAGGAAATTAAATATTATGGGTCGACCATGCAAAATATTAAAAATTCAAATATTCAAAAATTTTGGGCCAACTTCGTTGGGTGCGCATAAAGAAGCATGTAAATATGAGCTCCTAAGTTCACTTTGGAGAATGCCATGAAATTCTAATAATATGGATCGAGCGAAAAGTGACAACGAGAAGGAGGGAGGATAGAAGCATAGGTTTTGGCAATGATGCAGTGGAAAGAAAAACTTTAAACATTGGTTTGTGCCACTTTTATCTCAATTGAGTGGTTAGACCAATCAATAGCCTAGCTTGTGCTAGGGTGTTGTGTTGCAAGAGGTTAAGGGGTCGAATCTCTTTTATGTTGTTTTTCTAAATACTTGAAGATAGAGCTATGAAGGATTTAAATATTTTTTTTGCACCTTTGGTTCCATCCATTGGGATAGCCCAGACGGTTGCCTAGATTGCATGGAGCATTGTTGTGTAGGAGGTTAAGGGGTCGAATCTCTTCGACACCGTTTTGCTAAAGAAATGAAAATGGAGTGTAGAAGAAATTAAATATTGTTTTATGCCTTTTGGTTTCATGTGCTTCATTAGCGCAGTTGGTCATAAGCCCCAGTTAGGGTGATGTGATTCTAGATATCAAGGGATCAAATCACATCCACGACTGTGCAAGGTATTTATAATTGTTTTATTAAATTTGATAAAAGGGGAGATATAAGGCATAGTATTGGGATTTGATTTTTGCAAATAATAAAAGGGGAGATATAAGGCATAGTATTGAGATTTGATTTTTGCAAATTAAAAAAAAAGAAATATAATATGTAATGTTGTGATTTTATTTTTGCAAATTATAAAAGGGAAAATATAAGGTGTAATGTTGTGATTTTATTTTTGCAAATTATAAAAGGAGAGATATAAGGTGTAATTTTGTGATTTCATTTTTGCAATTTAATAAAAAGGAGATGTTGTTAGAATAAATATTTATGTTGTAAGTTTCAAAAGGGAGGTATAAGGAGTTATTTTTAAGCTTTATTGTGTATGTTTTTATAAGGGTTTAAAAGTGGTTGATTTGATATTTAAATCAAGAAGAAAAGAAGGGAATTATTGACCAGATTAGAAAATCACATGCAAGAGGAAGATCATCATTTTTTTGGAGTAGATTTGAGTAGGTTTTAAAGAATATTTGAGTAGGATTTGGAGCTGATTTGAGAAGGTTTTGGAGCAGATTTGAGCAGGATTTAGAGCATATTTGAGTAGGTTTTGTGAGCAGGTTTTAGAGCATATTTGAGCAGGTTTTATAAGTAGGTTTTAGAGAAAATTTGAGCAAGGATATTGGTGTCTCCTATGGGTTGGTGACCGTGAACTTGAGCAATGGGATTGGTGTCTCTTGTGGATTTGTGTCCACAAACATGTACAGGGGATTGATGTCTCCTATGGATTAGTGTCCTTAAAACATGTATAGGAGATTGGTGTCTCCTATGGGTTGGTGTCGACAAAATTTATTGAAGAAATATATAAGCAAAATTTTGTCGACACCAACCCATAGGAGACACCAATATAAGCAATATTTTTCCATGGTTTTCTCCCTAGAGGGTGTTTCCAAGTAAAATATTTTTCTCTTATGTGTATGGTTATTTGTGCATTGTTTCATTATTTCATTGATATTATTTGAATTTATTGATTTGGAAAGAAAAGAGAAAAGTTTTATCTTATACTATTCACCCCCCTCTTAGTATAAGCTTATGTTCTTCAATGGGATATGCTACTGAGGAGTAGATATTTGTTGAGGGTGGAGATATTGTGGTTGTTGGGTCTGTGACTGTGGTATAAAGGACTATTGTAATGGTTGAGTATTGGGGTATGATGACCATGAAAGAGGTGTCAAGAAAAATGTAGGTATTGAAGACTATGGTGGAGTTAATGGTGTTAGGATAGATGACGTAAATGGTGGTGATATGATGTACCAAAATGTGGTACCTGAACCTAACCAGACGAGTGAAGAGTGGAGAATTTAGGCTAAGAAAATAGTGTGGCAGATTACAAGGATAATATGGGTAGCATGGATCATAGGTATAAAATGGGATGGAAGGTAGAGCCTGAAATGGTGGAGGTGGAGGCATCAAAAGGTGGAAATGGTTGAAGGTGGAGGAGGAACAGAAGATGGCATACCATACATTCTGTAAGAGGGCAACATAGGTGTTGGTAATGACAAAGGAGGAGTGTAGGCCTCAAAGATAGAGGCCTAAGGAAGGCATGGTGAACGTGCCCACAAAGAATTATAGATATGGGATTTGTTGGTGTTGTTGACATTGGAATTGTTTTTATTGATAGTGTGGTTGGGATGTGGTATCAAAATATAGAAAAAAAGATTGTTGGAAAGGTGGTGGTTGTGATGCTTGGGAAGTTTACTGATGTAATGATGTGGATATGGTATATTATTATTGCAACAAATCTTGTTGTGGAGAAAATTATGATGAGGGAACCTAAGTGCTTGGGGTGGAAGATGATGGATCTGAGATCATCCCTACAGTAGGGGTGGATGATGCACCCTCAGGGTGAGGATGATTGAGTAAGAAAAATTCATTATCAAAGAGGGAATGAGATAGATCATGAAAGAGAGGATGCACAAAGGTCAGTGTGGTAGGTGGAGTTTCCTCATTGATAGTAAATAAGGGAGGTGGATTTTTTGAAGCAGTTTAAATGACATGGTCACAAAATATAGAAGGATAATTAGGTGGGGATGAGTGGGAAAGAAGTAGATGATCTTCATCAGATGAGGTGGCAAGCATGTTGCTATAAATATAAGTCTCACCATGAGATATAGTGTATGTGTGAAATGACTCAGAACCTATAAGGAGGTTAGGTGTGAGCATGGAAGCTTCCCTTGTGTAGAGAGGGGAGGATTAGTCTAACTGGAGGTGGCATGAGAAGCCTCCTCATAAATATGTGCTTGCTCATGCATCCAATTGTAGGTAGTGACAAGCATGGTGCTGTGTAGTGCAATTTGATGCTCAATTTGTCCAAAAATGGAAATCTAAAGTTATGGGTGTGTTTTTTGTAAAGTTTTTGGGTAACCCTATGAAATATGGGAAGTTTCTATGTCTTAGAATAGAGTTTGTATACCACTATGTGAACTAGAACTACAAGAACTTGGTTTGCATAGTGGTATGTGAACTGGACCTAGACGATGAATCTAACAAAAACCTAAAAGTGATAGGCTACAAAAAACCAGAAGATGGGTTGTTAATACGTTAATGTTCTAAAACCATTTTTGTGAGCATACAAACAAAGCATAATTGGAGTTAGTGCTAAATAGAAAAAAATAAATGTTTGTTTCTTTTTGTGTGTTATGATGTTGATTCTTGTTTCTAGAAAATATCACAGGAAGTGGAGTGAACTCTAGAAATAATGGGAGTATCATCGACACAGAACCTCTTGCAACACCTAAGGGTGCATAGAATAGAATAATGTCTCAACAAGCAAGTGGCGACCTAAATGGAAATGTGCAGTAAAATGATAACCAAATGGGGGGAACTCAAAATGCACAATGTGTCTAGAAAATTCTCACGAGAAGAGGTGGTACTATCTAAGACCTGGTACTAGCCCAGCTAGGCGGTTGCTTCACTCTCGGGTGAGCTTAGCCAAGAATGATAATTACCTATTCACTAATTATGTGAGCCTTATGAACAAATTTATATAATCCTATCCTACTTCGAAGATCCCTTTCGATGATGAATTTTGAAAAACAAGTCTCAAGAGTAGGGGAATTTTTGGTGATGAAGTCCATAAAACCACTCTTAGGGGCTACTATGGTGTTTAGGGGACAATCTGGTGGAAGGATATGAATTCCAATATCACTAGTCTTGAGCGATGGATTGGGTATGAAGTCTAATATCACCATTGTGTATGTCATATGGGTGTGTGATGGTGTATTTGCTACCACTGAGGTGAAATAAAAATAACTAACTAGATAACTTTTTAAAAAGAAACTAACCCTAGATGTGTTTTCAAAATAAAACTAAAACTAAGTGCTCTTTAGGAAAATGAAATTTACTATAGAAAGCATAGAAACAAGCAAGTTGAAATGCATGAAAAAGGAATTTGATAATCTATCTACGTGCATTAGAAAGTGCAATTTACCTATGGAATGTGGAAAGAGATGGAAAACTTCTAAATCTAAGTGATATAAAGAAATTGAAACCCTAATTTAAATGCTTGAAAAGGGAAAGTGCAATTTACCTAGGGGATTTGGAAAGAAATGGGAAATTTCTAAATCTAAGTGATGTAAATAAATTGAAACCCTAATTTAAATGCTTGAAAAGGGAAAGTGCAATTTACCCAAGGGATTTGGAAAGAAATTAGAAATTTCTAAATCTAAGTGATGTAAAGAGATTGAAACCCTAATTTAAATGCTTCAAAAGGAAAAGTACAGTTTACCCAAAGGATTTGGAAAGAAATGGGAATTTGGAAAGAAATGGGAAATTTCTAAATTTAAGTGACACAAAGAGATGAAACCCTAATTTAAATGCTTGAAAAGGGAAATGCAATTTACCTAGGGTATTTGTAAAGAAATGAGAAATTTCTAAATCTAAGTGACATAAAGATATTGAAACCCTGATTTAAATGCTTGAAAAGGGAAAGTGCAATTTACCCAGGGGATTTGGAAAGAAATAGAAAGTTTCTAAATCTAAGTGCTTTGAAAAGAGATGGAAAGACCTATCTAGGTGCAAATTCGAAAGAGATTTAAATTTTTTTTGAAAAAACATTGCAAATTCTATTCTAAGTGCTTTCAAAAGAAATTAAAAAATATATCTTAAATGCGTTTTAGAAAAAAATATGTAAATGACATGACAAAAATTGAAAAACCCTATGCTAAATGCTTTCAAAAGATTTTTTCTACATCTGTTGTAGACCTCTAGAATTTCACGTTGCTTTGAGATAGTTTGGTAGAGTTCGCAAGCCAAGGTGTGAAATGGACTACTAGTTCTCATGCTAGGGTACGAATTGATTTTTGAGGCTTCAAATTCTAAATCTGAGGGATTGGGATGTATTTTAGGGCTTTGTTGGACTCTATTTTGCATTCACAGTACTTGGAATAGTAAAATAAAAGCATAAAATTGAGTTAGATCAGCTAGAAAAACTAGTCTAAATCAACCATTGTGGGGGTACCATCGGGTGTGATAGAATGTAACACCCAAAAATCACCAATTTGTGCTGAATTTTATTTTATTAATCTAAAATTAGGGTTACAAAATGAGTTTCCTTTTGAGAAGGGTTTTTATCCCCTTTTTCACATGAATTTGAGAACATTTGCTAGTGTCTTTTGGTACCCTTATTGAAGGTGGGATTCTATGTGCATGTGCCATCGGTAGTGATTTTTGATTCTATCCTTTTGTATCTGCTTTGGGCCTACAAAAGGGAGTTAGTGTGTTTGGGGGTCTGCCTTGGTCAAGTCTTGTAGTTATGAAGATAAATCGACTCAAACATGAATAAAAACATGATAAAAATTGATGGACATGCTATAAAAAGTATTTAGAACTAATATATACCGAATTTGATGTTGTAAAATCTTTTGTAGGGCTGGTTTTCATGGTGGCATGCAATATGAAGTCCAGGTTCACATGGTGGGGTGCAGACTATATTTTTGTTGATTGTTGGTCAGAATTTGCTATTTGGATAGGTTCTAGATGATGTTGGTTGTTGTCTTATGGGTATAAAATTGTCAAAAAGGGTTATGGTACAATTTTAGCAGCATTTTGGTATGTTGACAAAAGGGGATAGAGAGATAAATGAGGGAATTGGTCCACTATTTATAGGGTAAACCAAGGTCATGGGGGATAGTTAGGTGTACTAGACCCTAGAGTTAAGTCCTATCATGGTTAGGTTAGGGTTTGTGAGGTGGCATGCCTAGTCATCCTCTCATATGCCCTAAGAGAAATATCATATCCTCACACATGTGTGAGCTAGGGTTAGGGTTAACTAGAGTTAGTTAGTACCTAGGTTAGTTGAGGGTTGAGTTAGGGTTACCTAGGAAATATCCTAAGTAATTTGGGGTGCACACATGTGTGAGAACATGTTTAGGGATAATTTGACTCTTAACCCTAATTAAACCCAATTTAATGATAAAGTACACTTTAAGTGAGTCATATGCAAATTAGAATCCTAATTAGCCTAATAAGGTTTTTTAGTATGGAATGGTCCCATGAGGGCCTTTATTAGGCATAGGAAAGGACTATCTAGAAACTTCTCACGAGAAGAGGTGGTACTATCTAAAACTTGATACTAGCCAAGCCAGACGGTTGCTTCACTCTTGGGTGAGCTTAGTCAAGAATGATAATTATCTATTCACTAATTATGTGAGCCTTATGAACAAAGGCATATAATCCTATCCTATTTCGAAGATCCCTTTAGATGATGAATTTTTAAAAAAACTAGTCTCAAGAGTAGGGGATTTTTTGGTGATGAAGTCCAGAAAACCACTCTTAGGGGCTACTATGGTTTTTAGGGGGCAATCTGGTGGAAGAAGATGAATTCCAATATCACTAGTCTCGAGTGATGTATTGGGGATGAAGTCCAATATCACCACTATGTATGCCATATGGGTGTGTGATGGTGTATTTGCTACCACTGAGGTGAAATAAAAATAACTAACTAGATACCTTTTCAAAAAGAAACTAACCCTAGATGCGTTTTCAAAATAAAACTAGATCTAAGTGCTCTTTTGGAAAATAAATTTACTATAGAAAGTGTAGAAACAAGCAAGTTGAATTGCATGAAAAAGGAATTTGATAATCTATCTACGTGCATTAGAAAGTGCAATTTACCTAGGGAATTTGGAAAGAAATGGGAAATTTCTAAATCTAAGTGATGTAAAGAAATTGAAACCCTAATTTAAATGCTTGAAAAAGGAAAGTGCAATTTACCTAGGGGATTTGGAAAGAAATGGGAAATTTCTAAATCTAAGTGATGTAAATAAATTGAAACCCTAATTTAAATGCTTGAAAAGGGAAAGTGCAATTTACCCAGGGGATTTGGAAAGAAATTAGAAATTTTTAAATCTAAGTGATGTAAAGAGATTGAAACCCTAGTTTAAATGCTTGAAAGGGGAAAGTACAATTTACCCAAAGGATTTGGAAATAAATGGGAAATTTCTAAATTTAAGTGACACAAAGAGATTGAAACCCTAATTTAAATGCTTGAAAAGGGAAAGTGCAATTTACCTAGGGGATTTGTAAAGAAATGGGAAATTTCTAAATCTAAGTGGCATAAAGAGATTGAAACCTTGATTTAAATGCTTGAAAAGAGAAAGTGCAATTTACCCAGGGAATTTGGAAAGAAATGGAAAATTTCTAAATCTAAGTGCTTTGCAAAGAGATGGAGAGACCTACCTAGGTGCAAATTCGAAAGAGATTTAAAATGTTTTTGAAAAAATATTGCAAATTCTATTCTAAGTGCTTTCAAAAGAAATTGAAAAATATATCTTAAATGCGTTTTAGAAAAAAATATGTAAATGACATGAAAGAAATTTGAAAACCCTATGCTAAATGCTTTCAAAAGAAATTGAAAATTCCTAATCTAAGTGTGATTTGAAAAGGGATTGAGAGTCCTATTTAGTGCATAAAAGGATAACTTGAAAGTGATTTTAAAGATGTGAAATAAATGACAAGGTACCCTAATAAATTGAAAAAGGAATATAACCTTAATCTAAAGGACAAAAAGAAATTTGAAATGATTTTACTAAACTGGTTTTTAAATGACTAAAAACCTTAATTTAATGTGCTTTTGAAAAGGAAATCTTCCAAAATGAATTGATGTATTTGAGAGGAAAATGTATTTTCAAAGAAATGATGAAATAGTAAGGCCCCAAGAGGAATACCTAGCTACTTTGGTGTTACGTGGGATTTTTTCTACCTCTGTTGTAGACCTCTAGAATTTCACGTTGCTTTGAGATAGTTTGATGGAGTTCGTAGGCCAAGGTGTGAAATGGACTACTAGTTCGCATGGTAGGGTATGAATTGATTTTTTAGGCTTGAAATTCTAAATTTGAGGGATTGGGACGTATTTTAGGGCTTTGTTGGACTCTATTTTGCATTCACAGTACTTGGAATAGTAAAATAAAAGCATAAAATTGAGTTAGATCAGCTAGAAAAACTAGTCTAAATCAACCTTTGTGGGGGTCCCATCGGGTGTGATAGAATGTAACACACAAAAATCACCAATTTGTGCTAAATGTTATTTTATTAATCTAAAATTAGGGTTACAAAATGAGTTTCCTTTTGAGAAGGGTTTTTATCCCCTTTTTCACATGAATTTGAGAACATTTGCTAGTGTCTTTTGGTACCCTTATTGGATGTGGGCTTCTATGTGCATGTGCCATCAGTAGTGATGTTTGATTCTATCCTTTTGTATCTGCTTTGGGCCTACAAAATGGAGTTAGTGTGTTTGGGGGTCTACCTTGGTCAAGCCTTGTAGTTATGAAGATAAATTGACTCAAACATGAAGAAAAACATGATAAAAATTGATATAAAAATTATTTAGAACTGATATATACCGAATTTGATGTTGTAAAATCTTTTGTAGGGCTGGTTTGCATGGTGGCATGCAATATGAAGTCCAGGTTCGCATGGTGGGGTGCAAACTATATTTTTGTTGACTGTTGATCAGAATTTGCTATTTGGATAGGTTCTAGATGATGTTGGTTGTTGTCTGATGGGTATACAATTGTCAAAAAGGGTTATGGTACAATTTTAGTAGCATTTTGGTATGTTGACCAAAGGGGATAGAGAGATAAATGATGGAATTGGTCCACTATTTATAGGGAAAACCAAGGTCATGGGGGATAGTTAGGTGTACTAGACCCTAGAGTTAATTCCTATCATGGTTAGGTTAGGGTTTGTGAGGTGGCATGCCTAGTCATCCTCTCATATGCCCTAAGAGAAATATCCTATCCTCACACATGTGTGAGCTAGGGTTAGGTTTAACTAGAGTTAGTTAGTACCTAGGTTAGTTGAGGGTTGAATTAGGGTTACCTAGGAAATATCCTAAGTAATTTGGGGTGCACACATGTGTGAGAACATGTTTAGGTATAATTTGACTCTTAACCCTAATTAAACCCAATTTAATGATAAAGTACACTTTAAGTGAGTCATATGCAAATTAGAATCCTAATTAGCCTAATAGGGGTTTTTAGTATGGAATGGTCCCATGAGTGCCTTTATTAGGCATAGGAAAGGACTATCTAAAAACTTCTCACAAAAAGAGGTGGTACTATCTAAGACCTGATACTAGCCCAACCAGGCGATTGCTTCACTCTCGGGTGAGATTAGTCAAGAACGATAATTACCTATTCACTAATTATGTGAGCCTTATGAACAAAGGTATATAATCCTATCCTACTTCGAATATCCCTTTCGATGATGAATTTTTAAAAAAACCAGTCTCAAGAGTAGTGGATTTTTTGGTGAAGTCCAGAAAACCACTCTTAGGGGCTATTATGGTGTTTAGGAGGCAATTTGGTGGAAGAATAAGAATTCTAATATCACTAGTCTCGAGTGATGGATTGGGTATGAAGTCCAATATCACCACTGTGTATGCCATATAAGTGTGTGATGGTGTGTTTGCTACCACTGAGGTGAAATAAAAACAACTAACTAGATACCTTTTCAAAAAGAAACTAACCCTAGATGCGTTTTCAAAATAAAACTAGATCTAAGTGCTCTTTTGGAAAATAAATTTACTATAGAAAGTGTAGAAACAAGCAAGTTGAATTGCATGAAAAAGGAATTTGATAATCTATCTCACGTGCGTTAGAAAGTGCAATTTACCTAGGGAATTTGGAAAGAAATGGGAAATTTCTAAATCTAAGTGATGTAAAGAAATTGAAACCCTAATTTAAATGCTTGAAAAAGGAAAGTGCAATTTACCTAGTGGATTTGGAAAGAAATGGGAAATTTCTAAATCTAAGTGATGTAAATAAATTGAAACCCTAATTTAAATGCTTGAAAAGGGAAAGTGCAATTTACCCAGGGGATTTGGAAAGAAATTAGAAATTTCTAAATCTAAGTGATGTAAAGAGATTGAAACCCTAATTTAAATGCTTGAAAAGGGAAAGTACAATTTACCCAAAGCATTTGGAAAGAAATGGGAAATTTCTAAATTTAAGTGACATAAAGAGATTGAAACCCTAATTTAAATGCTTGAAAAGGGAAAGTGCAATTTACCTAGGGGATTTGTAAAGAAATGGGAAATTTCTAAATCTAAGTGACATAAAGAGATTGAAACCTTGATTTAAATGCTTGAAAAGAGAAAGTGCAATTTACCTAGGGAATTTGGAAAGAAATGGAAAATTTCTAAATCTAAGTACTTTGCAAAGAGATGGAGAGACCTACCTAGGTGCAAATTCGAAAGAGATTTAAAATTTTTTTGAAAAAATATTGCAAATTCTATTCTAAGTGCTTTCAAAAGAAATTGAAAAATATATCTTAAATGCATTTTAGAAAAAAATATGTAAATGATATGAAAGAAATTGAAAAACCCTATGCTAAATGCTTTCAAAAGAAATTGAAAATTCCTTATCTAAGTGTGATTTGAAAAGGGATTGAGAGTCCTATTTAGTGCATAAAAGGATAACTTGAAAGTGATTTTAAAGATGTGAAATAAATGACAAGGTACCCTAATAAATTGAAAAAGGAATATAACCTTAATCTAAAGGACAAAAAGAAATTTGAAATGATTTTACTAAACTGATTTTTAAATGACTGAAAACCTAAATTTAATGTGCTTTTGAAAAGGAAATCTTCCAAAATGAATTGATGTATTTGAGAGGAAAATGTATTTTCAAAGAAATGATGAAATAGTAAGGCCCCAAGAGGAATACCTAGCTACTTTGGTGTTACGTGGGATTTTTTCTACCTCTGTTGTAGACCTCTAGAATTTCATGTTTCTTTGAGATAGTTTGATGGAGTTCGCAGGCCAAGGTGTGAAATGGACTATTAGTTCTCATCCTAGGGTATGAATTGATTTTTGAGGCTTGAAAATCTAAATCTGAGGGATTGGGTTGTATTTTAGGGCTTTGTTGGACTTTATTTTGCATTCACAATACCTGTAATAGTAAAATAAAAGCATAAAATTGAGTTAGATCAGCTAAAAAAACTAGTCTAAATCAACCATTGTGGGGGTCCCACCGGGTGTGCTAGAAAGTAACACCCAAAAATCACCAATTTGTGCTAAATGTTATTTTATTAATCTAAAATTAGGGTTGCAAAATGAGTTTCCTTTTGAGAAGGGTTTTTATCCCTTTTTTCACATGAATTTTAAAACATTTGTTAGTGTCTTTTGGTACCCTTATTGAAGGTGGTCTTCTATGTGCATGTGCCATCGGTAGTGATGTTTGATTCTATCCTTTTGTACCTACTTTGGGCCTACAAAAGGGAGTTAGTGTGTTTGGGGGTCTGCCTTGGTCAAGCCTTGTAGTTATGAAGATAAATCAACACAAACATGAAGAAAAACATGATAAAAATTGATGGACATGCTATAAAAAGTATTTAGAACTGATATATACCTAATTTGATGTTGTAAAATATTTTGTAGGGTTGTTTTGCATGGTGGCATGCAAAATGAAGTCCAAATTCGCATGGTGGGGTGCAAACTAGACTTTTGTTGATTTTTGGTCAGAATTTGCTATTTGGATAGGTTATATATGATGTTTGTTGTTGTCTATTGGGTGTAAAATTGTCAAAAAGGGTAATGGTACAATTTTAGCAGCATTTTGGTATGTTGACCAAAGGGGAGAGAGAGATAAATGAGGGAATTGGTCCACTATTTATTAGGAAAATCAAGGTTATAGGGGATAGTTAGGTGTACTAGAACCTAGAGTTAAGTCCTATCATGGTCAGGTTAGGGTTTGTGAGGTGGCATGCCTAGTCATCCTCTCATATACCCTAAGAGAAATACCCTATCCTCACACATGTGTGATCTAGGGTTAGGGTTAACTAGAGACAGTTAGTCCCTAGGTTAGTTGAGGGTTGAGTTAGGGTTACCTAGAAAATATCCTAAGTAATTTGGGGTGCACACATGTGTGAGAACATGTTTAGGGCTAATTTGACTCTTAACCCTAATTAAACCTAATTTAATGATAATGTACACTTTAAGTGAGCCATTTGCAAATTATAATCCTAATTAGCCTAATAAGGGTTTTTAGTATGGAATGGTCCCATGAGGGCCTTTATTAGGCATAGGAAAGGAATATCTAGAAACTTCTCATGAGAAGAGATGGTGGTATCAAAGACCTAATACTAGCACAGATAGGCGATTGCTTCACTCTCGGGTGAGCTTAGTCAAGAACGATAATTACCTATTCACTAATTATGTGAGCCGTATGAACAAAGGCATATAATCCTTTCGATGATGGATTTTGAAAAAACTAGTCTCAAGAGTAGGGGATTTTTTGGTGATGAAGTCCAGAAAACCACTCTTAGGGGCTACTATGGTGTTTAGGGGGCAATCTGGTGGAAGGAGATGAATTCCAATGGATTGGGGATGAAGTCCAATATCACCACTATGTATGCCATATGGGTGTGTGATGGTGTATTTGCTACCACTGAGGTGAAATAGAAATAACTAACTAGATACCTTTTCAAAAAGAAACTAACCCTAGATGCGTTTTCAAAATAAAACTAGATCTAAGTGCTCTTTTGGAAAATAAATTTACTATAGAAAGCATAGAAACAAGCAAGCTGAATTGCATGAAAAGGAATTTGATAAGCTATCTACGTGCATTAGAAAGTACAATTTACCTAGGGAATGTGGAAAGAAATGGGAAATTTCTAATCTAAGTGATGTAAAGAAATTGAAACCCTAATTTAAATGCTTGAAAAAGGAAAGTGCAATTTACCTAGGGGATTTGGAAAGAAATGGGAAATTTCTAAATCTGAGTGATGTAAATAAATTGAAACATTGATTTAAATGCTTGAAATGTTGGTTGTTGTCTATTGGGTGTAAAATTGTCAAAAAGGGTAATGGTACAATTTTAGCAGCATTTTGGTATGTTGACCAAATGGGAGAGAGAGATAAATGAAGGAATTGGTCCACTATTTATTAGGAAAATCAAGGTTATGGGGGATAGTTAGGTTTACTAGACCCTAGAGTTAAGTCCTATCATGGTTAGGTTAGGGTTTGTGAGGTGGCATGCCTACTCATCCTCTCATATACCCTAAGAGAAATATCCTATCCTCACACATATGTGATCTAGGGTTAGGGTTAACTAGAGACAGTTAGTCCCTAGGTTAGTTGAGGGTTGAGTTAGGGTTACCTAGAAAATATCCTAAGTAATTTGGGGTGCACACATGTGTGAGAACATGTTTAGTGCTAATTTGACTCTTAACCCTAATTAAAACTAATTTAATGATAAAATAAACTTTAAGTGAGCCATTTGCAAATTATAATCCTAATTAGCCTAATAAGGGTTTTTATTTTGGAATGGTCCGATGAGGGCCTTATTAGGCATAGGAAATGACTATCTAGAAACTTCTCATGAGAAGAGATGGTGGTATCAAATACTTGATACTAGCCCAGCCAGGCGATTGCTTCACTCTCGGGTGAGCTTAGTCAAGAACAATAATTACCTATTCACTAATTATGTGAGCCTTATGAACAAAGGTATATAATCCTATCCTACTTTGAAGATCCATTTCGATGATGGATTTTGAAAAAACTAGTCTCAAGAGTAGGGGATTTTTTGGTGATGAAGTCCAGAAAACCAGTCTTAGGGGCTACTATGGTGTTTAGGGGGCAATCTGGTGGAAGGAGATGAATTCCAATGTCACTAGTCTCGAGCGATGGATTGGGGATGAAGTCCAATATCACCACTATGTATGCCATATGGGTGTGTGATGGTGTATTTTCTACCACTGAGGTGAAATAGAAATAACTAACTAGATACCTTTTCAAAAAGAAACTAACCCTAGATGCATTTTCAAAATAAAACTAGATCTAAGTGCTCTTTTGGAAAAATAAATTTACTATAGAAAGCGTAGAAACAAGCAAGCTGAATTGCATGAAAATGAATTTGATAATCTATCTACGTGCATTAGAAAGTACAATTTACCTAGGGAATGTGGAAAGAAATGGGAAATTTCTAATCTAAGTGATGTAAAGAAATTGAAACCCTAATTTAAATGCTTGAAAAAGGAAAGTGCAATTTACCTAGGGGATTTGGAAACAAATGGGAAATTTCTAAATCTAAGTGATGTAAATAAATTGAAACATTGATTTAAATGCTTGAAAAGGGAAAGTGCAATTTACCTAGGAGATTTGGAAAGAAATTAGAAATTTATAAATCTAAGTGACATAATGATATTGAAACCCTGATTTAAATGCTTGAAAAGGGAAAGTGCAATTTACCCAACGGATTTGAAAGAAATAGAAAGTTTCTAAATCTAAGTGCTTTGAAAAGAGATGGAAAGACCTATCTAGGTGCAAATTTGAAAGATATTTAAAATGTTTTTGAAAAGATATTGCAAATTCTATTCTAGGTGCTTTCAAAAGAAATTGAAAAATATATCTTAAATGCGTTTTAGAAAAAAATATGTAAATGACATGACAAAAATTGAAAAACCCTATGCTAAATGCTTTCAAAAGATTTTTTCTACATCTGTTGTAGACCTCTAGAATTTCACGTTGCTTTGAGATAGTTTGATGGAGTTCGCAGGCCAAGGTGTGAAATGGACTACTAGTTATCATGCTAGGGTACGAATTGATTTTTGAGGCTTCAAATTCTGAATATGAGGGATTGGGATGTATTTTAGGGCTTTTTTGGACTCTATTTTACATTCACAGTACTTGGAATAGTAAAATAAAAGCATAAAATTGAGTTAGATCAGCTAGAAAAAATAGTCTAAATCAACCATTGTGGGGGTCCCATCGGGTGTGATAGAATATAACACACAAAAGTCACCAATTTGTGCTGAATTTTATTTTATTAATCTAAAATTAGGGTTACAAAATGAGTTTCCTTTTGAGAAGGGTTTTTATCCCCTTTTTCACATGAATTTGAGAACATTTGCTAGTGTCTTTTGGTACCCTTATTGAAGGTGGGCTTCTATGTGCATGTGCCATCAGTAGTGATGTTTGATTCTATCCTTTTGTATCTGCTTTGTGCCTATAAAAAGGAGTTAGTGTGTTTGGGGGTCTACCTTGGTCAAGCCTTGTAGTTATGAAGATAAATCGACTCAAACATGAAGAAAAACATGATAAAAATAGATGGACATTCTATAAAAAATATTTAGAACTGATATATACCGAATTTGATGTTGTAAAATCTTTTGTAGAGCTGGTTTACATGGTGGCATGCAATATGAAGTCCAGGTTCACATGGTGGGGTGCATACTATATTTTTGTTGATTGTTGGTCAGAATTTGCTATTTGGATAGGTTCTAGATGATGTTGGTTGTTGTCTGATGGGTATAAAATTGTCAAAAAGGGTTATGGTACAATTTTAGCAGCATTTTGGTAGGTTGACCAAAGGGGATAGAGAGATAAATGAGGGAATTGGTCCACTATTTATAGGGAAAACCAAGGTCATGGGGGATAGTTAGGTGTACTAGACCCTAGAGTTAAGTCCTATCATGGTTAGGTTAGGGTTTGTGAGGTGGCATGCCTAGTCATCCTCTCATATGCCCTAAGAGAAATATCCTATCCTCACACATGTGTGAGCTAGGGTTAGGGTTAACTAGAGTTAGTTAGTACCTAGGTTAGTTGAGGGTTGAGTTAGGGTTACCTAGGAAATATCCTAAGTAATTTGGGGTGCACACATGTGTGAGAAAATGTTTAGGGATAATTGACTCTTAACCCTAATTAAACCCAATTTAATGATGAAGTACACTTTAAGTGAGTCATATGCAAATTAGAATCCTAATTAGCCTAATAAGGTTTTTTAGTATGGAATGGTCCCATGAGGGCCTTTATTAGGCATAGGAAAGGACTATCTAGAAACTTCTCACGAGAAGAGGTGGTACTATCTAAGACCTGATACTAGCCAAGCCAGGCGGTTGCTTCACTCTCGGGTGAGCTTAGTCAAGAACGATAATTACCTATTCACTAATTATGTGAGCCTTATGAACAAAGGCATATAATACTATCCTTCTTTGAAGATCCCTTTCGATGATGAATTTTGAAAAAAACCAGTTTCAAGAGTAGGGGATTTTTTGGTGATGAAGTCCAAAAAACCACTCTTAGGGGCTACTATTGTGTTTAGGGGGCAATCTGGTGGAAGAAAATGAATTCCAATATCACTAGTCTCGAGTGATGGATTGGGGATGAAGTCCAATATCACCACTGTGTATGCCATATGGGTGTGTGATGGTGTATTTGCTACCACTGAGGTGAAATAAAAATAACTAACTAGATCCCTTTTCAAAAAGATACTAACCCTAGATGCGTTTTCAAAATAAAACTAGATCTAAGTGCTCTTTTGGAAAATAAATTTACTATAGAAAGTGTAGAAACAAGCAAGTTGAATTGCATGAAAAAGGAATTTGATAATCTATCTACGTGCGTTAGAAAGTGCAATTTACCTAGGGAATGTGGAAAGAAATGGGAAATTTCTAAATCTAAGTGATGTAAAGAAATTGAAACCCTAATTTAAATGCTTGAAAAAGGAAAGTGCAATTTACCTAGGGGATTTGGAAAGAAATGGGAAATTTCTAAATCTAAGTGATGTAAATAAATTGAAACCCTAATTTAAATGCTTGAAAAGGGAAAGTGCAATTTACCCGAGGGATTTGGAAAGAAATTTGAAATTTCTAAATCTAAGTGATGTAAAGAGATTGAAACCCTAATTTAAATGCTTGAAAAGGGAAAGTACAATTTACCCAAAGGATTTGGAAAGAAATGGGAAATTTCTAAATTTAAGTGACACAAAGAGATTGAAACCCTAATTTAAATGCTTGAAAAGGGAAAGTGTAATTTACCTAGGGGATTTGTAAAGAAATGGGAAATTTCTAAATCTAAGTGGCTTAAAGAGATTGAAACCCTGATTTAAATGCTTGAAAAGAGAAAGTGCAATTTACCCAGGGAATTTGGAAAGAAATGGAAAATTTCTAAATCTAAGTGCTTTGCAAAGAGATGGAGAGACCTACCTAGGTGCAAATTCGAAAGAGATTTAAAATGTTTTTGAAAAAATATTGCAAATTCTATTCTAAGTGCTTTCAAAAGAAATTGAAAAATATATCTTAAATGCGTTTTAGAAAAAAATATGTAAATGACATGAAAGAAATTTGAAAACCCTATGCTAAATGCTTTCAAAAGAAATTGAAAATTCCTAATCTAAGTGTGATTTGAAAAGGGATTGAAAGTCCTATTTAGTGCATAAAAGGATAACTTGAAAGTGATTTTAAAGATGTGAAATAAATGACAAGGTACCCTAATAAATTGAAAAAGGAATATAACCTTAATCTAAAGGACAAAAAGAAATTTGAAATGATTTTACTAAACTGGTTTTTAAATGACTGAAAACCTTAATTTAATGTGCTTTTGAAAAGGAAATCTTCCAAAATGAATTGATGTATTTGAGAGGAAAATGTATTTTCAAAGAAATGATGAAATAGTAAGGCCCCAAGAGGAATACCTAGCTACTTTGGTGTTACGTGGGATTTTTTCTACCTCTGTTGTAGACCTCTAGAATTTCACATTGCTTTGAGATAGTTTGATGGAGTTCGTAGGCCAAGGTGTGAAATGGACTACTATTTCGCATACTAGGGTACGAATTGATTTTTAGGCTTGAAATTCTAAATATGAGGGATTGGGATGTATTTTAGGGCTTTGTTGGACACTATTTTGCATTCACAGTACCTAGAATAGTAAAAAAAAAGAATAAAATTGAATTAGATCAGCTAGAAAAACTAGTCTAAATCAACCATTGTGGGGGTCCCATCAGGTGTGATAGAATGTAACACCAAAAAATCACCAATTTGTGCTAAATGTTATTTTATTAATCTAAAATTAGGGTTACAAAATGAGTTTCCTTTTGAGAAGGGTTTTTATTCCCTTTTTCACATGAATTTGAGAACATTTGCTAGTGTCTTTTGGTACCCTTATTGAAGGTGGGCTTCTATGTGCATGTGCCATCGGTAGTGATGTTTGATTCTATCCTTTTGTATCTGCTTTGGGCCTACAAAAGGGAGTTAGTGTGTTTTGGGGTCCGCCTTGGTCAAGCCTTGTAGTTATGAAGATAAATCGACTCAAACATGAAGAAAAACATGATAAAAAATGATGGACATGCTATAAAAAGTATTTAGAACTGATATATACCGAATTTGATGTTGTAAAATCTTTTGTAGGGCTGGTTTGCATGGTGGCATGCAATATGAAGTCCAAGTTCGTATGGTGGGGTGCAAACTATATTTTTGTTGACTGTTGGTCAGAATTTGCTATTTGGATAGGTTCTAGATGATGTTGGTTGTTGTCTGATGGGTATAAAATTGTCAAAAAGGGTTATGGTACAATTTTAGCAGCATTTTGGTATGTTGACCAAAGGGGATAGAGAGATAAATGAGGGAATTGGTCCACTATTTATAGGGTAAACCAAGGTCATGGGGGATAGTTAGGTGTACTAGACCCTAGAGTTAAGTCCTATCATGGTTAGGTTAGGGTTTGTGAGGTGGCATGCCTAGTCATCCTCTCATATGCCCTAAGAGAAATATCATATCCTCACACATGTGTGAGTTAGGGTTAGGTTTAACTAGAGTTAGTTAGTACCTAGGTTAGTTGAGGGTTGAGTTAGGGTTACCTAGGAAATATCCTAAGTAATTTGGGGTGCACACATGTGTGAGAACATGTTTAGGGATAATTTGAATCTTAACCCTAATTTAACCTAATTTAACGATAAAGTACACTTTAAGTAAGTCATATGTAAATTAGAATCCTAATTAGCCTAATAAGGGTTCTGAGTATGGAATGGTCCCATGAGTGCCTTTACTAGGCATAGGAAAGGACTATCTAGAAACTTCTCATGAGAAGAGGTGGTACTATCTAAGACCTGATACTAGCCCAGCCAGGCGATTGCTTCACTCTCGGGTGAGCTTAGTCAAGAACGATAATTACCTATTCACTAGTTATGTGAGCCTTATGAACAAAGGTATATAATCCTATTCTACTTTGAAGATCCCTTTCAATGATGAATTTGAAAAAAACCAGTCTCAAGAGTAGGGGATTTTTTGGTGATGAAGTCCAGAAAACCACTCTTAGGGGCTACTATGGTGTTTAGGGGGCAATCTGGTGGAAGAAGATGAATTCCAATATCACTAGTCTTGAGTGATGGATTGGGGATGAAGTCCAATATCACCACTGTGTATGCCATATGGGTGTGTGATGGTGTATTTGCTACCACTGAGGTGAAATAAATATAACTAACTAGATACCTTTTCAAAAAGAAACTAACCCTAGATGCGTTTTCAAAATAAAACTAGATCTAAGTGCTCTTTTGGAAAATAAATTTACTATAGAAAGTGTAGAAACAAGCAAGTTGAATTGCATGAAAAAGGAATTTGATAATCTATCTACGTGCGTTATAAAGTGCAATTTACCTAGGGAATGTGGAAAGAAATGGGAAATTTCTAAATCTAAGTGATGTAAAGAAATTGAAACCCTAATTTAAATGCTTGAAAAAGGAAAGTGCAATTTACCTAGGGGATTTGGAAAGAAATGGGAAATTTCTAAATCTGAGTGATGTAAATAAATTGAAACATTGATTTAAATGCTTGAAAAGGGAAAGTGCAATTTACCCAAGGGATTTGGAAAGAAATTAGAAATTTCTAAATCTAAGTGATGTAAAGAGATTGAAACCCTAATTTAAATGCTTGAAAAGGGAAAGTACAATTTACCCAAAGGATTTGGAAAGAAATGGGAAATTTCTAAATTTAAGTGACACAAAGAGATTGAAACCCTAATTTAAATGCTTGAAAAGGGAAAGTGCAATTTACCTAGGGGATATGTAAAGAAATGGGAAATTTCTAAATCTAAGTGACATAAAGAGATTGAAACCCTGATTTAAATGCTTGAAAAGAGAAAGTACAATTTACCTAGGGAATTTGGAAAGAAATGGAAAATTTCTAAATCTAAGTGCTTTGCAAAGAGATGGAGAGACCTACCTAGGTGCAAATTCGAAAGAGATTTAAAATGTTTTTGAAAAAATATTGCAAATTCTATTCTAAGTGCTTTCAAAAGAAATTGAAAAATATATCTTAAATGCATTTTAGAAAAAAATATGTAAATGACATGAAAGAAATTTGAAAACCCTATGCTAAATGCTTTCAAAAGAAATTGAAAATTCCTAATCTAAGTGTGATTTGAAAAGGGATTGAAAGTCCTATTTAGTGCATAAAAGGATAACTTGAAAGTGATTTTAAAGATGTGAAATAAATGACAAGGTACCCTAATAAATTGAAAAAGTAATATAACCTTAATCTAAAGGACAAAAAGAAATTTGAAATGATTTTACTAAACTGGTTTTTAAATGACTGAAAACCTTAATTTAATGTGCTTTTGAAAAGGAAATCTTCCAAAATGAATTGATGTATTTGAGAGGAAAATGTATTTTCAAAGAAATGATGAAATAGTAAGGCCCCAAGAGGAATACCTATCTACTTTGGTGTTACGTGGGATTTTTTCTACCTCTGTTGTAGACCTCTAGAATTTCATGTTTCTTTGAGATAGTTTGATGGAGTTCACAGGCCAAGGTGTGAAATGGACTACTAGTTCGCATGGTAGGGTATGAATTGATTTTTTAGGCTTGAAATTCTGAATCTGAGGGATTGGGCTGTATTTTAGGGCTTTGTTGGACTCTATTTTGCATTCACAGTACCTGGAATAGTAAAATAAAAGCATAAATTTGAGTTAGATCAGCTAAAAAAACTAGTCTAAATCAACCATTATGGGGGTCCCACCGGGTGTGCTAGAATGTAACACCCAAAAATCACCAATTTGTGCTAAATGTTATTTTATTAATCTAAAATTAGGGTTACAAAATGAGTTTCCTTTTGAGAAGGGTTTTTATCCCTTTTTTCACATGAATTTGAGAACATTTGTTAGTGTCTTTTGGTACCCTTATTGAAGGTGGTCTTCTATGTGCATGTGCCATCGGTAGTGATGTTTGATTCTATCCTTTTGTACCTTCTTTGGGCCTACAAAAGGGAGTTAGTGTGTTTGGGGGTCTGCCTTGGTCAAGCCTTGTAGTTATGAAGATAAATCGACTCAAACATGAAGAAAAACATGATAAAAATTGATGGACATGCTATAAAAAGTATTTAGAACAGATATATACCTAATTTGATGTTGTAAAATCTTTTGTCAAAAAGGGTTATGGTACAATTTTAGCAGCATTTTGGTATGTTGACCAAAGGGGAGAGAGAGATAACTGAGGGAATTTGTCCACTATTTATTAGGAAAATCAAGGTTATGGGGGATAGTTAGGTGTACTAGACCCTAGATTTAAGTCCTATCATGGTTAGGTTAGGGTTTGTGAGGTGGCATGCCTAGTCATCCTCACATATACCCTAAGAGAAATATCCTATCCTCACACATGTGTGATCTAGGGTTAGGGTTAACTAGAGACAGTTAGTCCCTAGGTTAGTTGAGGGTTGAGTTAGGGTTACCTAGAAAATATCCTAAGTAATTTGGGGTGCACACATGTGTGAGAACATGTTTAGGGCTAATTTGACTCTTAACCCTAATTAAAACTAATTTAATGATAAAGTACACTTTAAGTGAGCCATTTGCAAATTATAATCCTAATTAGCCTAATAAGGGTTTTTAGTATGGAATGGTCCCATGAGGGCCTTTATTAGGCATAGGAAAGGACTATCTAGAAACTTCTCATGAGAAGAGATGGTGGTATCAAAGACCTGATACTAGCCCAGCCAGGCGATTGCTTCACTCTCGGGTGAGCTTAGTCAAGAACAATAATTACCTATTCACTAATTATGTGAGCCTTATGAACAAAGGCATATAATCCTATCCTACTTTGAAGATCCTTTTCGATGATGGATTTTGAAAAAACTAATCTTAAGATTAGGGGATTTTTTGGTGATGAAGTCCAGTAAACCACTCTTAGGGTCTACTATGGTGTTTAGGGGGCAATCTGGTGGAAGGAGATGAATTCCAATATCACTAGTGTCGAGTGATGGATTGGGGATGAAGTCCAATATCACCACTGTGTATGCCATATGGGTGTGTGATGGTGTATTTGCTACCACTGAGGTGAAATAGAAATAACTAACTATATAACTTTTCAAAAAGAAACTAACCCTAGATGCGTTTTCAAAATAAAACTAGATCTAAGTGCTCTTTTGGAAAAATAAATTTACTATAGAAAGCGTAGAAACAAGCAAGCTGAATTGCATGAAAAGGAATTGATAATCTATCTACGTGCATTAGAAAGTACAATTTACCTAGGGAATGTGGAAAGAAATGGGAAATTTCTAATCTAAGTGATGTAAAGAAATTGAAACCCTAATTTAAATGCTTGAAAAGGGAAAGTGCAATTTACCTAGAGGATTTGGAAATAAATGGGAAATTTTTAAATCTAAGTGATGTAAATAAATTGAAACATTAATTTAAATGCTTGAAAAGGGAAAGTGCAATTTACCTAGGAGATTTGGAAAGAAATTAGAAATTTCTAAATCTAAGTGATGTAAAGAGATTGAAACCCTAATTTAAATGCTTGAAAAGGGAAAGTACAATTTACCCAAAGGATTTGGAAAGAAATGGGAAATTTCTAAATTTAAGTGACACAAAGATATTGAAACCCTAATTTAAATGCTTGAAAAGGGAAAGTGCAATTTACCTAGCGGATTTGCAAAGAAATTGGAAATTTCTAAATTTAAGTGACATAAAGAGATTGAAACCCTGATTTAAATGCTTGAAAAGAGAAAGTGCAATTTACCCAGGGGATTTGGAAAGAAATGGAAAATTTCTAAATCTAAGTGCTTTGAAAAGATATGGAAAGACCTATCTAGGTGCAAATTCGAAAGAGATTTAAAATGTTTTTGAAAAAATATTGCAAATTCTATTCTAAGTGCTTTCCAAAGAAATTGAAAAATATATCTTAAATGCATTTTAGAAAAAAATATGTAAATGACATGAAAGAAATTGAAAAACCCTATGCTAAATGCTTTCAAATGAAATTGAAAATTCCTGATCTAAGTGTGATTTGAAAAGGGATTGAGAGTCCTATTTAGTGCATAAAAGGATAACTTGAAAGTGATTTTAAAGATGTGAAATAAATGAAAATGTACCCTAATAAATTGAAAAAGGAATATAACCTTATTCTATAGGACAAAAAGAAATTTAAAATGATTTAACTAAACTGGTTTTAAAATGACTGAAAACCCTAATTTAATGTGCTTTTGAAAAGGAAATCTTCCAAAATGAATTGATGTATTTGAGAGGAAAATGTATTTTCAAAGAAATGATGAAATAGTAAGGCCCCAAGAGGAATACCTAGCTACTTTTGTGTTATGTGGGATTTGTTCTACCTCTGTTGTAGACCTCTAGAATTTCATGTTTCTTTGAGATAGTTTGATGGAGTTCGCAGGCCAAGGTGTGAAATGGACTACTAGTTCGCATTCTAGGGTACGAATTGATTTTTGAGGCTTGAAATTCTGAATATGAGGGATTGGGCTGTATTTTAGGGCTTTTTTGGACTCTATTTTGCATTCACAGTAACTGGAGTAGTAAAATAAAAGCATAAAATTGAGTTAGATCAGCTAAAAAAACTAGTCTAAATCAACCATTGTGGGGGTCCCATCGAGTGTGCTAGAATGTAAAACCAAAAAATCACCAATTTGTGCTAAATGTTATTTTATTAATCTAAAATTAGGGTTACAAAATGAGTTTCCTTTTGAGAAGGGTTTTTATCCCTTTTTTCACATGAATTTGAGAACATTTGTTAGTGTCTTTTGGTACCCTTATTGAAGGTGGTCTTCTATGTGCATGTGCCATCAGTAGTGATGTTTGATTCTATCCTTTTGTATCTGCTTTGGGCCTACAAAAGGGAGTTAGTGTGTTTGGGGGTCTGCCTTGGTCAAGCCTTGTAGTTATGAAGATAAATAGACTCAAACATGAAGAAAAACATGATAAAAATTGATGGACATGCTATAAAAAGTATTTAGAACTGATATATACCAAATTTGATGTTGTAAAATCTTTTGTAGGGCTGTTTTGCATGGTGGCATGCAAAATGAAGTCCAGATTTGCATGGTGGGGTGCAAACTAGATTTTTGTTGACTGTTGGTCAAAATTTGCTATTTGGATAGGTTATAGATGATGTTGGTTGTTGTCTATTGGGTGTAAAATTGTCAAAAAGGGTTATGGTACAATTTTAGTAGCATTTTGGTATGTTGACCAAAGGGGAGAGAGAGATAAATGAGGGAATTGGTCCACTATTTATAAGGAAAATCAAGGTTGTGGGGGATAGTTAGGTGTACTAGACCCTTGAGTTAAGTCCTATCATGGTTAGGTTAGGGTTTGTGAGGTGGCATGCCTAGTCATCCTCTCATATGCCTTAAGAGAAATATCCTATCCTCACACATGTGTGATCTAGGGTTAGGGTTAACTAGAGACAGTTAGTCCCTAGGTTAGTTGAGGGTTGAGTTAGGGTTACCTAGAAAATATCCTAAGTAATTTGGGGTGCACACATGTGTGAGAACATGTTTAGGGCTAATTTGACTCTTAACCCTAATTAAACCTAATTTAATGATAAAGTACACTTTAAGTGAGCCATTTGCAAATTATAATCCTAATTAGCCTAATAAGGGTTTTTAGTATGGAATGGTCCCATGAGGGCCTTTATTTGGCATAGGAAAGGACTATCTAGAAACTTCTCATGAGAAGAGATGGTGGTATCAAAGACCTGATACTAGCCCAGCCAGGCGATTGCTTCACTCTCGGGTGAGATTAGTCAAGAACGATAATTACCTATTCACTAATTATGTGAGCCTTATGAACAAAGGCATATAATCCTATCCCACTTCGAATATCCCTTTTGATGATGGATTTTGAAAAAACTAGTCTCAAGAGTATGGTATTTTTTGGTGATGAAGTCTAAAAAACCACTCTTAGGGGCTACTATGGTGTTTAGGGGGCTATCTGGTGGAAGGAGATGAATTCCAATATCACTAGTCTCAAGCGATGGATTGTAGATGAAGTCCAATATCACCACTGTGTATGCCATATGGGTGTGTGATGGTGTATTTGCTACCATTGAGGTGAAATAGAAATAACTAACTAGATACCTTTTCAAAAAGAAACTAACCCTAGATGCATTTTCAAAATAAAACTAGATCTAAGTGCTCTTTTGGAAAATAAATTTACTATAGAAAGCGTAGAAACAAGCAAGTTGAATTGCATGAAAAGGAATTCGATAATCTATCTACGTGCATTATAAAGTACAATTTACCTAGGGAATGTGGAAAGAAATGGGAAATTTCCAATCTAAGTGATGTAAAGAAATTGAAACCCTAATTTAAATGCTTGAAAAGGGAAAGTGCAATTTACTTAGGGGATTTTGAAATAAATGGGAAATTTCTAAATCTAAGTGATGTAAATAAATTGAAACATTAATTTAAATGCTTGAAAAGGGAAAGTGCAATTTACCTAGGAGATTTGGAAATAAATTAGAAATTTCTAAATCTAAGTGATGTAAAGAGATTGAAACCCTAATTTAAATGCTTGAAAAGGGAAAGTACAATTTACCCAAAGGATTTGGAAAGAAATGGGAAATTTCTAAATTTAAGTGACACAAAGATATTGAAACCCTAATTTAAATTCTTGCAAAGGGAAAGTGCAATTTACCTAGCGAATTTGCAAAGAAATGGGAAATTTCTAAATCTAAGTGACATAAAGAAATTGAAACCCTAATTTAAATGCTTGAAAAGGGAAAGTGCAATTTACCCAGGGGATTTGGAAAGAAATGGAAAATTTCTAAATCTAAGTGCTTTGAAAAGAGATGGAAAGACCTATCTAGGTGCAAATTCGAAAGAGATTTAAAATGTTTTTGAAAAAATATTGCAAATTCTATTCTAAGTGCTTTCCAAAGAAATTGAAAAATATATCTTAAATGCATTTTAGAAAAAAATATGTAAATGACATGAAAGAAATTGAAAAACCCTATGCTAAATGCTTTCAAAAGAAATTGAAAATTCCTTATCTAATTGTGATTTGAAAAGGGATTGAGAGTCCTATTTAGTGCATAAAAGGATAACTTGAAAGTGATTTTAAAGATGTGAAATAAATGACAAGGTACCCTAATAAATTGAAAAAGGAATATAACCTTAATCTAAAGGACAAAAAGAAATTTGAAATGATTTTACTAAACTGGTTTTTAAATGACTGAAAACCTTAATTTAATGTGCTTTTGAAAAGGAAATCTTCCAAAATGAATTGATGTATTTGAGAGGAAAATGTATTTTCAAAGAAATTATGAAAAAGTAAGGCCCTAAGAGGAATACCTAGCTACTTTGGTGTTACGTGGGATTTTTTCTACCTCTATTGTAGACCTCTAGAATTTCATGTTTCTTTGAGATAGTTTGATGGAGTTCGCAGGCCACGGTGTGAAATGGACTACTAGTTCGCATCCTAGGGTATGAATTGATTTTTTAGGCTTGAAATTATGAATCTGAGGGATTGGGTTGTTTTTAGGGCTTTTTTGGACTCTATTTTGCATTCACAGTACCTGGAATAGTAAAATAAAAGCATAAAATTGAGTTAGATCAGCTAAAAAAACTAGTCTAAATCAACCATTGTGGTGGTCCCACCGGGTGTGCTAGAATGTAACACCCGAAAATCACCAATTTGTGCTAAATGTTATTTTATTAATCTAAAATTAGGGTTACAAAATGAGTTTCCTTTTGAGAAGGGTTTTTATCCCTTTTTTCACATGAATTTTAGAACATTTGTTAGTGTCTTTTGGTACCCTTATTGAAGGTGGTCTTCTATGTGCATGTGCCATCAGTAGTGATATTTGATTATATCCTTTTGTATCTGCTTTGTGCCTACAAAAGGGAGTTAGTGTGTTTGGGGGTCTGCCTTGGTCAAGCCTTGTAGTTATGAAGATAAATTGACTCAAACATGAAGAAAAAAATGATAAAAATTGATGGACATGCTATAAAAAGTATTTAGAACTTATATATACCTAATTTGATGTTGTAAAATCTTTTGTAGGGCTGTTTTGCATGGTGGCATGCAAAATGAAGTCCAGATTCGCATGGTGGGGTGCAAACTAGATTTTTGTTGACTGTTGGTCAGAATTTGCTATTTGGATAGGTTCTAGATGATGTTGGTTGTTGTCTATTGGGTGTAAAATTGTCAAAAAGGGTTATGGTACAATTTTAGCAGCATTTTGGTATGTTGACCAAAGGAGAGAGAGATAAATGAGGGAATTGGTCCATTATTTATAAGGAAAATCAAGGTACTAGACCCTAGAGTTAAGTCCTATCATGGTTAGGTTAGGGTTTGTGAGGTGGCATGCCTAGTCATCCTCTCATATGCCCTAAGAGGAATATCCTATCCTCACACATGTGTGATCTAGGGTTAGGGTTAACTAGAGACAGTTAGTCCCTAGGTTAGTTGAGTGTTGAGTTAGGGTTACCTAGAAATTATCCTAAGTAATTTGTGGTGCACACATGTGTGAGAACATGTTTAGGGCTAATTTGACTCTTAACCCTAATTAAAACTAATTTAATGATAAAGTACACTTTAAGTGAGTCATTTGCAAATTATAATCCTAATTAGCCTAATAAGGGTTTTTAGTATGGAATGGTCCCATGAGTGCCTTTATTAGGCATAGGAAAGGACTATCTAGAAACTTCTCATGAGAAGAGATGGTGCTATCAAAGACCTGATACTAGCCCAGCCAGGTGATTGCTTCACTCTCAGGTGAACTTAGTCAAGAACGATAATTACCTATTCACTAATTATGTGAGCCTTATGAATAAAGGCATATAACCCTATCCTACTTCGAAGATCCCTCTCCATGATGGATTTTGAAAAAACTAGTCTCAAGAGTAGGGGATTTTTTGGTGATGAAGTCCAGAAAACCACTCTTAGGGGCTACTATGGTGTTTAGGGGGCAATCTGGTGGAAGGAGATGAATTCCAATATCACTAGTCTCAAGCGATGGATTGGGGATGAATTCCAATATCACCATTGTGTATGCCATATGGGTGTGTGATGGTGTATTTGCTACCATTGAGGTGAAATAGAAATAACTAACTAGATACCTTTTCAAAAAGAAACTAACCCTAGATGCGTTTTCAAAATAAAACTAGATCTAAGTGCTCTTTTGGAAAAATAAATTTACTATAGAAAGCGTAGAAACAAGCAAGCTAAATTGCATGAAAAGGAATTTTATAATCTATCTACGTGCATTAGAAAGTACAATTTACCTAGGGAATGTGGAAAGAAATGGGAAATTTCTAATCTAAGTGATGTAAAGAAATTGAAACCCTAATTTAAATGCTTGAAAAGGGAAAGTGCAATTTACCTAGGGGATTTGGAAATAAATGGGAAATTCCTAAATCTAAGTGATGTAAATAAATTGAAACATTAATTTAAATGCTTGAAAAGGGAAAGTGCAATTTACCTAGGAGATTTGGAAAGAAATTAGAAATTTCTAAATCTAAGTGATGTAAAGAGATTGAAACCCTAATTTAAATGCTTGAAAAGGGAAAGTACAATTTACCCAAAGGATTTGGAAAGAAATGGGAAATTTCTAAATTTAAGTGACACAAAGAGATTGAAACCCTAATTTAAATGCTTGAAAATGGAAAGTGCAATTTACCTAGCGGATTTGCAAAGAAATGAGAAATTTCTAAATCTAAGTGGCATAAAGAGATTGAAACCCTGATTTAAATGCTTGAAAAGAGAAAGTGCAATTTACCCACGGGATTTGGAAAGAAATGGAAAATTTCTAAATCTAAGTGTTTTGAAAAGATATGGAAAGACCTATCTAGGTGCAAATTCGAAAGAGATTTAAAATGTTTTTGAAAAAATATTGCAAATTCTATTCTATGTGCTTTCAAAAGAAATTGAAAAATATATCTTAAATGCATTTTAGCATGAAAGAAATTGAAAAACCCTATGCTAAATGCTTTCAAAAGAAATTGAAAATTCCTGATCTAAGTGTGATTTGAAAAGGGATTGAGAGTCCTATTTAGTGCATAAAAGGATAACTTGAAAGTGATTTTAAAGATGTGAAATAAATGACAAGGTACCCTAATAAATTGAAAAAGGAATATAACCTTAATCTAAAGGACAAAAAGAAATTTGAAATGATTTTACTAAACTGGTTTTTAAATGACTGAAAACCTTAATTTAACGTGCTTTTGAAAAGGAAATCTTCCAAAATGAATTGATGTATTTGAGAGGAAAATGTATTTTCAAAGAAATGATGAAATAGTAAGGCCCCAAGAGGAATACCTAGCTACTTTGGTGTTACGTGGGATTTTTTCTACCTCTGTTGTAGACCTCTAGAATTTCATGTTTCTTTGAGATAGTTTGATGGAGTTCGCAGGACAAGGTGTGAAATGGACTACTAGTTTGCATCCTAGGGTACAAATTGATTTTTGAGGCTTGAAATTCTGAATCTGAGGGATTGGGTTGTATTTTAGGGCTTTTTTGGACTCTATTTTGCATTCACAGTACCTAGAATAGTAAAATAAAAGCATAAAATTGAGTTAGATCAGCTAGAAAAACTAGTCTAAATCAACCATTATGGGGGTCCCATCGGGTGTGCTAGAATGTAACACCCGAAAATCACCAATTTGTGCTAAATGTTATTTTATTAATCTAAAATTAGGGTTACAAAATGAGTTTCCTTTTGAGAAGGTTTTTTATCCCCCATTTCACATGAATTTGAGAACATTTGCTAGTGTCTTTTGGTACCCTTATTGAAGGTGGGCTTCTATGTGCATGTGCCATCGGTAGTGATGTTTGATTCTATCCTTTTGTATCTGCTTTGGGCCTAAAAAAGGGAGTTAGTGTGTTTGGGGGCTGCCTTGGTCAAGCCTTGTAGTTGTGAAGATAAATCGACTCAAACATGAAGAAAAACATGATAAAAATTGATGGACATCCTATAAAATGTATTTATAACTAATATATACCTAATTTGATGTAAAAAAAAATTGTAGGGCTAGTTTGCATGGTAGCATGCAAAATGAAGTCCAGGTTTGCATGGTGGGGTGCAAACTATATTTTTGTTGATTGTTGGTCAGAATTTGCTATTTGGATAGGTTCTAGATGATGTTGGTTGTTGTGTGTTGGGTGTAAAATTGTCAAAAAGGGTTATGGTACAATTTTAGTAGCATTTTGGTATGTTGACCAAAGGGGAGAGAGAGATAAATGAGGGAATTGGTCCAATATTTATAGGGAAAACCAAGGTCATGGGGGATATTTAGGTGTACTAGACCCTAGAGTTAAATCCTATTATGGTTAGGTTAGGGTTTGTGAGGTGGCATGCCTAGTCATCCTCTCATATGCCCTAAGACAAATATCCTATCCTCACACATGTGTGAGCTAGGGTTAGGGTTAACTAGAGTTAGTTAGTCCCTAGGTTAGTTTAGGTTTGAGTTAGGGTTACCTAGGAAATATCCTAGGTAATTTGGGGTGCACACATGTGTGAGAACCTGTTTAGGGCTAACTTGACTCTTAACCCTAATTAAACCCAATTTAATGATAAAGTACACTTTAAGTGATTCATTTACAAATTAGAATCCTAATTATCCTAATAAGGGTTTTTATTATGAAATGGTCCCATGAGAGCCTTTATTATGCATAGGAAAGGACATAGGTGGCCTTATAGGGCTTGTAGGTAGCCTTCCTATGAATAGAAGGTATTTTGGATGTGTTTTGTACAATTTGTAGTTTTTTTATACCTACAAACAACTATGATGGCCTATGATGGTCTATGATGGCCTATGGAGGCCTACAATGGCCTATGAATACCTATGATGGCCTATTATGTCCTATGATAGTGTATGATGGCCTATGAATACCTATGATGGCCTACGATGTCCTATGATGGCCTACAATATCCTATTACGATGGTCTACAATAGCCTATTACGATGGCCTACAATGGCCTATGAATGCCTACGTAGGACTACAAATATTTATGCATGTCTATAGGTATATATGGGTGAGCATGTGTGAATTTTAGATGTCTACAGGCATATCGTTGACTGAGGTGAACTATGTGAGGACTAGTAGGACCTAGACTCCTTCACAAAATTTGGACTTCATCACCAAATCTCGATGGGTTTCATGACTTGGACTTCATCACCAGGCCTGTGTGTGAGAGAATATAGGTGAAATACATTTAACTGAGTAATTTATTAACAAAAGAAAAACATAAATAAGTAAGCAATACTATCAAGGAATCAAAACACATAAACCAGTTTAGGAATCATAAATAAATATTTAAAAGAGATAATCATTCTATATACTTTGTTTATTTCCTTTATTGTATGCATAATAAAAACATAATGGTCACCATACATAGCCACACTTAGTCATAAATTGAAGCTATATAAAATGCACAAGGATGCCTAGAGCACCTTCATTATAGTCCAGCTGACCTACTTATGCCTGAACGATTGTCTAGTAGCCATCATGACAATAATTCCACTCATGGGAGATCAAACCATCGATAAACCCCTACTAGGAGGTCACCTATGGTACCTCCACATGATAGATAAGATTATATTCTTGAACCACACCCATATCATGCTATATCTAGACAATATCTGCCCATTGAGGGGCTAAGTAGAGTGGTAGCACGAATTCATGTACCTAATCAATCCACAAATCCATACAAACTTGGAGTGAAATACATGCCTTTGATTGGGTTAGATGAGTGAGCTACTCCTCCCGACCATTCTTGGTTGATTAAAAAGCTTAGTCACCTAGATAGATAAAATTCTAATGCTACTCATAGAGCACCTTCTTCCATTCATACTCACTTTGAGGATGAGCGAGATGAAGATCTAGTGTGTCCTATTATTACATGTGGAGAGTTTTCTATACGGATACATCATACTCCTACACCATATTTACATGAGGATCACACTCCTAGGGTTGAGCATCGAGTTGACGCAACTTCTCTTGATTGAGGGAAAAGGGTAACTATCCCTACTACACATACAAAAATAACCAAATCCCCTTGTATTGAGATGAGAACCCATAGACCTCATATAATTGATCACACAGATCAGTTACCTAGGCCAAATACCATTCAAAGAGAGAAATAAATCCAATCATAATTGGATTATTTATGAAAGGAAAGAGAGTGCCTAGATCATGAATATGCAAAGCAACAAAGGCTACACTGTTAAATATTTTATGAGCATAGGTTGCCTGAAGAAAAAATCCTTGAATAGAGATTGTGTGAGGAGAAATTGTATAGGATAGCCTACAATGAAATCATGATGCCTAGCACATATAGGTAACAAGATAACCTAATGTGCACTACATAACATTAGGATTTGCCTCTTAGGCATATGAAAAACCCTCCTCCTCCAACATCTATTCATAATTCCCAGCCATGATAGTGTCAAGTTCCAAATCAACCAGAATATGAGACATACAAAGAGATAGAACCTGAGTACCAAGATCAAGCTTATCCTGAATCACTTGGTGAAGACATGGTAGATAATTACGTTCTGTCATATTGGTATAACAAGAATTTACCACCACCACCTTCTAAGAAACCAATTCAGGAAAATGATATTATATCATCTCAAGCAAACAAGGTCCTTATAGAGTGAATCAAATAATTATAAAACCAAGGAACGGGTTACCAAAATCCGACATTGCATAAATTATGCAATCAACCTCTCCACCCATCAGTTTCTTGTATTGCTTATCCAGAGCATTTTGAAACACTTAAGCTGGATAAATTTAGAGGAGACGACGATGCTAAGGAGCACGTAAAAATTTTTATGAACTTGTGTTTCTAGTTGTAGGATGATGATACTTTGTTGTTGAGAACCTTCTTGATAACACTCTTTGGCTCAGCTTTAGAGTGGTATAATCAATTACCGTGACATAGCATCACTAGCTTTGAACAGCTAGCCAATACCTTCCTAGAATGCTGCTCTTTTGGAGTAAAAAAGAAGACTAACTTAACTAACTTATCGAACTTGCATCAATTCGATGATGAGCCAATTATGGACTACGAAAATAGGTGGTGAAAAAAATGTTAAAATTACCTTTTATCATACCTATTTCAAAACTCAAAAGAATGTTTACAAAAAGTTTCTCAAAGTATATCTCACTTCTTCTATAGTTGCAACATTATCAAACATTTGAATAGGCTTTGGCACAGGCTAAAGTTATTGAGGACATCAAGGTCTAAGAGGAAGACATAAAACTCCACAAAAAGGAGTGGAATAAGAATCCCTAAAACAACTACAATCAAATGAAACCAACTTTGGTAAATCAAATTGTTTTAAACATGCATAAAATGTATAAAGCTCCTAAGTAGCCTAATTATCAGGCTCAACCCCCTCTAGCGAGCTACAATAATTAACACTAGTGGAATCAACTACTTGGTAAGCCCCATCACCCTCCTCGAACCTATACGCCATTGCTCGAGTCTCTGGCATCCATTTTTAATAGATTATGTGAGGCTAAGACAATTACCCTATCTAAAATCTATTTGGTAGATCCTACCTATCCAAAACCTAAGGAGTACATATAAGATTTATATAGTGCTTATCACCATCAAAATGGTCATGATATACAAAAGTGCTATGGATTCAAAAACCTAGTACAAAACATGTTGGATAAGAATCAAATTCAAATTAACAACCCTCTTGCCCCTGATAATTAGTAGATGGATATTTTCAAAGATCCCTTGCCCACTCACAAGTTCAAGGACAACCAAACCAAACATGTTAATGAGATACATATGGATCCACCCATGTATGGATTCGTAGGTATGATTAATATTGTAACAAGAAATAGAAGGTACAATCAAGTCGATTTGTCCATGGCTCCTATCCAAATTCCTTCTGTGCCCCAATAAGGGCTAGCTCAAAACCTGCTTCTAGGTCCATGTCACAACCAGTGATAACCATTAGAAATAAGCTTGCACAAAGCCTACACATGACCTCGACTAAGCTCTCCATATATGAGCTTATTCAACAATCGCCTAGACATAGGGAAGCGCTTATGGAAATCCTAAAATCTATCGAGCTTCAGCCTCAAGATCTTAATGCATTCACTAATTTTTTAGGGCATGTCTAGCAATTTAAAGAGCCTGTGGTAACCTTCTATGGCCATGAAATAAAATTTGTACTAGCAAATATAGTGGATCCTTCGTTACACATTATTGCTTGCATCAATAAGATACCTTCAAGCAATTTTTGACTGATATAGGCTCATAAATCAACATAATAACAATGACTGCATTAGATTATTTAAGTCTTCTAACATCACACATAGTGGCATCTACTTTTATGTTGTGGTCTTTCAATGGTGTGTTGTGCTTGATAGTAGGCACAATAGTTCTACCTATTTAGGTGGGACTAAAAAAAATCTTTGTATTGTGCCATGTGTTGGAAGGAGCGATGCAATACAATATATTTCTCGATCACCCTTAGATCTGAGACATGAAATGTGTGCCTTCTATTTTACATCATTGTATCAAATACGTGTATGAAGTATAGGTTCGTGTCATCTCTTCGGATGATGAACCGTTTAAATACGTCAATCAAGTTAGAAATCCAAGGTATTTTCTTCCACCTTCAACGCATTTGGACATTAGACCAAGTTCTCCCATTAAGCATCTAGAGTTCCAAACAAAATAATCACCTACTAATCCATCCACCTCATCACTGCCACCTTCACATAAACCATTGGCTACTTCTGATAAACCTTCATCATCATCGAATCCTCTCATAAAATAGAAGTTAAGGGTACCTATGGAAGATATTCCAAAGGTCATACCTAATGTCTATATGGTAGAAATTATGATTCCTATGGAAGAGGAAGAATTACCTACCACTATGGATGACATACCTCAACCCACATCACCCACTTCATCAACAACATCATCCACACCCCAAGTGACCATTCACTTGGCTAACCCTAGGCTTGTCAAATATTTGGTACAAAATATCACATTTACACCAATCATTAAGTTCGTGCAAGACATGGGAAGACCTTATGTTCCCCCCTTACCAATTGGAACTGTCCTACCCCTGGGTATACCATCCAATTAGACTAACTTCATATATGGGGTTTCGACCAATCCATAGATAATTCTCCTGTGATCAACCATGATAATGAGCCATTCACAAGAAATATATATTATATGTTGAATCCTAATTTTTATCTATGATATTTATATCGTTGCCATTGGTATGGAAATGGATTAGGTATGTACAAGCAAGGACTCAAGACACCTTATCTACCACAATATCAATTGCTTACAGATAAATTTGGTTTAGTATATTCCATCTGTGTGCTAGATGAGCTTTTGGTCTATTCCCTATAATGCCTAAGCCTAGGTCATTAAGGACATTGATGATAATGAGTGTACCGACCCTGGCCCTTATCATTTGTTGGAAGATCATTTTCCAATCACAGTGGTTTCCATGGAGTCTTACAAAACTATCAATGAACCATTTGATGAAACTCCTCAACGAGAAGAATTTGAACTTGATGATGATCCTAAAAATGATTGGATCAATGAATATGATCAATACGAGGATGTAAACGAGATAGCATAATTAGGTCCTCGCTACCTTCCTCATCGTAATAATTATAGAGAGGATGTTGAACCTATTAGGCTCCCTATTAATATAGATGACATCTATCATAGGGTGTTTCCTTCCCCACCTAATTGGAGGTAGTTGCTACCGCTAGAAGACCCAATCATATTATCTACTCTCAGAGTAGATCTAGATATACCAATGCCTCCTAAGCCACATATAGCATATTTGGAGAAATCAATAATCAATAGGTCCTATACGATTGGTAATGGAAATCACCAACCATACATCAACATGATTTATATTGACTTAATCGTGCCTCTCTACAATCCCATAGATCCTTCAAAGTTGTTGCACCTCAATCATGAGGCCATTGACTTTGACTATGTCACATCACTACAATCGCCTAAGGATTTCTTCCCCTGTGAAGAAATTTTGCAACCTTTCCACGTAACTCCAAGCCCTACTCATGATTTCTATAATTTTTAGGTTGAATCTGATATGATAGATTATCCAACTCCAACTGGTGACATCCACCTATTCCCTACACCTCATCAACTTGAGGAGGGATCCCATATATCAATTGAGGAGACTTTCAATGTGGATATTAGAAATGACCCTAAAAATCCTAAGAAAGTCAAATTAGGAGAGATTCTATATCCTAAAGAGCATGTCATCCTCATACCTCTTTGACAAAAAAGTCTGACATATTTGCTTGGTCATATAAAGACATGTCGGCTCTTGATCTAAATTTGGTTACACATAACCTTAATTTAGACCCTAATATGAAGTCGATCAAGCAAAAGCTTAGGAAAATGCATCCAAAAATCACCTTAATGGTGAAATATGAGTTACAAAAATTTTTGGATGTGGAATTCATCCAACAAATTGACTATCTAGAATGGGTATCTAATATGGTACCCATAGGAAAACCTGATGGGAAAATCTGTATTTGTACTAATTTCAAAGATCTAAATAAGGCAATGCCTAAGGATGAATTTCCTTTATCAAATATAGATGCTCTTATAGATGCAACTATTGGTCATAAGATGTTATCCCTTATGGATAGATTTTCAGGATACAATCAAATCTGGGTCAAGCTTGAAGATCAACATAAAATAGCCTTTACCACACCGTGGGGAAAATTTTGCTATAAATTTATGTCATTCAGCCTTAAAAATGTTGGTGCAACCTATCAATAGGCCATGACATATATCTTTCATGAATACATGCACAAGATACTAGAAGATTATATAGATTACTTGCTTGTAAAATCTCTCCTGTGTGAAGAGCATGTAGATATTCTACGAAAGGTCTTCGATCACCTGAGAGAGCATAATGTTAGAGTAATTCCTAAGAAGTGTATTTTCAAAGTTACATCAAGAAAACTTTTAGGGTTCATAGTCTCTAAAAGAGGGACCGAAGTAGATCCCATAAATGTCAAAGCAATTTTAGAAATGCTTCCCCCCATGAACATTAAAGAGCTTCGTAACTTGCAAGGCAAAGTATCATCCATAAAATGCTTCATGGCACAATTGTCGAATACATATCAACCCATGAATCAACTGCTACACAAGGGGTCCCATTCAATTGGGATGAGGAATGCCAAAATGTCTTTGATGAGATAAAATAATACCTAGTATTACTACCAGTATTGGCCCCACCTCAACCAGGTGTGCCTTTCTTGCTATATATTTTAGCCATAAGTTTTTCTCTAGGGACCATGTTAGTCTAGAAGAAAAAAATAAATAAATAGCAAGCTATCTATTATATTAGTCGCACCTTGGTCAGTTACAAGCTAAAATACGCATACATTGAAAATATCTTCTTCACAGTGGTGTTTTCTACCAAAAATCTTTGCCACTACATGTTAAGTCATACAACATATGTTGTATCAAAGAAAAATCCTTTGCAGTACATGATGAGTAGCACGTATCATAATATGTGAACCACAAAGTGGATAATGTTATTGATGGAATTCAATCTTGAATTCATCAGTTAAAAATCTATCAAAGGTCAAGTCATAGCTGATCAATTAGCAGAGGCTCCTCTTCAATATGACAAGTCTCTTGTAATCAAACTACCTAATGATGCAGTGTTCACACTGTCAGAATCACCCGAACTCGAAGAACCAACAAACAAATCAAACATGACTTTGTTCTTTGATGGTTCAAAATATGAGCAAGGAGGTGATGTAGAGATTGTGTTTTCACACTTCAATGGGCTCCTATGCCCTTGTATTTTAAACTTGATTTACCTTTTACTAACAATAATGTTGAATACGAGGCTCTCATCCTAGGTCTCCAAATAAATATCCCCATGAATATTTAAAAACTTAATATCTTTAGTGACTCCTTGCTCATCGTAAACCAAGTCCAAAGGCATTTATCAATGCAGATGTCCTATCTTGAAAGTTTGCAAAGAGCTTGTGGACACATTATTATCCAAACTGGAATGGTATGACATCGATGCAACCCCTCGTACGTCTAATCACTTCATGTATACAATAACATCTTTGGGATATTTAATACCAAAGAACCCTTTTTTTAATTTTACAACCATCCATGTTAAAATACTCTCACAATCAGTGATGTTGCATGAGGCTTCACACAATAAAGAATCAGTTCACATGATTTAGATAAAACCAAATCATGAGTGGTTCTACAAAGCACAAGACTTTTTGAAACAAGCATATTGGTGATCCTTGATCTTGTAGGGTCCTTCAGATAATGGCATGACCATTCATCACAAGGTTTTTCTCCAATCCACATTTGTGCATAATGAATCACAACATGAAAAAGCTATTCAGTCAGTTGAAGCTCAAGCTTATGAAGATTGGCTCGTCCAGTTAAAATATTATTTAAAACTTTGTAGTATCCCTCAGAGATTATTGCATACTGTAAAATGAAAATTTAAACAAAAAGTGACCAAGTATGTCTTGCTAGGAGATATTATTTATCATCGAAGCTATGATGGACTCCTCCTTCATTGTCTTAATACCCAATAATCTGCTTAGGTAATCTCACAAGCTCACGATGGTACTTGCGATGGCCATTTTAGCAGCATGGCTATCATCAAGTGCATTATTATAATGGGTTATTATTGGCCCATGATGGAAAAATATTGTTGCACATATGTTAGGAAGTGTGTAAAATATCAACATCATGCCAATATCTTGCACCTACCATCTTAGGCCTTACAATCAATTCAATTGATGTGGTATTTTTCTCAGTGGGGATTTGATCTAATTGAGAAGATATCTCCTCCATATTTAGGCTGTCACACATTTATTATAATGGCTACTAAGTATTTTACCAAATGTGTGGAAGCAATCCCCTTAACCACTATGATTGGAGCTCGTATTGCAAAGTTCATACTTCATAACATTATGTCATTTTGGTATTCCATACAAAATAATATTGGATAATGGGATATCATTCAAGAACAAAGATGTATGGGATTTAACGTCTAAATATAGCATTCAATACATCTTTGCAATACATTATTATCTGCAAGGAAATGGGTAGGCAGAGGCCTCTAATAAAACTATAGTTTCCATATTGAATAAAACCATCAAGGAAAACCACAAGGATTGGCGCCTTCAATTACCTTTATCTTTATGGGCTTATCAAACAAGCATTCAGACACCCACTGGGGTAACCCTATTTTTGCTAGTATATGGCATTGAGGCCATTATGCCATTGGAATTAAAAATTCCATCGTTGTGCATCTCATTGAAAGAGTTCATCGATGATGACACCTTGCGACAAGCTTACCTCAATAAATTGACCCTTCTTGATGAACGACGAGTTAATGCTCTTGAGCATCTACACGTTTATCAAGATCATCTTAAACAAGCTTATAATACTAAATTCCATTCAAGAGACTTTAAAGTTGGGGATATTTTTCTCAAAGAGAACCAACAAAACTCAAACCTACCACCCCATCTATGAGATAAATTTATGGTCAATTTTTTAGGTTTCTTTATCATAATAGAGAAAATAGGACCAGGAACTTATTGCCTAACTTCGCTAAAAGGTGTTGAGGAGCCCAAAATCTCAAAATTATTCATCTATGGGTGTTTTACATGTAAATCATAAAACAGTAAAAATATAAAAACAACAAAAATCGTAAAAATACCAAACAAATCAGAAAACATAAAAACACAAAAATAATACAAAATATTAAAATAAAAAAACATTTACATTATGTTATCATGTATTTCATTGTATGCACTCATTAGTTGCATTGCATTAGGTATTTTCATTCATTGCACTTGCATTAGGATAAGTTGTGTTTACATTATTATGAATGACACCATGATTGTATGGCAGTCATGAATCCGCATATCATTATCATTCATATTTCCATTATGAGTAGCTATATTTTTCAACACAATTAATGAGCTGCTATAGGGTCTATACTAGGGTTTTCGATCACTTGTGCATACCTAGTTATCTTTTCAAATTTTGAAGAAATCTATCTTAGATTTTAGAAGGTAAGGTCTAGTTTTGATAGTACCTTCCATATGTCAAAATTCCAACACAATTTTAAACATTAACAATCTGAGTCTGAACAAGGAAAGATGAGACTACAAAGTGGTCTTGGTCACCTTAAGAGAAAGGTTTTTTTTTGCTCATATTATTATGCGCATGGTCTATAATGTTAATAATTGACAAAAGGACAAGCTCCCCCCTACCCAAACAACCCCCTTGCTCTTTTTACAAAATGAGCAAATTCCCAAAACAAAACAAAAGAAACAGTGATTTTCATCACTAAGAAAATCCCTTGCTCTCTAAAAAAAACAAATAGTGGTTTTTGACCACTACGCATGAGAAAGTATCCCAAGCAATATAAAAAAATGAAGGGGTAACGAGCTTGAATCCCTAGAATCTTCAGTATTCAAAAGTCGTGGGGTAATCTCCATTACAATAATGGGTTGAATGAAACCTACCAGGCAATAGAGTAACCTTAAGCATGGTGATATGTCTGTCACATTAGTGACATTATTTTGTATAGATAAATATTATCTTATGGTTGAGCTATATTTTTGTGGCTTGTATTGCCTAATATTCTAGTCTAACTGCATCCAAACTCGAGATTAGGATGACCATAAGGTGATCCTCATTACAAAAATGGGTTGCATGAAACCCGCCTGGAAATGAGGTAATCTTAATATCTCATATAACATATTAGCTTTACACACATAGGGATAATGAATATCTAAGTCTTCTTAATAGGTTGCTATCTTTCTGGAGTCTTGTGTAGTTAGTATACAACTTTTTATCAAGAAACTAGGATGTTTGAGTCTCACAAAAAACCTCAAAAGTCCTCTCATAACAAGTCATCTCATCAAACAATCACAGTTTTTCTTATGAGATTTCGTTTATTAAGGGGTCTTCATAAAATAGGATATATACCGAATGAATATCAGTAATGATATTTAGATGGCCACTAACTATTTTATGCACATATTTTAGTTTACAAAAGCTTATAGATAAAGCCCCTACAATTCACATATTTTATCTCACATATGCATGTACAAATGTATAACTCTAATGATAGGGTAACATTTTAATTCATGATTTTTTAATACATTTTGTGGTTTCTACTGTTAGTATGTCAAACACAAATTATATTCATTTATTATGTTTTAAATGATAAAAGCATACATGTACAATTTGCATTAGAACATCCACATAGAGCTAATGCATTACATACACATTACATCTACCATATCATGTAATAGAATTAAATGCATAATCAATTGAACAAATTTAAAACATGCATCTAACATTAAACATTGCATCCATATACACATACATAGTAGCACATATGTACATTTAGATTACAAAATCTAATCATACATACATCATCTAATCATTGCATGTCCTTAATACGTCGCTTGTATAAAACAATACATCATCATATAAGCATTACATCCATCAATACATCCATAACTCATAACATAAAATCAAAGCGTATCATAAACACATAATGAGCCATAAAAAATATCTCATAAATATATATATGTGTGTGTGTGTGTGTGTGTGGAAATATCAAGTACATAGTGGTACAAAAATGTCCTATAGGCTACAACTGTGTAGTTTTTTAGACCTTACACTCAAAATAATAGATACACAAGATATACATAAAGTGGGGTCTGCACCCTAGAGTTACCTTGACCCCCGACCTCATCCCTATGAGGGTACCTAAAACCACTAGTTGTTGATCTCTCTAGTTGATCTCACGATATGTAAATCGGCTGCACTAAGGGCTATTTAAAATCACTACGTCTACTCCTTTGACATCCTCCTGTTGTGGACTACTAATGTAGAGTACCATATAGTAGCACCATCCACCTCTCTAGCTATAAAATGTATGCACCATCTTACTAGCATCGAGCATCATACTAACCAACTAGGGCCTATAGTCTAGCCACCTCAACCTATAACCCTACCACATCCCCTACAACATGTGTATCTGCTACAACCTATCCTGACCCTGTAGTCATAGTGGTCAACTAAACCTATAGATAATCCTACTCTACTATCCTAGCATCCCTCTCATGGCATAATTGAGATCACAACTACAGACTGCACAAGAGTGACTAGCAGAGTAGGAGACCAATATTGTGATATTCCAGAGTTAGCTTAGCAGTGGGTAGCAATAGTGGAGGGGATGTTTTGGGTAGAGTCGACCAGTAGGGTCATCCTCGTCACCCTCAACCTCATCCTATGGCTCCTTTGACTGCTCTATAGTATGACCCCACTCTCCCTCTGTATTATGATGCACTCATCACTCATCCTCATATTCACCCTCCTCCACTACCACCTTTGTAGGCCTACCCATTGGACCATCTCCCTACCATAGTCAAGTGATCCACCAAGTGTCATACTCTGCACTCATGCCTAGGTCATCCAATATAGTCTCAACCACTGTCATATCCTCCTCCTCTGCAAGTGTCTATACTCAAGGTCACTCTAGCTAAACCTCATTTTCTTGGTAGTGATAGATTATAGGCTCATCTAGGACATCTTAGAATATGCCAAACTACCATGTAACTCAAGAGTAGTGGAAATACTTTTTCTTGGTGCCATGGTGTCCAATGAGCCATCATCCTCATCTCACCCAACCTAGATACTCTATTACATCTAGGTAGTGAGGGTAATCTAAGTAGGGTCTCCACACTACCTAATCCCACTAGATTATATCCAATGATCCAATGTAGTTTTCCAATCTCCCTTCCTATGGTCGACTCTACCCAATCTCTTTGTATCATCATCATCGAGCCATGTAACCAATATTTGTGTATCCTCCCTCAACTCGTGGTACTGGTAGTCATATCAATCACTCCACATGGATGTGATCCCATCCCCAAATATGGAGGAGCAAACTACATCCCAATCCTACACACCTCCTATGTTGTATATCATAAAGCTCATCATGTAGATGAGCCAATAGAGTGCTCCCCCATGCCATGATAATAGGGTGCTATATATTGCACTTTGGAAAATCTTGCTCCATGTCCAATAGGTTTCAAGGTAACCTTGATCCTAAATAATATGGTAGTAGAATTTTGGAGATGATATACATTACTACCACCTGGTATCGATTGAATACCCGAGCATCATACCATGCCCTGATCAAGATGTCATCATGGTCCATCCAAGCCATTGCAACATGAGCCTGAACTCCAAATATCCTTTGCAACACTTTCAGATATGTTAGTCTCACAATGACACTGAGAGGGGGGGTGAATCAGTGTAGCTCTTTAAAACTTAAATCTTTAACTCCTAAAGCCAAAACAATGAGAACTTAAAACCAAATAAAGCAAATATAACAAGAGAGCATCACACAACACAAGATGTATCGAGGTTCATCAATTTGGCTACTCCTCAAAAATGACTATTTGGACTCCCATCCAAATCTAGCCTTTGCAAAGCAACAACTTTATAATCAATTTACCAGCACCCACTAGAAGGAGCACCAATCCCTGATTTATCTGCACCAACAGAAAGGAGCACCAACCCATGATTTATCTACACCAATAGAAAGGAGCACCAACCCCTGATTTATCTGCAACAATAGAAAGGAGCAACAACCCCTGATTTATCTACACCAACAGAAAGGAGCACCAACCCCTGATTTACCAGCACCAAATGGAAGGAGCACCAACCCCTAATTTATCTGCACCAACAGAAAGGAGCACCAACCCCTGATTTACCAGCACCAACTGGAAGGAGTACCAACCCCTGATTTATCTACACCAACAGAAAGGAGCACCAACCCCTGATTTACCAGCACCAACTGGAAGGAGCACCAACCCCTGATGCCAAGAACCAACTTGGACTTCAATTTTGAAACTAGAAGATTGACATATAAATGCCTTCACTTTTACAAGACCCTGACTGGTCTATTGCTTGCTCAACATCGCCCATAATTTACACAACACACATCCTTCTCGCTCACCTCTCACTCTCCTCTCGCACTCCTCTTGCACACTTCATCGAATAAATTCCACACACAAAATTCTTCGAGCAACACTCCTTTTATAACCATCCTTTCTCTTTGTAACTCCTTTCATATTCTCATGCGCCACTTGTCAATTGTAACATCTTCTTTATGTAACTCCTTTTGTATATATAGAGTGGGCATTTCGTCAAACACGTTACATGCAAAGAATTGACACCATATTCTCCTACCATGACTGTTCGTCTTCTCGATCATGACTGTTCGTCTTCTCCTTGCATGACTATTCATTTTCTCTTTGCATGTCTGTTCTTTTTCTCTTTGCATGTCCGTTTGTTTTCTATTTTAACGACTGTTTGTTTTCTCCTTCCATGACTATTCATTTTCTCCACATGGGAATGCATCCATTTCTTTCCATAACTATTCATTTTCTCCACATGGGCATGCGTTCGCTTCTTTCCATGTGTAACGACCATCTTAAATGATTTAAAATCATTAAATATTCCTTATGGGTCCACGTCACTATGCAGTCTTCAGTTTCACCATCCTGGTGTTCATCACTAGTATCAGATGCACTATCAACTACTCTATTCTTTTGGTAAAACTGCAACATGTCGCGATATCACGACACTTTTTCTTCTCTGCCTGCTTGGCCTTTTCGAGTCACGAAAATGTGACATGTCGCGATATCGTGACACTTTTGTTTCTCTGCCAGCCTGCCCTTTTTTGAGTCACGAAAATGCAACATGTCACGATATCGCGACACTTTTTTTACTCTGCCTACCTGCCCTTCTTGAGTCGTGAAAATGTGACATGTTGCGATATCATGACACTTTTGTTACTTTGCCTTCCTGCCCTTCTTGAGTCACGAAAATGCGACATGTCGCGATATCGTGACACTTTTTCTTTCTCTCTCTTTCTCCTTGCTTTGGCCCGCGAAAATACATGTCGTGATATCGTGACACTTTTTCTTTCTCTCTCTTTCTCCTTGCTTTGGCCCGCGAAAATACAACATGTCACAATATCGCGACACTTTTTCTCCTTGCTCTTTCTCTTTGCTTTGGCTCGCGAAAATACATGTCGCGATATCGCGACACTTTTTCTCCTTGCTCTTTCTCTTTGCTTTGGCCCATGAAAAGACAACATGTCACGATATCACGATACTTTTTCTCCTTGCATTTTTTCTTTGCTTTGGACCGCGAAAATGCAACATGTCACGATATCGTGACACTTTTTCTCCTTGCATTTTATCTTTCTTTTGGCCACAAAAATGCAACATGTCGCGATATCGCGACACTTTTTCTCCTTGCATTTTCTCTTCTCTTTTGGCCGTGAAAATGCAACATGTCGCAATATCGCAACACTTTTTCCTCTTTGCATTTTCTCTTTCTTTTGGCCATGAAAATGCAACATGTCGCGATATCACAACACTTTTTCTCCTTGCATTTCTCTTCTCTTTTGGCCATGAAAATGCAACATGTCGCAATATCGTGACACTTTTTCCTCTTTGCTTTTTCGCTTCTCTTTTGGATATGGGCCACTTCGGTCTTCTTGGAAAACCTGTAACAACTTCACCCATACATCAAAAACATCCTCATAAGCATTTAACATCATTGTACATACTCTGAATAACCTCTGAACTCCTATCCACTGTATCAACCGATCTATCTGACTATGTTGACAACAATGACAATATTGTCGCTGCACATTGCTCAACAGGATACTGTAGTAGGGGAGTAGATGTTATAGTGCATCCCTCAATAAGGATATTGAATATCCTATAGACATATTCAAGAGTAACTATCATCTCACTAGTCGAGATATGAAAGGTGTTGGTCTTGTTGTCCCAACGATGAGTCGGGGTTGTCAGATACGCCTGATTTAACATAACGATAGGAAGGTAAACCACCTATCTAAGGCTAATAACCCCAAACCACACCCAATCCTCATCACTTATCATCCTATAACTCGTCCAAAAAAGTGGGTTCCCTAGCACCGGCCATCAACATCTGATGCCCAACAATCAAATCCAAAAAAAATGCATAAAAATCCAAAAAAAAATTAAAAATTAAAAAATATATCAAAATTTTCTAGCAGTCACTCTAGACCCTAATGGCCAATAGGTTTTACTGATATACCCTATGAAGGCCTCCCTAATGATTAAATTTTTGACTATTGGTGTTCAAACGTGGTTGCCACACCCCATGACGACCCCCGCATAGCCAAAAGGGAGCCGCTTCTGCCCAGGACGACCCCATAGTGGCATCCAAAAAAGGGTCTAACCCATGCAATAAAAGCTAAAAAATTAATTTACCCCCCTAAGCTAGCCTAATCTATACATTCCTAACCTAGGGTAGGTTCGTTACTAGTAGTTTAGTGAGGTTCATTTTTATCATTACTTAGTGAGGTTCATTTTTAAATTGCACAATTAACAAGAGAGGGATTGAGATTCCTACCTTCGTATCTCTGGCTCCTCCAATAATAAAAGCCTCTGGATTATCTATCATGATAGTGTGTTGATATTTTGATAGCATACGTACTAGGGAAAAAAGAACCTAAGGAGCTCAAGAAGTGACTAAGAGATAAAACAATAAACCATTGTAAATATAACCATAGTGGGAAAATCCAAAGCAGACAAACCCTAATTCTATAAATCAAGTACAAATACAAATAACCATATGAGGGGGATCCCCTCAAGGTAAAGTAGTAGTAGATGAAGGCCAATAGTGGATACTGAGGACATAAAAAAATGTTTTTATGCCTAGTGGAGAAATAGAAAGCACGGTTGTAAGAATGCTAAATGAATGGAAAATTCTTATTTCAAGTACAAAATTAGTTATGATTATATATGTAAATGAAAAATTATCATTTCAAGTGCAATTCTTATTTATAGATATAGGTGAATGGACAACTTGAGCCCTCCATATAATGAGTAGATGTATAAAAATCCCTACTTACCCCAACCATTAGAGATGATGTGAGAGGATATCCTGAGACTTCCATTAGATACATAAATATCCATATATGCAAATCAAGTACTACTGCTAAGGACTAGGACTAGTATTTAAACATGAAATATGAATTTTATAACACTTACTCAACACAATAAACCTTTATTTCAATACATTGCAACATGTTTGTATGATTAGACTCTTAATCCTATGCCCTAGTAGCACTTGCATTCTCTATCTCTTTTTTTTTACCAAATTACCTTCTTGTATCTGATTGGCCAACCTCATGTTCAAGAAACCTACTCACCTCACTCCTATATTGGCTACCCATTATTTGTTAACAATGTCTAATTTAGGCTAGGCAATGAAGGAGCCCACAACATTCTTCATTGTGGACATCTCATCATTCCTTCTAAACAATATTGTTTCCTCTTTATGGGCAACATGCACATTGACTTTCCAATAACATTCACCTAAATGTTGACCATGTACAAGGTCTTCAGGGTTAGTACTGATCACCATGCCTTCAACCACTACATTTTCATTATGGATATAAGTCAAGTAGCATTCCCTTCTCTCAATTTGAGTGATTTGAGTCGTTTTCAGTCCCTACATGGAAAATCGATAGCCTAGATAAATTCACTGCATAACATACAATACAAATCAAGTCAACCATTTTATATTTGAAATAATAGTCATACTATTGATGACTCTAGCCTACAAGGTAGTGAACAATTATTTGTGCCTTGATCACCACCACAAATGTTATGTTCAATTGTATGGGTAGCATGTAGTTATGGTGCCCATGGAATTATATGCAAGGGATCATTACAAATTTAGGGCTGCAACATGTAAATATTTCAAATATGAAATCATGAAAAAACTAACACACCTCTATTTGTGAAAGTCATGTCAAAATCTCTTCAATTTTTTTCTCTTTATTTGTAAGCTTCTCTTCCATATTTTTTTCATTCTCTACAAGCTTCTCTTCTAGCTTTTACTCTTTTATTGTCGTATGTCCTTGCATCAGGTACAACTTCTCTGTGTAACCCTCACCAGCAAATAGAGTAGTTGGTGATTGTCCTTTTTTGACACCCCAAATCTGACCCAGTATTTCGGGTCCTAAAACCTTGGCAAGGGCATCATCCTTAGGACATTGATTTATGGAGCTCATAGATGACATCATCCAATTTTTTATGGCAATATCACATGCATAGCTAACTAGTAACATGTTAAAAAACAATCAATATAACAATGGTTTGAAGTTCAAAATACTACTATTTCTAAGGGAATGCCACTTACGATTATCTTCGCAACTTCTGGTGAAACAGGAACCCCATCCTTCTTTGTATGAGTTGCCATCTACACAGTTTCCCTTGGTAGTGGAGTTTTTACAATTGGTTGGATCTTCCTCTGCAAAATATATAGTTGGAGAGATATGGAGATAAGTCATATGACAAAATAAAAGAGCTATGTTTATCACATATAATGGATGAGTATGATAGAATACCATTTCATGATCCAATCAAGCATATCCTATTTGACTACAAGTGTGCATGATGGATTGGTAAGATTTTTTTTATTTATTCCTTTGCCTCATCGCCTACAACACAACGAAGAAAACAATATATAAATTCATTAGGAAGAGCAAAGTCAAAAAAATTCACATAAACATAACAATGATATGAACTACCATAGCAGATTGGTTGGTACTTGTCTTAAAGTTAGCATTGCTTCTACCATTCATAAAGGCTTTCCACTCTTTTTGTGATACACGAGGTGGGGAATTAGCAATCCTAACTTCATCATTATCATACCAAATAAAAGACAGGAAAAATTATACCAATTGTATTGACAACATGAAAAGTACAAATAAAAAGGATCCCCTACTGAAATGTAGGTAAATATCACTTATTACTGACAAGAACAAACAATAGAAGAAATCAATTTACAACTTGTCCTGCCCAACAAGAAGTGCAATTGTTGGTTATCCTTCATTCACTCTGATTATTTTGATGGAAGTCATGGCAATCAAGTTGATAAATAAGGAGACCAACATTTTGTTAGCACACTTTTAACAGTAACAGTCCTAGTAAAAATATGCATCAAAACCAATCTTTTAAGTGTTGACAAGTCTCTTGGCTTCTTGTGCCTTCTCAATCTTGTTGAACGTGGGCAATGCTTTAGTGAAAATATTTTAAGTTGGACCTACACTACATTTCTAATGTTTGAATAAATCATGCAAATATATCGATGTAGCATTGTAGCACAATTCCAGTATTTTAAGTGTTTGATAACATCTAAATATTTTTCACTCTCTATGATATCTACCTGATAGTTTGTATCATGTTTAGGCATGTGTGTACATACCCCCTTCTCTTAGATCAAGAGAACCAGTTTCAAAGCACAACTCTTCAGGTTTGTATAATGCCAATGAGTCTCAAAACACATGTAACTATAAGATTAAAGAAAATGGTATAATTGTGTTGAAGGTGGTGTACATGTTACTCTACTAATGCTAAATAGAAAATGCAAGAAAGGGTGCCCCTGAGGGAAATATTGGCAAGCATAATTTAGAGGTTGTTGCTAATTCTATTATGTCAATAAGTGCCCTGGCTAAACTTTAGGTGATATCAGAAGGGAAAGAGCACTTTACAAATGCACTCCACTGACAAATGGAGGTTGAATAAAATGGTATTCATACACTAAATCCTTAGACCCAATTCAGCTAATAGGTTTCTTGTTTTTCCATTTGTTGGGAAAGTCTCTTCTATGTGATCGAATTGAAAGAAAAATGATCTAACATATATGGTTTGGTTGTGAAATTCATTACATTCATGCATCTGAGTTATGACAAAAGCAATAGAAGGAATTAAATTATACTCATTCCCATTGTCAATGTTTGTTTTTCCCATAAGTTTTAGGTAGATCTTGCTCATTAACTTTGTATTATTATCATTATTATCATCATCATCATCATCATCATCATCATTATTATTATTATTATTATTATTCATTTTAGACATTGCACTGAGGGATGAAGATTTTAGTTGCCATTCACAGCAACCCAAACCATCCCTAATAATCTGACTAGTAATTAAAACTACACACATTCATCCCATAGAGTATGTGGTGTTACAAAAATAAGAATATGAGCTCAAAGGTAAGACAAATGTGGAATAAATCATCAAGAAAGCCCAAAGGGACTCCGAGGTTTCTAGGAATAGGCATAATGTACACAATGTCACTGTTGGCATTGCATCTTCCACTCTCCACTCGATCACCATTTTCCTCAAGTGGAAAATTCATCAAAATCATCTTGCAGGTACTTTGGATCAATGTTCTCAAGATTGACAAGTACAACTTAGGAGAAGCAAACTTTTCTGATCGATTCTAATACTAACATTAACATGTCAAGAAGTAAATATGGTGAAGCATGGATATTGGGGCCTACTCTATGTCTCTACAAAAATTATGCTTGAATGATGGTATTCAACAAGGCTGATGTGTTTTTGATAGTTTTTGGGTTGCTCTTTTTTTCGTGTTTGGGATTTCATTCAGTTGGTCAAACCCAAGTCGATTTAAGCCTCATTCTCAGTCAATCTTCAACTCTCTGTGATTTACATATTTAAGGACTTCATCCCCATGAATGATAGTTCCTCCTAATCAATTATTTGGAATATATATATATATATATATATATATATATATATATATATATATATATATATATATATATATATATATATATATATTAGGAGGAATAGTTTGATGTTCAACAAGCAATAATTCCAATAGCAGATTCTAGATTAGCACTATATGGTGCAACATTTTAGATAGAACAACTGAATGTGATTGCACCTAGCTCTCCTGATCCATGGTTTCAATTGACACATCAACATGCAATGGGAAGTTTGAGGATTTAATATACTATTTGAAGATGTCTAAAATATACAAATATTATGCTCATGATTAACATTCATCCTAGTTCTTTGGCACCCTTGTATATCTTGAAATATCCAGTAGATGGAAGATGTGTACTAAAGCTACACATTGACATGTATTCCACTTCTTTCAATCATGTAATCAATGTAATCATTGTATTTTGATATATTAAAGGGGCAGTGCCCTTTATACATATCTCCTAAATTATCAATTAAAAAATTTATCGATAAAATCTAATATGATATCTTTCTAGAGTTATTATCCCTAGAATTTTGTTTTCCATAAATGTAAAATATATTGTGATATTAATGGAGGAAAAGTGTACAAATAGTATGAGACAAGTCCACCAAATTACTGGAACATCCATCTCCCCAAGCTTCTTTAACAGAGTATCAAAAACTCAAAATGCAAAAAAGTTTAGGTTGCATATTTCCATAAATGTAAAATCACCTAAGAAGTTGCCAAAAATTTTCCCATTGAAAACATGCATCAAGTAGGAGTTGCTTGTTTAGATATGACATGCCTTTTTCAATGATTTGAATTAGTTAATTAAGCCATGCCTAATATCCACCTGCTTATGCATATTGATGCAAACAATGCTTCTATAGAAGAATGTTATGTCAATTACAACAATATCTTGTTTGCATTGTTAATTTCTATTATGTTTCCAATTTGGAAAACTCTATGTAGAGAAGGATATTTGTTAGTTACAACAAAATCATAATAGGAAAAAAATGTGAAAGTATCCAGATATGACCACCTAATACCAAGTCCTCATGTATATGGCTTAGCATACGTTTTGTACTACCTATCAGAGATTAGGGTGTTTAATGGTAAATATGCTTTGTAATAGTGTTTTTCCCTAGCCAGAGGTCCCAAGAAGAGAACCTGAATTCCAAAATTTAGTTCCTTTAGTAAGCCTTTAGTTTTACCACACCCTCCAAAAAAAACATACCATTTTTCAACATTTTAATTTTTCACAAAAGGCACATTGTTTATCCTACAATTAGTAATGTGATCTTTGAAAAGTAATGTTTCAAAAATGCCTTTCCAAGCTACAAGTTGTGTGACTTCATATTAAAATAGTTTATGTTAATTTAGAGTGTCTTACTCTTATAAAGGTCATATTTCCTTCGTTATTAATATAATCAGTCTTTCAACTGTTAAGTTCAAGAAAAGCAAGAAGTATTTTGTATTACGATGCTTTTAATACTGAGCCATATTGAATCATGGCAAGGTGAAATATAAAAGTTGGTATATAAGTTGAAAAGAGGATGATCTTTAATAAAACAAGAAAACCTTGCCAATGTTTCTTTTTTCTTTTTGTAGTAAAAATTTTTCCTTCAATTCGATTCTATCACTTTCCAACAACCATTCTTGATGTCCTCACATGTTTGATTAGATAAAAATGAATCCCTATTAATTTGAGGAATCCACCTTTTCAAAAATAAAGAGCTACAATATTGGCTCCAAACTAAAGTACTTTGCTTCACCACATATTACAGGAAGCCATATTGGTTTCCTGCCATAAGCCAACCCTATCCCAGTAGACATCTCTACATGCATCTTCAAGGCCTTGTATATTCTTTTGAAAGAGTGTAATTTTAAGTTCTTACATTATAATATGAGATTCAGGCTTAGACAGATTGGCAAGGTTCAATTTACCATAAGTATTAGAATATAATGTTGGCAATTTTGGGTACCTTGAGTACATTGCCTTTGCTCAAGTATAGTTGTTGTCATTGATGTCAAAGGAGCTCTTGGTAGTTGTTGTCCTTGATGTCAAGGAGTTCTTGGAGCAATTTGTTTTTATTTCTAAGTATGTGTTTTGATGAAGGTTTCAACTGGTCAGTAAGTCTCCAAGAAAATCAGAGTAGCCCAGTTGCAAAAGATCAAGAAAAAGATAAGTTAGAAAAAGTTTGCAGGAGGCTGAAAAAACTGTCATGATTTCGCGACATGTTTTAGGAGAGAGAAAGTTCGGCAAAACTATCACGATTTCGTGACATGCTGGAAGGCAGAGACGAAGCAAGCAAAACTATCATGATTTCGTGACATGTTTGAGGAGAGAGAAAGTTTAGCCAAAACTGTCGCGATTTCGCGACAAGTTGAGTTGGCAGAGTTGAGTTGCAGGAAGTGTCACGATTTCACGACAAGTTGAGTTGGCAGAGTTGAGTTGCAGGAAGTGTCGCGATTTTGCGACAAGTTTCAATGAAGTTGTACGGATGCAGAAAGTGTCATGATTTCGCGATAGGTTGAGTTGGCAGCTTACAGGTGGCGAAAGCGTCACGATTTCGTGACATGTTCCAGTTTCACGAGCAGTTGGCAGAAAAGCGCTTAAGGCAGTGAAAACGTCACGATTTCGTGACATGTTCTAGTTTTGTGAGCAGTTGGTAGAAAAGTGCTTAAGGCAGTAAAAGCATCACGATTTCGTGACATGTTCCAGTTTTGCGAGCAGTTGGCAAAAAAGTGCTTAAGGCAGTGAAAGCATCGCGATTTCGTGACATGTTCCAGTTTTGCAAGTAGTTGGCAGAAAAGCGCTTAAGGCAGCGAAAGCGTTGCGATTTCGTGACATGTTCTAGTTTCACGAGCAGTTGGAAAAAATAGCTTAAGGCAGCAAAAGCGTCGCGATTTCATGACATGTTCCATTTTCGCTAGTGCAAACCGAGAAAAGGTTGAAGAAGCAAGAAGTGTCACGATTTCTTGACAGAGTTGCTGATGATGTCAGCAAAAGCAAATGTGTCAAGATTTCATGACAAGAACAAAGAAGAAGGCCTTGCAGACTAAAGCATCATGATTTCGTGACAAGAATCATGATGACATCAGCAAAGTCAGGGAGTGTCGTGATTTTGTGACAATAGGATTAAGCAAGGCATAAGGCAGACTGCAGTGTCGCGATTTCATGACAACAAACCAAAGAAGGTGCACAACAAGCAGTAGTGTCACGATTTCACAACAGCAAGCTATACAAGGTGTACGGCAGACAAAGGCATAGCGATATCGCAACATGTTTGAGTTTCGTGCTAGAAAAGCTACAGAACAGTAGAGGCGATTGAAGCCAACGGAGTTAACCTTTGTCGATGAAGTGTAAGGTTGTGCAGTCGATGATTGTTTTAAGGATATACAGTCGACTAAGATCATGAATTTGATAATGAATTGTTGCTATAAAAGGAGGACTATTTTTGAGTTTCAAGTATTGAATGTGTGTGTCGAATTTGTGCAAGTGAAGTCTGCTGTGCGCAAAGAGCAGTTGTATCGAATCGATCGAAGTGTGTGTTCGAAGTGCGACTTTCGCAGAAGCAGAGTGTGGGAAGAAGTTCGATCGAGGAGAAGCAGACTATGCAAAGAGGGTGTTGTTGTGGTTGCACATAGGCGCATAAGTTGCTATGCGATCGAAAGCTGTAGTGTTGGCAAAATACTATGTTCACGCAGTCTGTGTGAAGAAAGAAAAGTGCACAAAGTAGATGCTACTATAATTGTGAATAGTTGAGAAGGACGAACAGTGATCAAGTGTTGTTATGTTTGTATAGTCTGTGCAAAAGTCGTTCACGACCAAGTGCAGTTGTGACAAAGTAGAGAGAATAGTTGGACAGTATTAAGCAAGCTGTGTTGAAATTTTGTGAACCATTTTTGAACCAGTTTTGAGGATCAGATTGAGGACAAAGATTGATGCAATTTGAGGATAGACTTGTACCAGATCGAAGGACTGTGTTTGGTGTAGACCACAGGAAAAGATAGAGGACATATGTGCTAGTCCAAAGAACTATGTTTAGTGCATTCTCGAGGACTAGCTTTGCGATGACAGAGTTGAGGACAGAGATCTCCAGCCAGAGCAGGGAAGACAAGTGTCTTCTGTGGATAGAGTTCCACTTGCTAAGGGCAGAAGAGATAGAGGTCTTCTATAGGATCACTAGCCAAAGCAGAATTAGGGGAAGGTGTCTCCTTTGAGTTGAGGCTCATAAACATTGTAATCGGGAAGGATTCCTAGAGGACTTTGATACAACTTTTAGAAGAAAAGTTTTATCCGTGGAGTAGCCCACCTTGGGTGAACCACGTAAATTGTTGTGTCTCTTTGTGGATTGCATTTTGTGCATTTTTTTATTACTGTTATTACTGCCATCTTATTATGCATGTTAATGGTTTGAAAGCTGTATTAATAGATAAAGTTAAAAAGTGGTCTTATATTGTTCACCCCCCTCTCAATATAAGCTTGTGTTCTTCAATTGGTATCAGAGCCAGTGCCTTCAAAAAGTTTAACGACTTGAAGGAAAAGTTTGCAAAGAACACAATGGACTACTCGAGTGGCAATGCAGCACCTATTCTTGACGGATCAGATTTTGGCCTGTGGAGTGCAAGAATGAAAGTCTATCTAATGGCACTTGGTAATGAGGTATGGGAAGTTATTGAAGATGGGTACACCATTCCTGCAAATGGTCCTTACACTAAAGAAGACAGGCTTCTACATCACAGAAACTCAAAATCCATGAATGCAATCCTGAAGGGTTTACAAAAGGCAGATCTCACCAAAGTTATTCACTGCAAGACAGCTAGTGAAATGTGGAAACAATTGCAGGTTGTTCATACGGGTGATGCAAATGTTCGAAAGGCCAAGTTGAGACATTTTAAAGGTATGTTTGAACAACTCAAGATGAATTATGATGAAAATATTAGTGACTACATGCTCCGGATGGATGAAGTTGTTAATTCTATGAAAGACTTAGGTCTTGAACTTGCTGAAAATGATGTGTGTGATAATATTTTAAGATCCCTTCCTAATAGATTTAGTGAAAATATTTTTGCTATTGAGGAAGCTAAATATTTAGATAAATTGAAAAAGGATGAGCTCCATAGTATTCTTGCAGCATTTGAGTTGAGAGCTCAAGTGAAAGCTGATGTAAAGAAAGAGGCAAAGCTACCAAGAAATCAAAAGGCAAACAGATTCAAGAAAGTGACGAGTCTTCTAGTGAGGAAGAGGCATATTACAGCAAGAAAGGCAAGTTTTCCAGAAAGCACAAAAGCAAGAAAAATATAAGATGTTTCAATTGTGGAAAATTTGGTCATTATGCTACTGACTGTACTGTTTCCAAAAATGAAAGTGATGAAGATATACAGGATGTTAAGAGCAAGGATTCTAAAAAGTACAGGTATTACAAGAAAAGCAAAGATGAGTACAACAATCATGGAAAGAGTCATTCTCACAAGAATAAGAAGAGCTTCTACTTAGACAAAGCAAGTAAGTGTTCTAGCAGTGATAGTGACAGTTCTTCTAGTGATGATGAAAATGAGATGTTCATTTCAGAAAAAGAGGAAGAACCAAAACATAAATTCATTATCATGAAATGTTTTAGATGTGGAAATTTTGGGCACCTTGAGGATGATTGCAAAAATAATGATTTGGTTGCTAGTATGTATGAGGATGCTTCAGAAAACTACAATGAAGATGCATGTATGGTTTTTGAAAAAGGTAGCACCTCTAGTGATAAGAAATCTGAAAAAGGCCGTGATAATTCAAAGTGCCATCAAATAGAGGATCTTGAATGTGAACTCAATAATGCTCTTAGTGTTTTGAAAAAGGAAAGAAAGAAGAATGAGAGACTCAAGATTAAATTAGATGAATGTTGTATGGAGAGAGATGAACTTATAGAAAATCTTGAAGTCTCTATGGCTAAGTCACAAGAACTCAGGAATGAGTTGGATTCTAAAATTCTGGAGTATAGTGAGTTAGAACAGGAAATGGCTTCTTTGAAAGAAGAAAATAAAGAGTACAAGGATAAGCTCTACAGATTTCAGGATAGCTCTAAGAAGGTTGAATTTCTCATCAAAGGACAAAGAAAACCAACAGATAAAACAGGTCTCGGTTTTGTTGAGCCGCACAAGGAACAGGTTGGGGAATCTAGCAAGAGATTTCAAAAGAAAGAGAGTTCTGTTGAAGAAAGTATTTCAGATCATGAGTCCGTAAGTGATAGATATGCAGAAACAAAAAACAATATTCAGATTGAGAAGAAGAAGTTTTCGGGACCCATGAAGTCGAATAAAAGAAAATTTCACGGCACATGTTTTGCATGTCATAGATTTGGTCACATGGTTGTACATTGCATGACTCAAGTGAAGAAAGTAAGTAACAGTTTAAGGAGACATAATTTCTTTCAAGGGTATTGCTACTCTTGTTAACAATTCGGGCACAAGGCAATTTTCTACAAGGAGAATAACAGGAACTGGGTTAGTCAGAACAGGCGGATTCAAAGAACAGCCATGCCTGAAAGAAATAATATTGTTACCTACTATAAGTGCAATAATGAAGGTCACCTAGCTAGACAGTGTAGAGCTAATCTTCCGAGATACAGGAACAAAAATAGTAGTATGAACAAGTCCAAGGATCAAAGCATGGATAAGAACAGGAATGACAACAAAAACAGGAAAAGTGATATGAACAAGTTCAAGGATCAAGGTATGGAGAAAAATAGGAATGATGAAAGGAATAGGAACAACAGTATGAACAGGTCCGAGGATCAAAACAGTAACAAGAAAAGCAATGTGGAAAAAGAATTCAAGAGAAGGCCCAACAAAGAAATAGTAGACATTAATGATGATGAGTGTCTAATGGGAGTTTCACTCCCAACCCTGTTTTAAATCACCTTAATAGAAGGTGGGGGAGGGACTAAGCTAAGAGACTCACTCTTAGTCCCAAACCCCAAAGGTGACCCTTTGCCATTGATGACAAATGGGGAGAGATTTGAGTAAGGGGGAGAGATATGAGTAAGGGGGAGTGCTTCAAGTGAAGAGAAGAGCTTCTAGTCAAGGGGAGCAAAAACTTCAATTGCAGAATTCTCAGATTGATGGATCAGTTGGTTCAGTTTTGGCTCTTGAGATATGTTTTTAGTTAAGGGTTGCCATCAATGACAAAGGGGGAGATTGTTGGCAATTTTGGGTACCTTGAGTACATTGCCTTTGCTCAAGTATAGTTGTTGTCATTGATGTCAAAGGAGCTCTTGGTAGTTGTTGTCCTTGATGTCAAGGAGTTCTTGGAGCAATTTGTTTTTATGTCTAAGTATGTGTTTTGATGAAGGTTTCAACTGGTCAGTAAGTCTCCAAGAAAATCGAGTAGCCCGATTGCAAAAGATCAAGAAAAAGATAAGTTAGAAAAATTTTGCAGGCGGCTGGAAAAACTGTCGCGATTTCGCGACATGTTTTAGGAGAGAGAAAGTTTTGGCAAAACTGTCACGATTTCGTGACATGCTGGAAGGTAGAGACAAAGCAGGCAAAATTGTCACGATTTCGTGACATGTTTGAGGAGAGAGAAAGTTCAGGCAAAACTGTCACGATTTCGTGACAAGTTGAGTTGGCAGAGTTGAGTTGCAAGAAGTGTCGTGATTTCACAACAAGTTGAGTTGGCAGAGTTGAGTTGCAGGAAGTGTCACGATTTCATGACAAGTTTCAATGAAGTTGTACGGATGCAGAAAGTGTCACGATTTCATGACAGGTTGAGTTGGCAGCTTGCAGGTGGCAAAAGCGTCACGATTTCGTGACATGTTCTAGTTTCGCGAGTAGTTGGCAAAAAAGCGCTTAAGGCAAGAAGCGTCACGATTTCACGACATGTTCCAGTTTCGTGAGCAGTTGGCAAAAAAGTGCTTAAGGCAGTAAAAGCATCGCGATTTCGGGACATGTTCCAGTTTCGCAAGCAGTTGGCAAAAAAGTGCTTAAGGCAGTGAAAACGTTACGATTTCATGACATGTTCCAGTTTTGCGAGCAGTTGGCAGAAAAGCGCTTAAGGCAACGAAAGCGTCGTGATTTCGTGACATGTTCCAGTTTCGTGAGCAGTTGGCAAAAAAGAGCTTAAGGCAACAAAAGCATCGTGATTTCGTGACATGTTCCATTTTCGCTAGTGCAAACCGAGAAAAGGTTGAAGAAGCAAGAAGTGTCACGATTTTGCGATAGAGTTGCTGATGACGTCAACAAAAGCAAATGTGTCAAGATTTCGTGACAATAATAGAGAAGAAGGCCTTGCAGACTAAAGCATCACGATTTCGCAACAAGAATCATGATGACGTCAACAAAGTCAGGGAGTGTCATGATTTTGTGACAACAAGATTAAGCAAGGCGTAAGGCAGACTGCAGTGTCGCAATTTCACGACAACAAACCAAAGAAGGCGCACAATAGGCAGTAGTGTCATGATTTCATGACAGCAAGCTATACAAGGTGTACGACAGACAAAGGCGTAGTGATATCGCGACATGTTTGAGTTTCGCGCTAGAAAAGCTATAGAACAGCAGAGGCGGTTGAAGCCAACGGAGTTAACCTTTGCCGATGAAGTGTAAGGTTGTGCAGCCGATGATTGTTTTAAGGATATACAGTCGACTAAGATCATGAATTTGATAATGAATTGTTGCTATAAAAGGAGGACTATTTTTGAGTTTCAAGTATCGAATGTGCATGTCGAATTTGTGCAAGTGAAGTTTGTTGTGCACAAAGAGCAGTCGTATCGAATCGATCAAAGTGTGCGTTTGAAGTGCGACTTTTGCAGAAGCAGAGTGTGGGAAGAAGTTCGATCGAGGAGAAGCAGACTGTGTGAAGAGGGTGTTGTTGTGGTTGCACATAGGTGCATAAGTTGCTATGCGATCGAATGCTACAGTGTTGGCGAAAGACTGTGTTCACGCAGTCTGTGTGAAGAAAGCAAAGTGCGCGAAGTAGATGCTACTGTAATTGTGAATAGTTGAGAAGGACGAATAGTGATCAAGTGTTGCTGTGTTTGTACAGTCTGTGCAAAATTCGTTCATGACCAAGTGCAGTTGTGACAAAGCAGAGAGAACAGTTGGACAGTATTAAGCAAGCTGTGTTGAAAGTTTGTGAACCATTTTTGAACCAGTTTTGAGGATCAGATTGAGGACAGAGATTGATGCAATTTGAGGATAGACTTGTACCAGACCGAAGGACTATGTTTGGTGTAGACCAGAGGAAAAGATAGAGGACATATGTGCTAGGCCGAAGAACTGTGTTTAGTGCATTCTCGAGGACTAGCTTTGTGGTGACAGAGTTGAGGACAAAGATCTCCAGCCAGAGCAGGGAAGACAGGTGTCTTCTGTGGATAGAGTTCCACTTGCTAAGGGCAGAAGAGATAGAGGTCTTCTAGAGGATCACCAGCCAAAGTAGAATTAGGGGAAGGTGTCTCCTTTGAGTTGAGGCTCATAAACATTGTAATCGGGAAGGATTCCCAGAGGACTTTGATACAAATTTTAGAAGAAATTTTTTATCCGTGGAGTAGCCCACCTTGGGTGAACCACGTAAATTGTTGTGTCTCTTTGTGGATTGCATTTTGTGCATTGTTTTACTGCTGTTATTACTGCTATCTTATTCTGCATGTTAATGGTTTGAAAGCTATATTGATAGATAAAGTTAAAAAGTGGTCTTATACTGTTCACCCCCCCCTCTCAGTATAAGCTTGTGTTCTTCATATAAACTAAAGAGATATAGAATTTGAAATATATATAAGAAATCTAAAACTTGTATTTCACAAGGAGTCTGTTATTTCAATAAGTACCTTGGTCAACTTTTTCGAAGAGATAACCAATTCAAAGATAGGAAATATCAATTCAAAGATAGGAAATATCAATTTGAGGTCATGCTAATAGAATAACCACTCATGGTTGGCACTATTGTCTATTAAAGGTAAATTCCTTTCTTCCATGTTGGCAAATTCTCAAGTTTGAATTACCACTGAAATCTAGCCTCTCATTAGGGTTTTCTTATTGGTATTAATAAAACTAAAAACTAAAGGAAGACCAAATGAAGCTCTAAATGAAAATAGAAAGAACACCCAAATACAAAATCTAGCCTCTCATTAGGGTTTTCATATTGGTATTAATAAAACTAAAAACCGAGAGAAGACCCAATGAAGCTCTAAATGAAAATAGAGAGAACACCCAAATACATATACATAGTAATAAAAATATATATTCAAATATCTACTTGTCACAACATAAGTTTTTTAGATCAAATGGTATAAGCTCAACTCTTATATTCAAGTTTAAATTTTGCATACCAAAATATACAATTTTATATTCAATTTTAAGCTCTACTATTCCCACGGTATATCTATCGTGTGATAATGAAATTCTTAAAGCCCTATATCTGCTATTATTGTGGTCCCTGCATCGTGCATTACTAAAATGCTCAAAGCCCTAGCTCTACTATTCTCATGGTCTCTTCATCGTGCACTGTTGAAATGCTCAAAGCCCTAGCTTTGCTATTCATGTGGTCCTTCCATTGTATGTTACTAAAATTCTTTAAGCCCTAGCTCTACTATTCCCATAGTCCCTCCGTCATGCACTGCTAAAATGCTCAAATTCCTATCTATGATATTATCATGGTCCCTTCATCATACACTATTGAAATTCTCAGAGCCCTAGCTCTAATATTCATGCGGTCCCTTCATCATGCACTATTAAAATGCTCAAAGCCCTAGCTCTGCTATCCCATGGTCCTTTCGTCATGCATTGTTGAAATGCTCAAAGTGCCAAAATGCTCATCTTTGAACTTTTCTCATGATCTTTATTTTTTCATTGAGGTTGCCTAAACCACCCTCTTAGACCTAAGAGAATGGTTTAAAACCACCCTCTTAGGTCACCCTAAGATGGTAGTTTAAAATCGTTGTCTTAGGGTCACCCTAAAATGGTGGTTTCTAACCACTCTCTTAGACCTAAGAGGACGGTTTAAAACCACCCTCTTAGGGTGATCTTAATAGGGTAGTTATCCTAAGAGGATGGCTTTTAATCGCCCTCTTAGGATCTATTAAGGTGGTTTTTTACCACCGTAAAAAAAAAATTATTTTAACCGACGTTAAAGCCCTTTTTTGGCGTAGCGCCTATAACAAAAATCCTCATCCGGTGGAGGATTATCAAATCCTATGCTCAAAATTTCTTGCACTCAATAATTTTTTGAAAAAAAAATATTTGAAAGTCTGATAGAGTTTGGATTTGTGCCCCTGTGATCTCACTAGAAAAAATTGTTTTCCACACTTGTATTGACCTCTCATAAATTGTTGTCGTGGTGGAGGGGGTGGCGACATCATCTATTGCCTTATTATAGTGAATTATGGGGAGGCACCTAGAAAAATTCTAAGAATATTTTGTTAAAGAAAATAAAATTGAATTATATATATATATATATTTAAAATAAATACTCTTACTCGATAACGATGAGATGTGTTGTGCCTCTACAGCCTATGAAGGCATGCCAATGTGGGTGGGAGAGAAACGTAATATTGAAAGCATATGAAAAAAGAAATAAAAATTATTAAAATTTCAACTAAATAAATATATACAAAGAATCTCAAAATAATAAACATACTTGTCATAGGGGTGGCCTCACTAGATTCACATTGCACATTAAGAAACATGGACGAGAAACTCTCGAAGAAGAAGCATGCCTCAAACATTTGAGAGGTCTCTACAAGGGTGTTGCTTCTAATTGTATGTCAAAAGAATCACTAGTGGCTTTTGGCATAAAACCCCTTACAAAAACATACCATTTTGTCATAATTGTAGCTACCCTTCTCTGCATTTAGATGCAAATTTGAAATTAAAAATGAAAACCTATTGTACAATAAAATTTATTTCTTACTGAAAGATGAAAATTTACCTTCACCTCTTGGGTCAACATGGAAATGCTTACTAAGGTAGGGTGTAACATAGTGGTACATCTGTATTTTGTACATTATGAAAACATTCATAATAAAATCTAAGAATATAATTGCACATTGTCATAGTCGTTATTGTGTTCGTTTGGATGTTATGGAGTTTTGCTTTGATGCATTGCAAAATATATGTATACCAATCAAATTCCTAGTGGTCAAGACATCAAACTAGATAGGGCAATCCCCAAAATGAAATATTCATTGGTTTTCCTTGTAGAATGAGTCTTGCTTGGAAGAATTCAATAATCACTTTAAGAAGTTTATTTTCGATAGATGAATTAGTTAAGCCCCTTCTGGACTTAGAGGTAAAAACTGCAAAAAAAAAATCATTAATTGAGAAATCATAAATTTTAAATTTTGAACTTTAAATAACATCAAGAATTATACCTATCATTGATTTTGAAGAGAGACTGAAGTTGATATTCATGAATTTTTTGTCATCTAACGATAGCAAGAACTTCATAGTGATGGGATCAACATCCTTGTGATGGAGACCTATCAATATCTCCACGTTTGAGGGTTTGATAGTAAAACATATCTTCTTATTCTGGATTGTCAGATTAATAGTCATCATATTGTTGTCGTATGCATCTATAATATTTTGCAAGACATGGTTATCTATTCTAAACTATGGCATGGAAACTAAACCCTACAAGCTTACATCATTGACCTAAGAAAGGTCGTATATTTTTTTTTAAGTGAAAAACCCCTTGCGGGGCCACCTTGGTCTGAGAGACCACGAACAGGGGGTTCTACACCATCAAAGTCACCCGAGAGTCGCACTCGACCCTGCCCGCACCAACATTATCAATTGGATTTTGGATACCCAATTCAATTTTTTTGGTAGGGTGGATATTTGAACCTAGGACCTCCCTTGGAGGATTGCCCTCTCCTCTCCAACTCACCTACAACACCTGGGTGGAAAGGTCGTATCTGAGTGTGGTTAACATTTCTAAAATGTTGGGGTAAATAAGGTTTTTAAAAATAATTTTTGAAGCAAGGGTGGAAGTGGTGGCCATTACTAGAGGTAGGGTAGATTTTTGAGAGAGTAGTAAGGTGCAAGGTAGTGGCCGCATAGGGTTTTCTCTAATGATCTACAAAAGAAAAAAGGTCAAAATTGATAGTGGACGTCTTTTAATAAACATCTGCATGTCAAAATTTAATGTGTATGGACACATGGTAACATGTAATTTGACATGCATAGGTGAGTGATCAACCACTTGACACGTGGCAACGTAACCCCAAGTGCAATTGATCCATAGTCGAATATAGTTTTACAACCGATCTGATGTTGAACATTGTTTTGCAACCGATCTGGAGTCGGCCATATATTTACATCCGATCTAGAGTTGATCACAGTTTTTCCATCGATCCAAAGTTGGTAAGAGTTTTGCTATCGAGTCAGAGTCGGTGATTATTTTACGACCAAACCGAATTCGATTATCATTTACAACTGATCCAACTTTTGATACTATTATGTCACTGATCCAAATTAGTAAGATTTTTTCTATCGGGTTGGATTCAATCATTTTTTGTCACCACTTCGAAGTTGATGAGAGTTTTGCTACAAAATCGAAGCTAGTTAGAGTTTTGCTACCGAGCCAGAGTCTGTTAGAATTTTGCTATCAGGCTAGAGTCAACAAATGTTTCCTACCAAGTTGGAATCAAACAATCATTTGTAAATGATATGGAGTCAAGCTATCATTTGCAATTGGTTGATAGTCAGGCAGTCATTTGCAACTCACTGACAGTCATGTAGTCATTTGCAACTGATGGACAGTCGAGCAATCATTTACAACTGGACAACAATCAAATTTATTTTACAAGTGGTTGATAGTCGATTTTATGTTGTCTGTTGTCAAAACTGTAAAATTTGCTTGAATTTTATAATTTTTGGTGAAAAATAAAAGCAATTTGCCATGTCTCTTACATGGATTTGGCCAAGATTCGCCTCGATATTGAAACTGATTCATATTATTTTTATAAATAGATTTCGGGACCGACTCCTTTGCATAACCTTGTTATTATATACGTTACAAAAGGAGGAGTCATATTGAATCCAAAAATCCAAGGAAAAAATCTTTAAAAAGAGAATAGAAACACCAAATGTTTTATGCTTCTAAAGATTTTTTTTTTTTTCATCATATAAATAACATTTCAATCCAAATGGAAAAGGTATTGAGGAAGACATAAAAACTATGAAGAAAACACTCAATTATTTCAAATACATTCCATCAAAATTTAGAAAAATAAGAATTCCTAAAATGAGAACTAGAAAAATAATTCATTAATTATCATAAAAATATAGAATAAAATCTCAATGAAAAAGATCTTGATAAGAAACTATAATAAAAAACATTGTTTTGACCCTAATAATACATTAGCCCAAGTAATTTTTTAATAAATAAAAAATTTTAATTGTTAAAATATGTTTGAGGAGTGATATGCCAATTTGGTTGAAGAGGCTAGAAAAAAGAAGTCTATAAAAAGTGATACCAATTACACCTTTATGATATTGGTTTTCAATAAAGGTGCCACAATGATGATTATAAGAAATCAAGTCCATTGATATTTGATATTGACCAATTAGTTACTATGACCAACCTGATTCAGTGTCAGTGTCGCAGTTTTATCACTACAAATTGTTGTAGCACAGCCCATGGTCTCACAATGACAATCTTTGCAACTATAAGGACAATTTTCCTTGATGTTTAGAGCCTAATGCCTAATAACTACATACAAATAGCAGAAAACTCTTCAAATTAAATACTTACCAAAGCTTTGTCTGCCATCATCTTTGTCATTGAGTAAGCCAAACTGTGAGTAGCATAAGAACGAACGTATTAAATCAAACGAGGAATAGTGTTCCATAATAAGAACATAGTTGTTACCGAATATTAAAATAAGAATCAATCATAAGTTAAAGTGACAGCCAAAGGAAGCCCATCTGGAACAGCAACAACCACAATAGTAACCTAACCACAAATAAATTTAATTAGTATTACAATTTATAAATTAAAAAAGAGGGGAAAATTTTTCAAGATTCAACCTTCTGCAGATTATAATCTTCATACACAAAATATGTGGATAAATAAGGTGTTTATCCGGAAAGTTCAACTATAGAATTTAGTTTTGTTTTTCTTTTCTTTTGTGATCACCCGTTCTACAATGACAAATTAATTAAGGATTTAGCCACAAAATTAATTGAGATTACAAAATATTTGGAGAACATCCCCTTTCATATCGGACCAATGTGAACACGAATCAAATGTTTTCTTTGCAATTAAAATGTGAAAAACTAGTGGAACCCCAAAGTTGTATCCGATACAATCAGATTTTACTCTGTAAAGTTGACTTAACTTTTCTTGCTTAGAAAATCAAACAAAACCGCAACGACGTTAAATAATACTAACGATTGCTGCAAACATATACGCTATTTATTTATTTAACAAAGGCATTCTCATAGCACTTGAAACCCAAACAAACGAACCATTTTTTTTTTTCTCTTTTGTTGAAATTTATCCAAAGACTTCGTGACATTTAAGTTTATTAGGACTGACCCGTCATTTGTCGAGTCTCCGTAATGGCGGTCCCTTGCTGTGGGAAAATGGAAAACAGCGTTATCAACCTCTCTCTCATCATCGCTGTGATGAATTCTTTTCTTGTAGGCCAAAAACCTCAATGACGTTCTGCAACTGCTCGAGGGCATCATGATTTTCGCAAAAGTGATGATCGTCGCTCTAAAAATTCAAGAATCTGCAAACTGAGAACAGTTTTTGAGAAGATTTGTGTGATAAGTACGGAACTTTGGTGGATTGGTAAGTGTTAGTTTGGTTGGACACTTACTAAGAAGAGACCCAGGTTCAAACCTTGGTAGCTCATTTAACAAAAAGAAGTAGCCCGATGAGAATGATGATACGTAGCAGTAATCTCACACCGAATTAACATTAACAAGAAGCCCAAAAACAGCCTAAGAAAACAACTGGATGTTATCGATTCCTTGTGCTAGCAAGGAAGGAAAGAAAAGTAAGGAACCCCGTTGTCAGGACCCACGACCACGACACGGCTTTTCTTGGTCCGTGCACACTACTTAAGATCGTAAAGGACATCCCCCACTGACCACTCCACTCTTTAATTTTAGCTTGTTTTGTCTAGAGGAACGAGGAAAGGAAAAAGTTTTGCCAAAAAAATCCCCGACCGTGCAGGGGCACCAGAATCGAAATGTGTAATGTTCAACTTAATTAGACGACAGATACTGACGAGGATCGTCCACCGATGTCTACAAGACAAAAGAGACCTGATTGACATTCTAATTTTAGGGCCCATTGGAAAGTTATCAAAACGTTAAAAATTAAATTTGAAGTACGGTATATTTCTAAACTAACGTAATCCGATACATGATTACTACACGTGTAATATGATATCAAGGTTGGTGTCATTAGTTTGCTTGCACTATGAACGCTTCAAATGCAATACGAGTGTACGCCAACCAGGAGAATCAAATGCACTCCCAATTTTGAAAAGATGGTCAAAGTAAAACCAACCTCTTTGTAAAAGGTGTAATATGATATCAACGTCGGTGTCATTAGTTTGCTTGCACCATGAACTCTTCAAATGCAGTACGAGTGTACGCCAACCAGGAGAATCATATGTACTCCCAATTTTGAAAAGATGGTCAAAGTAAAACTAACCTCCTTGTAAAAGGGAGGGCCACGCCAACCACGAGAATCAAATGCACTCCCAATTTGAAAAGATGATCAAAGTAAAACTAATCTCCTTGTAGAAGGGAGGGCCAAGCTTTGTCTTTGTAGTGAGGTGAAGTTAGCAGTTTATAAATTTTCATTTGGCAATTAAGGTTCAAATAAAGCATTTTCTCCTTTGGGATTTGAGTTGCAACCAAATTCGTTTGAATTCATCAAACTTTAGTCAAGAACGTAAGTTCCAAACGTTAAAGGAAAACCCTGGCCAAGGGTTTATAGAGACCCTTGACTAAGAGTTTATAGATATTTTTGGTTAAAAATTTATAGAAATAATAAAGCTTTGGATTGTAGGAAGATTCAATGGAAATATGACCGAAATGCAATATAAGTCAAAGGTAGACTCCAAGAAAGGCCAAAATAACCATGAGCACATGCAAGTGGAATAGATAATACAAGCTAGTGATCAAATCCCATTCCAACAAGAGAAATCTAAATATTTATTTGAGTTTACAGAAATCCTTGGCTAAGAGTTTATAGCGGTCAATGGATAACAAAACAATAAAGCCTTGGATGGTAGGAGGATTCAATGGGAATATGACCAAAATGCAACATAAGCCAAAGGTAGACTCCAAGAAGGGCCAAAATAACCATGACCACATGCAAGTGGAATAGATAATACAAGTCAGTGATCAAATCCCATTCCAGCAAGAGAAATTTAAAGATTTATTCGAGTTCACAACACTAATTTTAAAGAAGGGCAAAACCAAGGGCGCAAATGCACAAGAGGAAAATGACCGATCTTAAAACAATAAGCTAGGGATATACTACAACAAGTGGAAATGTCTAAAAAGAGAATAATCTTGGACTGGTGGAAAGTAATCAAACAAGGACCAATGTTGTTCATCATAGCAAGGAAAATGAGTCAATCCTAGTATGGGAAGAGATTCTAGTGATAAATTACCAAAGATGACCTTTTGAGATGCCTTGCGAGGAGGACAATCGCAAACAACTACAATTAATAACTTTAAGGCTTCTTGCAGAACTTTGAGAATGCCTAAAATGAATCCTAGGAAAACAGCCTTAATGAAAGTGATGAATGACTCTCCTATAGATATACAAACTGGGATCAATGCTATGGAAAAAAAAGATTAATCTATTGATTTCTAGGTATTCATCCAGACCTCCTTTCTTTCAAAATGTGGGCTACTAGACAATGAAAACTAGAGATGAGTTAAATATTTTTGCTTGCCCCAATGGTTATTTCTTAGTTCTTTTTGCTAATGAGGAGGATAGAGAACAAATTTTCCAAGGGGTCCTTGGTTTTTAGGTAGGGTAAGGCTTTTCATGAAGCCCTAGCATACCATGTTCAAGGTAGAAGAGGAAATACCTTCAGTAGCCCTAGTTTGGGTGAGACATTATGGGTTACCAACGGAGTTTTAAAACCAAAATTTTGTCATGGCAATAGGCAATACTCTAGGATCTTATGTGATGACATCATATAGTACAAATTGATTTGAACAAATTATCTATGCCAAAATTTGTGTTCTCGTTGACCTTGACAAACTCTTCTCGAAAAATATTACTCTATAGTTTAGGGGGCATACCTAGGAACAAGGTGTGGACTATGAGAACATCCCCTTTAGGTGCCAGATTTGTCATGCATATGGTCACCTAGATAGGGATTGTAAACATTGGATCTTAGAGCAGGCAAAAAAAGAAACAATCCCAAGAGGTTTTAAATTACCTAAACAAAATAACATACAAAGAAAACAAACATCTAAAGAGGAGGCAATCATCTCCACCAATAAGTTTGCTAGCCTTCCAATGGATGATGAAGAGAACATCATTGGGACGAAGATCCTAAAAACTCATTTTCAAGCCCTAAGAAAGGAACCAATAGTTGAAGAAATAAATTGTAACACTGAGCCAATTCTAGATCTACTAAGTAGCTTGCAAGAGAACCCACCCCAAAATTTGAAGAGAACATAAAGGAAAAATAGAAGCCAAGAGAAAAATAATGACTAACCAATAAAATGGAGAAACAAAGGAATAGATAGTGGAGGTGACACCTAGGAATATTTTGATAGGGCCATGGTGGTATTCTCACTAATACCAGGTTTGGAGTCCATCCCAAAACCAACAAGAGTGAGTCAACAGTCTATTAAAAATAAGAAGCTAGATACATACCAAAGAGCAGGCAGGAAGACTACTCAATAACAAATAGGGAAATAAGGTGTGAAGCTTATAGCAATGGGTAAGGTCAAGGATCTTACCCGTATTTTCAATCCCTATGTTTGATGAAGTGCATCACCTAGAATATTCGAGGGCTTAAGGGTAGCCCAATAAAGCATAATGAAGTAAAACAAATGATTCAAAAACATCATCCACAAATGGTTTTCATTCAAGAAACGAAAGTGTCGATAGAAGAAATGTAATTTTTTGCCAAAAATATTTGGCCTACATGTAGGGTTGAAGTCCTAAGCTCCCAAGGAGCTTCTAGAGGAGTGGCTTGTATTTGGGATCTGAAATATATAGTGATACACCAAACAATGGAAAGTTGAGGGATTTTGGCTTTACTAGTCCAGAGTAGACATTCTTCTCAACATTGGTTATGTATCAATGTATACTCTCCTATCACCATGGATAAAAAATGAAAACATTAGAGTAATGCAACTTATATTATTGGCCAGTTCCTTAGATCTTAGCCACTTGTAGGTGGTTATTTTAACACCATCCTCTCACTAGAAGAGACAATAGGGAAAAGCACACTCTAAACAATAGTACTAACCTTATGATAGACCAAATTAGATCTCTTCATCTAGTATATATCAAACTAGATTATGGTATGATGACCTAGTCTAATAAAAGGTAGGGCCTAGCATGCATTCTCAAAAGACTAGACAAGTTTATGTTATCAAAGGATTTTTTGAGCAATGGATATATTCTGAGAGCACAAACATTGAATAATGTAGGATCATATCATTAGCTGATGTTAGTGGAAGTGTGGAAGACCAAAACCAGTCGTGCTTCTTTTAGATTCCAGCTAATGTGGTATGAAGATAGTAGTTTTTGAGATAAGGTTCAACAATAGTGGTAGGAGGGTAAACCTAGGCATGGTACAAAGATGTATAGTTTTTTTAGGAGGCTTTAGTACCTCAAGTCCAAATTGAGAACATAGATTTGGGAGGAGTTTGATGACATAAAGGAAAAGAAATGGCATATCTTAACCAAACTTGAGGATCTCAATGAGCAAATACAAATGGATGGCACTACTAAGATTTGAAGCAAGGAGGAGGCTAGGCTTACTGCTCAACTAGAGGAATGATACAAAAGAGAGAAGATATGGAAACATAATTCTAGTATTCAATGACTCCAAGAGGGAGATAGGAACACTAGCTTCTTCCATAAATCTCTCTTAGCAAGGTGATCACACAATTTTTTCTCTTACTTTAAAACAATTGCAAGTGATTCAATACACACATGGAATGGGAAGAAGGACATAGCAAGAGATTACTTTGCCCAACTCTTTAAGGCAGAACCACTAAATTAGGAGGTACAATAGGAAGTACTCCAAGATATTCCTTCTCTCATCATAGAGGAATATAATGTAACTTTGACTGCCCTGATTACCACCAAATAACTACAATAGGTAGTTTTCAAGATGCAAAAAGGTAAAACTCCAAACCTAGATGTATTTCCCATATAATTCTACTAAGAAATCTAGGATATCCTTAAGGAAGAATTGTTGGAAGTAGTAGAAGAGGCTAGGATAGAAAAAGTGGTGCTAAAAGAGGTGAACAAGACATATATAGTGTTGGTTCTGAAAACTAAGAGTTTGAACACATCTCTGGTTACCAACCAATTGCTCTTTGTAATGTTCTATATAAAATTATCACTAAGATCATGGTAAAAAGGGTCAAACCTCTTCTTCACAAAATTATTTCTCTATAACATGATGGTTTTATGAAAGGAATACAAATATTCGATTAGATAGTATTAGTGTAAATGGCCATCCACTCAGGTTCAAAAAATACCCTCCATGTTTATTAGGTTAGACCTATCCAAAGGATATGATAGAGTTGACTAAAACTTCCTCCTAAAGGTGATGAGACAATTTGGAATCTTAGGTGATTGGATATAATGGATCAAGGGATGCATTTTCTTGGTATCCTATTTAGTTCTAGTAAATAGAACTCCTACCCAACTATTTATAGCTTCTAGAGGTGTCAGACAAGGATACCCCTTATCCCCATACTTTTTCATCATATTGAATGAATATTTGGGTAAAACATTAGCTAAGGATAGGGACACCAAAGCTTTGGAAGGAATAATAAAAGCAAATGGAGCTAAAGTAATTGCTTACCTACAATTTTTTGATGACTCTACATTATTAGGAAAAACAAGGGAGGCCTTTAGATTTAAAATTATTCTAGGACGGTTTAAAATAGCAACTAGACAACTTATATATGAAGAAAAGTCCAAGGTCATATTTTTTCATTGCTCACTTAGGAAAGAGAATGTTGTTGGATAAATTGAGATACAAGACATCTCTTCCAATAACCTACCTAGGAATTTCACTTACAATTGGAAGGCAAAAACATGAGGAATGAACTTGGCTATGAAAGAGAGTGAAAGCCAAATTAGAAAAATGGATCAATAGGTGGCTTTCTATAGGAGGAAATATAACTCTAATAAAAATAGTCCTCAATGCCATACCTATTTATGTCTCCTCATTGCTAGTTATCCCCAAGGTAGTTCTTAAAGAATTGGATAAAATAAGTTGTGGATTCCTCTAGAATGGATTCAAAGAAGAATGGAAATGGGCATAGGTGAAATATGATTCTTTATGTTAACAGAAAAAGGAGGGAGGACTAGGAATCAAATCAATTGTCAAGAATAACAAAGCATTGGCAACTAATTTATATTGGAGATTGCTAAAATCTCCTAAGGAATTGTGGGCTCAAATTTTGAGGGCCAAATAGGCAAATAATAAAACCCCTATAGAGCTTATACAATTTTCACTTTCTAGAAAGGATCTCCCATATTAATGGTACCTAGAGTAAAATAGGATGTGATCAAGGAAAGATTGTTCTGGATTATCCATAATGGACAAAAGGCTAACTTTTAGAAAATTTCATGAGATGGTCATCCTCCTCGAATAACTCAATTCCCAACTTTAAGATCATTGATGGAGAATCTTCATAAACACAATTGGGTTAGGGTAGCCAAATATTGTAAGCCTCATAGTAGTAGCTGGAAGGTGGGAAGGCAATGGATCCTAATAGAGGAGTGGTCAATCCAAATCCCAAAGGATCAAAGAAAAGAAATCTATAGGATTTTTGGAACCGATTCTTGCATCCGTAGGAAATCAATTGTCACGATACAAGAATCCGTTTGAAACCAATGAGTTATTACAGGCTCTGGTCGACCTGCCTCATGTTCTGCTAAACCCAAATATTGCTAAATAAGATGACAAAATGGGTAAGGAAACCCTAGCGGAAATTCTTTAATTAAACTTCTAATTTGCACGCTCCAAATTTATATATATATATATATATATATATATATATATATATATATATATATATATATATATATATATATATATATATATATATATATATATATATATATATATATATTTTTTTTTTTTTGAATTTACATGGTGGAATCGGTAGCCTCCACAAATTCGAGCAGGCTGTCCAGCCTTTTATGGCTGCCATAGTATTCTGCGTTGTCCACCCCAAAAGCCGCCACACAAATCTTCATGTAGTCCGCCCCTATAACCACCATGCCACAATCATTTTAAACCTTTTACACCACTAAAAGCACCAGGAAATGGACAAGCGTTCAGTCCAACGAGGCCCGAGATTTGAACCTTGGACCTCCGCCTCCCTTATGGGGTTTGGATGAACCAATTGGTCTACACCTCGGACCTCACTCCAAATTTATATTAAACTATAAGTATTCTTATTAAAATGACCAAGCATGAAAACAACCAAATTTTATGCCTTATGTAGACCGGTGCTTAGATTCATTGGGTTGTTATAGCAATTTAACAACAATTTTAATTATGAACAGAGAGAAGGGGAAAAGGAAATTAGTGTTCTTGATTTCATTCGAATGTTGTAACAAAACAAAAAGTTAACTAACGAAATAAATGTGTATAATGCATTCAAATAATGTAATCCATTATATAGATACACACAATACTGAGACAAAGAAATGACAAGAATAAGATTCATAATTGTATTGATTCATGGAAAAATTACATGCAGAGTGGGTAGAATGTTTTTTAACTCTATTTTTCTCAAAAGAATACAACAATACAATGGAGAAGACTATGTTCAAATAATGTAATAGGTCTCTCTTACTCTCCTTATTCCAATATGGTAACAGAAGAATCTCTGAATCCTAGGCTCAATAAGACTGGAAATATTCTCAGCTTCTTGAACGCTTTCCTATCATACAATCATGCACAACAAGGGGAGGAAGAAAGAAATGTCTTAACAAAACCAAAATTTAACTAATGAAATAAATGTGTATAATGCATTTAAATAATGTAACCCATTATACAAATACACATAATACTGAGACAAAGAAATTATAGGAATAATATTCATAATTGTATTGATTCATGGAAAAATTACATGCAGAGTGGGCAGAATGCCTTGTAACTCTATTTTTCTCAAAATAATACACCAATACAATGGAGAATACTCTATTCAAATAATGCAATAGGTCTCTCCTACTCTCCTTATTCCAATATGGTAACAGAAGAATCTATGAATCCTAGGCTCAATAAGACTGGAAATATTCTCAGTTTCTTGAACATTTTCCTATCATACAATCCTGCATAGCAATGGGAGGAAGAAAGAATGAATAAAATAAAATAGATACAAAGAAATACAATAGCACAACTAACAGGGCACTCAAGTATACCTCTTAGCAAAAATTCTATTCTCTAATTGCTTGATGCAGAATCTGTCCTCAGCTACCTCTTCTTATAGCCTCTATTTCTTGATTCTGTTATTTTTGGTTTACTGCTGACTATACACTTGTCAGCATCTGATTGAACCCGTTCTATATGTTGTCCAACTGGTGTGGCTCTAAACTAATTGTTAAGATTCTTCTCTGGACTGAAGGGAGCTCTTTGTTATTTTAATTTGGTTTTTTTGCTCTCTTTGGTTGGCCCTAGAAACTAAGGATTCAACATTATATTTTTTCTTTTTGTTCTGCTTGTCCTAGACACTACGCTTGGATGTTAGGGACTAGCCAGGCTATCATCATGAATTCTAGACGAGGAACGAAGAGGAACCCGATGTGATGGTGAATACAAAGGGTGGCGTACCAATGGCAAATAGATGGAGTTGCATTGATCACGAGATAGAGTGAAGAAGTAAGGATGGTGAGGGTCTTATGGATGGAATTACGGGGAGTAAATGGTAAGAAGCGATAGTGGGCGAGGGTGACATGCTAGGAAAAATATCAGGATGGTCAAGGAGGAATACCCAGGAGGAGGAGGGTAGTGGTAAGTAGGAAGAAGGTGGGAATGGACAACAAGATCTGGAAGCACCTATAATTTACTTCCATAACGATACTCCGTCGAAGTGCTCCCCTAGTAACTATATTCCATCGAAGCATGGATTGAATGACTTTTTGAAAATCGAAACCATATTTTTTTCTTCACGCGCTTCCTTCACCTTAAGTATTTGCAGAACAAAAAATGATAGTATTTGAATCTTTTATGCTCCATTGTTTTCTTTTGCTGATGCTTTAACTCTTTCTTACTATCTCTTATTTATAAGCCTGAGACTATGCTTTGTAGTCTATTTTGTGGTACACCATTATTCTAGTGAGATAACACATAATCTGGTGGCATGCTTGAGCATTAGGATTTATCTTTTATTTGGTTTACCTTGTCCTTACCAAGGTACTGTACACGGGATTTTCTCTGATTTTTTAATCTTTCCTTCCACGAGTATTCTTCTGGATTCATAGCTTTTGTGCGTACTATTTTGACTCTGTCTTGGCTATTGATTTTCATAATGTCTTTCAGTGTACCTTACTGTGAATGAGTCACTTATTTGATTTCTACCTTGATAATTTTGAAGGTATTTCTGTGAAGTAATCATATTTCTTTGGAGGCTTGGTCCTTTGAATATTTCTTACGGGTGATTTTACCCATTTTTTTGGTTCACAATCTTCACAGGTTTTGTCAGGGCGGTTTTTGGTACTTTTAAACCTTTGAATCGTGTGCTACCGTTGGATTGATCTGGGGTGAAGCACATCCATTGTTTTTCTAAAACTTGTATGATAGTTACTGTACCTGCTCTCATATAAGCACTTGAAATAATCCTAGTTTGTCAATCCTCTTTTACTCGTGATTATCCAATGTTAATATTCATAATTTTAAACCTTAACAACTCATTATTTAATTGATGGTAATCATATGATATGTGCATTTTTTTGTTGTGATCGTCGTTAGATCTTACTATGGTGAGTCACGATCGTTAGATCATGCAGATGCACATAGTTTTTAATAAATGAGAAAAACCCCTACGTACCTTGGGTCAATTAATCAACCTTTTGAAATAATAATGCTTAGATTAACCTACGGTTATCTTCCTATATGTGCACCGTTGGATCTGGGGAGAAATGAGCACCGCCATTCGATTTGTGTATCATTAAAATGTCTTCGTTTAGCTTTCAATCCTTTTTCACCACTACAAGCCTTCGCGACCATCGATTTTTGGATTAGTTTGGGCGCTATCGTTAGATTGTCAATAAGATGCCCACCATATAATCAATGTAAAAACTTTTGATTTTCTATTAATCATGATTAAGGTGAAAGGGGGGATTATTCAATGTATTAAACCCTCGTTAAACACAATTAATCTTTTTATTTACCTTAGTCTTCATCTTACCATTCGTGATTTCGGCGTGACTGTCAGATCTGAGTGGAGACAAGCGTTGACATCAGATTAAGTTAACCTGCAAATTAGTTTAATCAAGGGTGTATAATACTAATCATGTTTAAGCTAAAATGGGGGAATTAGATGATGTATTAAACCCTTGCTAATAACATGATTATCATTGATTAATATTTTCCAAATCTTAACACTCCTTAATGTATTTTCAATTAGCACGCCATCGTTAGATTAAAAACCGATCGAGCGCAATCGTTTGATCTTGGTAACCTACCCGACGATTAATCAAGGGGGCACATTCTTTTAATATTGACTTTTAATAGGTGATTAATTTGGAACATGCGTGGTCGTTGATCTGGATATTGCATGGGCATGATCGTACGATCTATCATACCTACTCTGATTTTAACTTGACCTTGACCCATGATGACTTTTCTTAAACCTTTGACCTCTTAGAGGACGTGCAACCATTTATTTTAAAGATGATTGAGCACTGTCGTTCGATTCTTTAGACTTACTCACTGTTTAATCATAACCTTTGACCATTATGGCTCATGTTTAATGCTTCGACTTTTTGGACAGTGCGTAGCCATTGATTTGATCTTGGGGTCGACACGTATGTCGATCTTGTCGAAGGTGCAAGTACTTTAATCACATTCATTTATTGGTTCATGACTTAACCTTTAGGTTTTATTGTGAAAGCACATCCATCGAATTTTTAAGACAATGCGCTTTCGTCTGATTTAATGAGAGATGTTCGATTTTTAAAACTTAGGTTAAACCTTATTGACACCTTGACTTATCTTTCGGACTTCTTTTTGAATGCGCTTTCATTAGACTTATTCATGATTACATAATTCCTTTTATTCAATTTGGAAACTAGGATCATATTTTTAGAATCAAATGAGTTTTGTTTTTGATATATTGTAATGCTTGTTTTAGCTAAGTCATAAGATATGATTACACAGAAATTTGTCAAAGCCTTTTTTACTTCATCATGTTTTGGCCATGTGTGTGTTTGTGCATTCTTTTTTATTTCTAAATATTTCAGAACTTTGTCATATCTGAGCAAAATAGTCAAGCCTAATATGTGATTTCACTCTTCAAAATTTTCACCATTCTGTAGGGCTCCACTGCCAGTCAGGCATCTATAGCCCTGGTAGAGTTGCTTCTAATCCCATATTGGTTTTACCCTACTTCCAGTCAAGTTTCTATAGCCTCGGTAGAGGTTTTCCAAGATATCTCAGACAGTGACTCAATTTTACTTTATTTTTTATTTTTCCTTCTCGTGAGAGAGGTACTTGAATATATAAGTAAATTGTGCAATAAGTATGCCTGAGTTAAGGATTAGTTTCTGGCTATAAATATGAGTGTAATGATTTTTGGCTCAACTACCCTCTCAAAGATAATTTAGTTCTTAGGACCTTTGAAGTCACCTTAAATATCATTTGTAATGTGAGGCTTTTGTCATGATGTTTCAGTCAGCTTTGTTTTCCTTCTGTTTTATTTCATATCAAACAACTATTGCATAAACACTCATTTTTTTGTGAAAATTGTAAACCTCATCAGAATCTAAAATAAGTCTCTTTTTTTCTTTTTATTGTTTTTGGTGGAATCAACAGTAATATATACTCACTAAGCTAATAATATCATGTGTACAGTAAAATCAGAATAAAACTAAATAAGAAAAGAAAAGCTAAAATTGAAACACTTTGTTTTTGGATTTTTGTTCTTTTTCAAAAAAAAAATTATTTCTTTTTTTTTGTATTCACCTTCAACAGGGATTGTACATTTTGAGGTTTTGGCCTTTAATAGGAATATCCATTATTTCACCCTATAAGGTATGCAACTTGTATGTATTCTGATTGATAACATGAGCTATTTGGTATGGACCAATCCATTTGGGTTCAAATTTACCTTTTTCACCATGTTTGTTATTTTTAGGATCCCAATAGATGACTATATCTCCCTGAGAAAAATGAGTACCCTTGGCTTTCTTATTAAAAAATTTCATGGTTTTTTGAGTTTGTTCTATCATTCTATTAAGGGTCTATCTTCTTTGTTCTTCTAATAGGACAATTTGATCAATCCTTCTTTGTATGGGATTGGGGTTTTCATGGTCTTGTAACAGGAGGGAAACTGCCAATTTTTCTATCTTTGAAGGTAATAATGCTTTCTCTCCATAAACCATCTCGTAGGGAGTTCTTCCTATGTTTCTTTTAATAGACAACCTATTAGCCCATAAAGCAAATTTAAGTTCACTGTCCCACCCTCTTTTATTCTTACCTAATGACCTTTTTATTCTGGTTATTACATTTTTATTTGATGACTCAGCAAGGCCATTTCCTTAGGGATAATAATTAGTAGAATGAGATAATTCAATTTCATATTCAACACAAAATTCTACCATTTCATATGACACAAAATATTATGCATTATCAGTAACCAGTTTTTGAGGAACTCCAAACCTGGTTAAGATGTTTTCCTCTAGGAATCTGATGATTGTGGCAGATGTAGATGATCTCAAAGGTGCAACTTCTACCCACTTAGTGAAGTAATTTGTTTATGTTATGATCCACTTATGCTGACCAGATGAATTAGGCTTGATCTCTCCAATAAAATCAATGCCCCATTGGGTGAATGGTGCTTCAATGATTACTGGCTTGAGGGGCATGGCTGCCAAATGTTTCTTTCTTGCAAAAACTTGGCAGTTATGACAATTCCTAACATATTTATATACATATTTAAAAATGGAAGGCCAATAATGTCCTGCCCTCATAATTTTATTAGTTGTAGCCCTTGGGGTAAAATGTCCTCCACAGAATCCATCATGAAATTCATTAATTATTTTTGGGACTTCACTTTCATATAAACAGACTAATAATATTCCATCAGGGTGTTTCCAGTATAGCACGCCATCCTGTATATAATATTTTTGAGCTTGAAGTTTGATTGATCTCATTCTATTTATTGACATGTTTTTGGGGAATGACAGAGTTTGTAGATAAGACAAAATTTCTTCATACCATTTGCACTCAATGTTATTGATTCTTCTAAGATCATATGCCTCATTTATAGTGAGCACATTTTCAAATCCTTCTTCCTCTTTCTTGGCCAATAGTTTTGCTAAACCCTGTCCTTTGATAGTTTTTACTATTTTGAACTCAGCATCATATTGTAAAAGTTTTACCATCCATCTAGCTGGTCTTCCTAATGGCTCTGATTGAGAAAAAATATATTTTATTGCTATGAAAGGAATGCAACAGTAAAATTTATTTGATCCAAATATACCTTTAAAGTGTTCCAAATATTGGATGACTACATAAGCATGTTTCTCTAGTAAGGTGTATTTGATATGTGCTCATTTTAGACCTAAACTCATAAAGGCTATTGCACTTTCATTATTTTCTTCATCTTTCTGTGAAAGAACTATTGCAATAGAATATTCAAATGCATAGGGGTAGATATTAAAATCCTTTGTATAATCAGGGCAACTGAGGGCTAGTGTGGTTGATATGGCTTCTTTGATTTTGTTAAATGCTTCCATATATTTCGTTGTCCATTTTATTTCTCTTGTTTTCTTCACCATATCATTTATGGGTTTGGTAATTTATGCAAAATTTAGGACAAATATTCTGATAAAATTTATTTTTCCAAAGAATGACCTTACCCCTTTTAGATTCTTGGGTGGGGGAATTTTAGAAATGGCTTCTATATTTTCTGGATCAATGCTTATTCCCTTTTCTGAAACTATATGGCCTAACAATTTTCCTTGTGTAGTTCCAAATATGCATTTTTTTTGGATTTAGAGAGATTCCAAATTCCTTGCACCGGGAAAAAACTACAGTCAAATGTTCTAAATTATCTTCTAGGTTTTTAGAAAAAATTGTGATATCATCTAAGTACACTACTACAATTTTGAATATTAGTCCTTTGAAAACAAAGTCCATCGCTCTTTGGAAAGTAGCATCTGCATTCATCAATCCAAAAGGTATTCTTAAATATTCAAATGTGCCCCAGGGTGTGGTGAATGTTACCTTGTGTCTATCTTCTGGATTTATCAAAATTCGATTGTACCTTGAAAATCCATCTAACAGGGACAATCTAGTTGAACCTACTACTGCTTGCAATAGTTGTTCCATGTTAGGCAATGGGTAATTGTCTTTTAGTGAGCTCTTGTTTAAATTTCTAAAATCCACGCATAGTCTAATGTCCCCATTCTTTTTCCTAACTGGTACTAAGTTGGATATCCAGGAGGAAAATATGACTTTTCTTATTATCTTGGAGTCCAACAATTTTTGAACCTCTTTTTGCATAATTCAGTGCAGAGTTCGATTGTACTTTCTCTATTTTTGTCTAAATGGCTTGGTATGTTCTTTCAAGGGTATTATATGTGTCATCACATCCGTTTTGAAAGTTTTGAGATCTTCATAGGTCAAAGTAAAATGTTCTTTGTTCTTTTTTAGGAAATTGATATATCCAGCTTTTTCTTTTGCAGGTAGTGCCATGTCTACTTTCACTATTCTGGGTTATTTCATTGAGCCAATATTAATATCCTTAGATATCACTTCTCTAAGGATAGGTTTATAGGCTTTGTAAAAATTGTCAAATAGGATTTCAAGAGACACTAATCCTTTAGGTATTCTATTAGTTTTCAACTGGATTACTTCTACTGGTTCCCTTATTTGATCTTTAGCTTTTCTTCATATTTTTCATCACAGATGACATTTGCATACTAATTTTGCAAAGTCATAAAATCCTTAATATCTATATCATCTTGAAAGACCTGAAGATAGACTATGTTATATGGCACATAAGGTTTATAGACTGAGATAGTTGGAAACCTGTCCATATATTCTGTAGTTATTTCTCAGTGATCTAGACCTGAGGCATTCACAACTAAGAGATCTACAACATGATTTTGTTCTCTAGGAATATATGAAATACTGAAAGCAAAAAATTTATCAATTTCTTCCAGTAATGTATTTCTATATTGCTTAAGTCTAGGATGCTTGATCTGATATTTACCTTTTCTTTAAAAATAATAAGTTTTGCATCCCCTATTATAGTTAAGTAGTTAATACCTAACTCTTTTTCTTTCCTTAGCCCTAATAGTAAATATTTGTACTCAGCTACATTGTTTGTGCAAGGAAATTGCAATTTGTAAGGGATACCAAGGTAATTTCCTTTAATATTAATCAAATTTACACCTACACCTGCTCTAAATTGGGATTTGGCTTCATAAAAAGACATGGTCCACATTTCTTGAGTCATAACTCTATCTGATTCTTCATCTACTATTTTTATATCTTCTAGATCCATGTTCTTTACTTCTGGTACTTCCATTAGGAATGGGTTGTGCCAAATTGAATAAACTCCCATACCTTTTTCTTCCATAGATTTTACTAAGTTAATCATGGTTTCATATGTTTGAATTAACTCTACAGAGTATTTGTTTAATGGTTCTCTTCTCAAAATTATATTCTCCTTATCTGATATTGGGATTGTAGCATAGGACCAATCCAATTGAATTGAACCTCCTAGTTGTTCTGCCCAATGCCTACTGAGCAAAAGTGAGAAGAATGGGTCAACATAAACTACTGCTACGTCCATAACTATTCCCTTTTTGAGGTGTTGATCTAAGAAAACCAACAATCCAATTATCACCCTTACACAAGGAATTTTTCTAATGTCCATTACAGAAACAAGAGCAGAATATCTAGTATAGATTAATCTCATTTGGTCAGCTATTAAATTAGGCATGATATTATGTGAAGCTCCACTATCAAGCATGCAATTATGAATCACATATCTTTCCCCTTCATTTGAATTATATCTTAATGACATGTAGAAGGGTCTAACAGAAGATGGTGATCTTGTATCATGTTGATTTTGTCTAGCAACATGACAAGTAGGGTCTTCTTTCTGCTCTACTAATATAAAAGCTCTGCATACTTGTTATCTGTATGTTTGAACTTTCCTAAGTTCATAAAATGTGATATTAACTTTTTGCTTATTGAGTTCTGACCCAGCATCAAATTCTATCTTCTTTATATCCAATGGTTTGTTACTTTCTTCTTTGGGAACTTCTTCTGTTGATTCTATTACCTCAAGAGTAATTTTGTTAGGGTTTATATCAGTTTTCTCTTTAATGATATTTTTATTGGTGAAAGTTTGTCTTCTTGTTTCATTTCTAGATAATTTCTCTATTTTTTTAGGGACTGTTCTATTCCTCAAATTTAAAACATGGGTTGCCTCTAATTCTTCAACCTCTTAAGTAGTGGGAACCAATTTCCCTTACTTAATCTTATCATATCTTGACTCATGTGATTTCTACAAGATTTTATTTCCTTCAGTTACTAAGATTTGAGGATGATGATTTGAAGCATATTTATCCATGTCTTCTTCAAACAACCTTTCTATGGATTCATATTCAACAGACCAACATACATTGATTCTTATATCCTCTTCTGATTATGCATGCATATCTACATTACGTTGATCACTCAGGTGTATTCCACATGCATCAGGGTTATGGGGTGCATCACAAGTAGAGCAAAAATAAGGAAAATATTTAGCTACATTGGCAGATGGCATTGGGTTAGGGACATTGTTCTGATCCCTATCAAAATCTCTATTTTTCTAGTTGTTATTACCATTACCCCTATTCCTATTCCCTTATTCAAAATGTTGTTTCCCCACTTCTTGTTGTAATTTTTCTTAAATGGGGGATGGTTATCAACATGTGGTCACTCTGTTTGTGAAGATTCACCATTATTTCTATTTCTTTCAATTCTCGCTAACCTGTTACTCATGTTGTTGAACATTTCTATCATTTGACTAGTCAAATTCTCCACAGGATCAATTTCAATTCTTCTTTGTATATCAAAATCCACTCTCTTAGGTTTTCTCTCAGTCATGTTAACATCTAAAGAATAAGGCTTCATCTTACCACTGTCAAGCATATTTATTTCTATATCCATTGCTTTTTCCATAAAACCATCAATGGTAGTGGCTTGTTCTTGCCTTAATTCATAGTTAAACTCTCCTTGAAAAGCATTCTTATAAAAACAAATAGACTTAATATCACTAGGACTGAGTATAGTAATTCCTATTGCATCATCAAGAATGAGTGAGTTGAGGTTTAGCAGGTGTGATGGGAGTGAGGGTTTGAATTTTTTGGACAAGAATCTCAGCCAAGGTGGCAGAGGTAGAGTAGGTACGAAAGGGGTGGGTGGGAACCTTGAGCATGGATCAAGCGAGGATCTAGAGGAAGGAATTCAGGCTACAATAGATTTGGATGTGGGCATCACACGGGGGACCAAACCTCCTCAGAAAGACCCCGACAAAAAATATACAAAGGACAATGTGGGGCCCAAGAAGTGGTTGTCTTTTGTTGAGACTCTTAGAGGAAAAAGAAAGGAGGTTCTCTCTCTTCCGCCCCTAGTTCTAGTAAATAATAAAATTTTGGCCTCGATAAGTTCCATGAGCCCTTTTATTTCAATGGAAGAATTCTCCTTGGTAGGCAAGTTTTTGGGAGGTAGGCCGGACATGGAGACTATCAGGACTTGGGCGATGGGTAAATGGCAACCGATAGGCAGCTTGGAGTTGGTAGCTTTAACTCGAGGGTTCTTCATTATCCGTTTTAATAATATGTAGGATGCTAATCGCATTTTAACAGGAGGTCCTTGGTTTTTGGGAAAAAGGAGCCTTTTTATCAAACGATGGGGTGAAGATTTTGACCCTAAAAAGCAAAATATTAACATTACCCCTATTTGGGTTCATCTCCCGAGTCTACCTGCCCAGTTATTCAATGAATATTGGTTGCAGGGCATAGCCAAAACTATAGGGGACCTGATCTCCATTGACCATGTGACCTTGGCCAGGACAAGGATGACTCATGCACAAATCTATGTAAATGCTAATTTGGATAATGAATTGCCAAGGTTTGTGGAGATAGAGTATGCAGAATACTATCGAAAAGCTGGTAGAATACAAGAACAGACCGACATTCCGTGCAGAATGCAAAAATCAAGGACATGTATGCAATCAGTGCCCTAACCTGGCAATGAATAGAGAAAAGTAGAAGCAGCTAGATAGAGGAACTTTGAGGAGTTTCCCTGGTAGAGGCAATTTCAATCAGGCAAACTATGTCTACCAAAAAAAGAAAAGAGAGGGTGTAGGGTCCCAACAAGATAAGGAAAACAACAGGTTTTTGGTAACCAAAATACTCAGGTAATTTCCAATCCTCTAGTTTCAAATAAATTTTCAATTCTATCCAATATGGGAGTAGGAGGATTATCGGAAGACATGGAAGCCCAAAACCTTCAAGCTAACCTTTCTGAATCTCTAGAATCACCATCCAATTCAGGATCCTCAAACCCAAATGCTGAAATTACTATAAGCCCCATGGGCATCACAAAGCCAAACCCTAATGCCCGATCTCTAGAATCCCCATCTAAGTCAGGATCCTTAAACCCCAATGCTAAAAATAATTCAAGCCTAGTGGACATCCCAAAGCCAAACCCTAATGCTGAATAACTTAGGAAGAAAGTTGAGGCATTGGAAAATAAAAAATCTCCTCTTCCTACCATCATCACTAGGAGCCAGGTGAATCTTACTGAGGGGTCATCTCGTAGACCAGGGGAATATAGGAAAAAAGGAGAAGATTTGGATGTAGGGGTGGAGATATGTGAAACTCTTTAGACTGAGGAATATGGCAATCTGGTTTTGTAGCAAATTGCCTCCCCCTAGTTTATTCCTAAACAAACCAAGAGCACTATGAAGTCTCCTATAGATTTTGGCAGTGAAAAATAAGAGGGAGAATATCAAATGCTGAGCATCAAAAAATTAAAATTGATAATGACATTGCCAATTGAAAACATAGAATCTTGTTTCAACAAGTTATTCCAGGTTCTGAAGACAACAAATTAGGAAAACCCCCTCAAGGGAGGGGGAGAGTAAGAAATACCAAATAATCTAAATGAAGTTCCTCTCATGGAACATGAGAGGCCTCAATGGCCTGCCCAAACATAGGGAAGTCAGTGCAATAAGAAATCAAGTGAATCCAACTATTATCATGTTGCAAGAAACAAAAACTAATGAGATTCAGTAAAAAAAGTAGCAAAAAAAAATTGGAATCAAGGGGATATGGTTTGTAAATCAGCTAGAGGAGCGTTTAGAGGTCTTATGACTTTGTGGGATCCCCGGATAGTAGAAGGCACCATTATTCAAAAATATGATAGGGTTCTTAGTGTTTTATTTAAGGAAATAAACAACAACAGGTCGTGGATCCTTTCAAATATTTATGCCCCGACTTCAATTCAAGGGAGAGCTCTACTATGGGAGTACTTAGGCAATCTGAGTGAAATATTTCATAATGTCCCCTGGATTCTGGCTAGGGATTTTAAAACTCCTATTTACCCTTCAAACAAAATGGGTGGAAATGGACCACCTATCAGGAGCATGGATGAATTCAATGAATTTGTGAACTCCAACATGTTGATGGATGTAAAACTTAGAGGAGTGAATTATACCTAGAGCAATCGGCGGATAGGGTGTCATATCATTCAAGAAAGGCTTGATAGGTTTTTTATATCAAAGGAGGCTACAACTTTGTTCGGTGATTCTACCCTGCAAGCCCTTCCTAAAATTACCTCTAATCATAATCCCATTTTTTTGGAGATCCCTAACTCTCTGTCCTTCAAGAAACCTTTCAGATTTCAATCTATGTGGATCAAACATTCTAGTTTCAGAGATAACTTAATTCAGTGGTGGCAGCAGCCTGTCAGGGGTAGTGCAACTTTTAAACTTACTGGCAAATTAAAGTTTGTTAAGGAAAAGTTTTGAACTTGGAACAAAGAGGTCTTTGGGAACCTCTTTGAAAATAAAAAATAGGTTTTTGAAAGTTTGATGATAATTGACCAGAGGGTTCAACATGATGATGTTAATGAAACTACTAGGCATGAGGAATGGATAAAACTAGCAAAGTTTCATAACATTTTGGCCTATGAGGAAATCTATTGGAGGAAAAAAACAAGGGCTCTTTGGTTTAAAGATGAACATTCAAATTTCAAGTTTTTCACGTCACCACGCTTAGAAACAGAAGCAATAACAAGATAAATTTTTTTAAAAATTAGATGGTTCTATTACTCAGGACTTAATAGAAATCAGAAAGGAGGCAGTAACTTATTTCAATTCTATCCTTGGTCAGGAATTGTAGTGCAATGAGGAGGCCAAAGATATTCTCTTGCAATCCATTCCTAGCATAATAAATGAGGATATAAACCTTAATCTTCTAGCTCCATTTTTTGATGAGGAAATTAAGGAAGCCTTGTTTAGCATGGAGCCAGACAAAGCCCCAGGACCCGATGGATTTCCCCATCGTTTCTATCAATATTTTTGGGACATCGTAAGTGAGGATGTAATTTTTGCTATCAGAGAATTCCAAGCAAGCAATCATATCCCAAAATGTCTCAACTCTACTTTTATTTCTCTAATTCCTAAGAAGCAAACCCCTGAATCTATGGCTGACTTCAGGTCAATCAATCTGTGCAATATTTCTTACAAGATCCTAACTAAAGCCATTGCAAATAGAATGAGAGATGTTCTACCCCACATCATAGATCCATGCCAGGAAAGCTCTATCCAGGGCAGGTCAATCTTGTATGGAGTTATCACATTTCATGAAGCTCTGCACTCTGCTCATAAGACTAGCCTATATGTTTTTTCCCTCAAGCTTGATATGAACAAAGCATTTGACAGGCTAAATTGGGACTTTCTGATTGCTATCCTCCTTAAGTTTAGTTTTCACCACCAATGTATTAATTTGATCAAAGAATACATTTCTAAAGCATGGTTCTCGATTCTGGTTAATGGAACAATTGCTGGTTACTTTCAAAGTCGTAAAGAAATTCGGCAGGGGGACCCTATCAACCCTATGTTATTCATCATTGTGGTAGAAGCTTTAGGAAGAACCATAAAAAATACTTGCAGTTCAAGGCTAATATCAAGAATCAAGGCAACATCTCTCGCTAGGGGTGTTTCTCACCAACAATTCATCGATGATACCCTTCTATTGACTAAGGTGTCGGTGGTTGAGGCCAAAAGAATTAAATACATCCTATAACTCTACGAGGATGCTACTGGTCAGAAAGTTAATTTTAGTAAAAGCAAGTTATATTTCTTGAACACCCCCATTCAGAGGCAAGGAAGGATTGCAAAAATTTTAGGGTGTGATATAGAAAACCTCCCCACTTCGTATCTTGGTCTCCCTCTTTTCATTGGTTCTTCGAGAGAGTCAATGTAGGACAGGGTTATTGAAAGAATTCAAAAAAAAACTTGTTGGATGGAAAGGTCATCTTCTATCTCAAGCAGGAAAGCTGACCCTCACTAAGGCCTCTCTTTAGAGCATTCCAATCTATTTTATCTCCGTTTTCAAAGCCCCTGTGAAGGTTTTTCAAAAAATTGAGAAACTCCAAAAAGAATTTTTATGGATTGGATCAAAGGAGAAAAAAAAGATACACCTTGTAGGATGGACCAAAGTGTGTAGACCCAGGGAAAATGAGGGCTTAGTTCTGAGGATAATTACTCATATGAATTTAGCTTTACTAGCTAAGCAGGTGTGGTGCCTCATTTTTGGTGAAGAAAATGAATGGACAGCTATCATCAAATGAAAGTATCTTCAAAATATGGAATTTCTAAGTGACTCAGTTCCAATCAGAGGTTATGCTTTTTGGAAAGAAATTCTCAATTATAAGGAAATCATAAAAAAAGGTTTAATATGAATTTTAGACAATGGTGAGAGGATGAATTGCTATAATGACAGGTGGGCTAAGGACAAACCACTGACACAATATCCTAACTTATCCCGAATCAGAGATATCACGAAAGAACTCATTGGAAGAAAAGTCTCCGATTATATGGTTGAGGACAGAGGCAAAATGAAGTGGAAATAAATAAGGATTCAGGGATTTCAAGTGGAATCAAATGATCTTTGTAACATTCTCGGGCAATAGTTTATCCCCATGAGACCCAAGTAAGATCAAGTGACCTGGGCTCCTACGAAAAACGGGCAGTTCACTATTAAATCAGCTTACAAGCTTCTGCTTGATGATGAGGATTTTGTCCTCCAAAAGGACTTAGTTTGGATAAAAAAATTAATTCCAAAAATTGCAATCTTTTCATGGCTGGTTATCCAAGGAATAATTCTAACCATTGATAATATGATGTGTAAAGGTTTTTGTATCACTAATCGTTGTTATCTGTGCAGGGCTAATTAGGAGACCATTTATCACATTTTCCTTGAGTGCCATTTTTTCTTGACTGTCCTAAGTGGGGTTTTTTAGGCATTCAATATTTCTTGGGTTAAACCAGCCATCGTACTTGATTTGTTCGTATAGTGGCCTTACCCCTTTTCAAGCCAAATACTTAGATACATGTGGAAAACTTGTCTCAATCACTATCTTTGGCAGGTGTGGTTAGAAAGGAACCATAGAGTCTTTAATGAGTCTATCCATGATCATCAAACTATCATTGTCAGGATCCTATCCTTTGCCAATGAGAATGTGAACCTTATCCCTTTTGATAGCCGTAAACCTCATCTGCAGGAGACCACAATTGCTCAATATTTAAGCTTAACCTTGTTAGATGAGTTTGTGCCTAGGGTAGTCAACCCCAGAGCCAATGTTAAGTGGTCCGCACCTCCTACATGTTGGTTTAAGCTTAATTTTGATGAAGTGGCTAAATACAATCCTGGTAGAGTAGGTGCTAGTGGCATTGTGCGAGATCATAATGGGAATACGATGCTTGTGTTTTCCGAATATTTGAGAACAAGGACAAACAACGAAGTTGGAGCTAGAGCTATGTGAAGAGGTCTTCAAATGACTCAAGACTTAGAAGGTAATTTGATCATATAAGGAGACTCTATGCATGTTATAAATCTCCTCAATAATTGGAAAATACCTCCTTGGAGGATTAAAACAATTGTTGAAGAGGCTAAGATCCTTTTCTAGGGAATACAGGACAGAAAAGCCCAACATGTCTTTCGAGAAGCTAACAAAGTTGTTGATAAGCTAACCAATTTGGATGTCGATGGTGACGGACTTTTCAAATGGGAACACGATGTCTCGAGAGAAGTAGAGGAGCTTATTCAAAAAGAATTCCAAGAATGATAGTCAAATTTACCAACAAGGCACTATAAGTTCGAAGACTATGAGTATTCCCGTCTCTTTTTTGAAATGGACTCACAATAAAAATTATTCGAGCTGTCAGTATTGGTGGATGCTGCATGGAAATACCACAAAGACTAATGGGGACATTCACATGTCATATAACATGGCTCCTAGTTATCTTAGTAATTTGAGGTTGGTTGATAATCACAGGGTAGGAAATAAACGGTAATATAAGACTTCAAACTAGAGCCACATGGACCAAAAGATAGCCATCGCCATAAATCTAGCCAGCAGGTTCACTTCTTCAAGGCTGATTGGCCAAGATGGGATGTGGTCCCAAAGCATGTCATATATGGAAGAAAGCAATTACCAAAGAATTATTAAGAATAACTGTCAATACAGAGCTTGTGGGAGCTTTTTTCAGTACTCTGCTATGTGTGTCTGCAGCTTTTTGTTTCTCCATTGTTTCAAGGAAGGGATCTATGTCTGTTTTTTTTTTGTAATTATGATGCAGATGTGTTTTATCGGGGTATACCCAAAATGTTGTATGGGAAGTTTATTTTTGATAACAGGCTATGTGCCTTACCGGATGTAATGGCTTTGGCGGTATGTATATTTTACATATATAGGATCCTTAGTAAGGACATGTTCATCAACAACCCTGGGCTAATTTTTGTAAAAGATTTTGGGTCAACCTGTAAAACCTGGTATTAATGCTATAGTATCTTATCTACCAAAAAAAATATCACTAAGCCTGAGGTTGGCAAGTATTTTGTTTCTTGTTTTTGAAAATATTATGTTAAAATCACTAACAACCTCATTTTCTTTCTTCTTCATAGTGGCTATCTCAGTTAACAATGATTGTTTATTTTTCATTTCATCATACTTCTTTAGGAACACCTCTTCCATTTTGGTGAAGTCTGGGATATCATTGTTAGGAAGGGAATTAAACCATTAACTAGCATATTTCTGTAAAGTCTATAGAAACAGTCTTAATACTACTTCTTCATGTTCAACTTCTAGACCGTCCATTGCATATAAGAAAATTTTGATATGATTCTCTCCAGTTGCTGCACTGTTTCCTAAAAACTTAGGGAGATATTTGTGAGCTTTACTGGATAAGACATTTAAATTTACTGGTAATACAAATGGTCTATATTTGTTAGTTCTCCACAAATGAATATTACACTGAGCCATAGCTATTGTTGAATTTAATTTCATAGATGTAGTACTTACGGTGGTATGGGTCTGGGTAGTTTGAACGTAGATTGATGAATTATCTACCTTTGAAAGAGAATAATCACATATATCTTCTACTACTGATTTTAAGCATTCATCTACAGTAATATCAGTAGTAATAGTATTCTAGATTTTTTCACATACCTTTTACCACTAGAATTTAATCTATTATTATAAATAGTATTCTTAAAAAGTGGATTTTTTTGGGTATGTATAAATACCTCTAGATTCTCGAGTTTTGAAAACAGCTCCTTACCACTTCTCCTAGTGTTCGCCAGTATGTTCTGTCCTCTCCTTTTTATATTTTTCTTCTGGGTTCGTCCAACAAAGTCACCAACACCAAGGTGTAAAAATAACAAAGTATACTTCTTATCAAGAATGCTTGATATTATCTCTCATCCTCACAGGAGTGGGTTCTTGGAGAAATTCAAGAAAATCAAGAAACGGGAATTGGGCAAAATAAATAACGTAAAAACAGTATAAATTAAAACAAACGTTCTTTATTCGAACTGGCCACCCATTGTTTAAAAATAATATCGTTCGGTAAACAAACTTAAGATGATATGATCTTAACATATAAGTTCATCCTCAGCAATTGTGCCAAAAAACTATTGGAACTAATTCTTGCATTTGTAGGAAATCAATTATCACGCTACAAGAATCTATTTAAAACCAGCGAGCTATTACAGGCTTTGGTCAATCTCCCTCATGTTCTGATAAACCCGAATATTGCTAAAGAAGACGACATAAGGGGTAAGGAAACCCCAACGACAATATTTTAATTAAACTTCTAATTTGCATGCTCTAGATTTATATTAAACTATAAGTATTCTTATTAAAATGACCAAGCATGAAAACAACCAACTGTTATGCCTTATGTAGATCGGTGCCTAGATTCATTGGGCTATTATAGCAATTTAACAACAATTTTAATTATGAACAGAGATAAGGGGAAAAGGAAATTAGCATTCTTGACTTCATTCAAATGTCTTAACAAAACCAAAATTTAACTAATGAAAGAAATGTGTATAATACATTTAAATAATGTAACCCATTATACAGATACACATAATACTGAGACAAAGAAATTATAGGAATAATATTCATAATTGTATTGATTCATGGAAAAATTACATGCAAAGTGGGCAGAATGCCTTGTAACTCTATTTTTCTCAAAAGAATACACCAATACAATGGAGAATACTCTGTTCAAATAATGCAATATGTCTCTCCTACTCTCCTTATTCCAATTTGGTAACAGAAGAATCTCTGAATCCTAGGCTCAATAAGACTAGAAATATTATCAGTTTCTTAAACATTTTCCTATCATACAATCCTGCACAGCAAGGGGAGGAAGAAAGAATGAATAAAATAAAATAGACACAAAGAAATACAACAACACAACTAACAAGGCACTCAAGTATACCTCTTAGAAAAAATGCTATTCTCTAATTGCTTGATGTAGAATCTGTCCTCAGCTGCCTCTTCTTATAGCCTATGTTTCTTGATTCTGTTATTTTTGGTTTACTGCTGACTGTACACTTGTCAACGTCTTATTGAACCCGTTCTATATGTTGTCCAGCTGGTGCGGCTCTAAACTGACTGTTAAGGTTCTTCTCTGGACTGAAGGAAGCTCTTTGTTATTTTAATTTGGCCTTTTTGCTCTCTTTGATTAGCCCTAAAAACTAAGGATTCAACATTATATTTTTCCTTTTTTGTTCTACTTGTCCTGGCCACTACGCTTGGTTGTTAGGGATTGGCTAGGCTGTCATCATGAATTCTATACGAGGAACGAAGGGGAACTCGACATGATGGTGAAGACAAAGGGTGGCATGCCAGTGGAAAACATATGGAGTTGCACTAATCATGAGATAGAGTGAATAAGTAAGGATGGTGAGGATCTGATGGATGGAATAACGGGGGGTAAATGGTAAGAAGCGGTAGTGGGTGAGGGTGACATACTAGGAAAAATGTTAGGATGGTCAAGGAGGAATACCTAGGAGGAGGATGTCAGTGGTAAGTAGAAAGAAGGTGGGAATGGACAACAAGATCTAGAAGCACCTATAATTTACTTTCATAACTATACTCCATCGAAGTGCTCCCTTGGTAACTATATTTCGTCGAAGCGCGGATTGAATGACTTTTTGAAAATTGAAACCATGTTTTTTTCTTCACGCGCTTCATTTACCTTAAGTATTTGTAGAACAGAAAATGATAGAATTTGAATCCTTCATGCTTCATTGTTTTCTTTTGCTAATGCTTTAACTCTTCCTTACTGTCTCTTATTTATAAGCTTGTGACTATGCTTTGTAGTCTTCTTTTATGGTACATCATTATTATAGTGAGATAACAAATGTTTTGGTGGCATGCTTGAGCATCAAGATTTATCTTTTATTTGGTTTACCTTGTGTTTACCAAGGTACTGTCCATGGGATTTTCTTTGATTTCTTTGAATCTTTCCTTCCATGAGTATTCTTCTGGATTCATAGCTTCTGTGCGTACTATTTTGACTCCATATTGGCTATTGATTTTCATAATGTCTTTCAGTGTACCTTACTGTGAATGAGTCACTTATTTAATTTCTACCTTGATAATGTTGAAGGCATTTCTGTGAAGTAATCACCTTTCTTTGGAGGCTTGGTCCTTTGAATCTTTTTTACGGGTGATTTTACTAATTTTTTCTGGTTCGCGATCTTCATAGGTTCCGTCAGAGCGGTTTTTGGTGCTTTTAAACCTTTGAATCGTGCACTACCGTTGGATTGATCTTGGCTGAAGCGCATCTATTTTTATTCTGAAACCTGTATGATAGTTACTGTACCTGCTCTCATATAAGCACTTGAAATAATCTTGGTTTGTCAATCCTCTTTTACTCATGATTATCCAATGTTAATATTCATAATTTTAAACCTTAACAACTCGTTATTTAATTGATGGAAATCATATGATACGTGCATTTTTTGTTGTGATCACTGTTAGATCAAACTGTGGTGAGGCGCGATCGTTGGATCATGCAGATGCACATAGTTTTTAATAAATGATAAAAATCCCTACATACCTTAGGTCAATTAATCAACCTTTTGAAATAATAATGCTTATATTAACCTTCAATTATCTTCTCGTATGTGCACCATTGGATCTGGGGAGAAATGAGCATCGCTGTACAATTTGTGTATCATTAAAACATCTTCATTTAGCTTTCAATCCTTTGCCGCCACTACAAGCCTTCGTGACCATCGATTTTCGGATTAGTTTGGGCGCTATCGTTAGATTGCCAATAAGATGCCCACAATATAATCAATGTAAAAACTTTTGATTTTCTATTAATCATGATTAAGGTGAAAGGGGGGATTAGTCAATGTATTAAACCCTCTATAAACACAATTAATCTTTGTCTTTACCTTAGTCTTCATCTTACCATTCACGATTTCGGCACGACCATCATATCTGAGTGGAGACAAGTGTTGCCATCGGATTAAGTCAACCTGCAAGTTAGTTTAATCAAGGGTGTATAATACTAATCATGTTTAAGCTAAAATGAGGGAATTAGCTGATGTATTAAACCCTTGCTAATAACATGATTATCATTAATTAGTATTTTTTGAATCTTAACACTCCTTAATGTATTTTTAATTAGCGCGCCATCGTTAGATTTAAAACCGATCAAGCGCAACTGTTTGATCTTGGTAACCTATCTGACGATTAATCAATGGGGTGTATTATTTTAATATTGAATTTTCACAGGTGATTAATTTGGAACATGCGCGACCGTTGATCTGGATATCACATGGGCGCAATCGTTCGATCTATCAGACCTGCTCTGATTTTAACTTGACCTTGACCCATGACGACTTTTCTTAAACCTTTGACCTCTTAGAGGACGCGCAACCATTGATTTTAAAGATGATTGAGTGTTGTCATCTGATTCTTTAGACTTACTATTTAATCAGAACCTTTGACCATTATGGCTCATGTTTAATGCTTCGACTTTTTGGACAGTGCGCAACAATTGATTTGATCTTGGGGTCAGTGCGTTTGTCGATCTTGTTGAAGGTGCAAGGACTTTAATCACATTCATTTATTAGTTCATGACTTAACCTTCATGTTTTATTGTGAAAGTGCGTCCGTCGTATTTTTAAGATGATGCACTTTCGTACGATTTAATGAGAGATGTTCAATTTTTAAACCTTAGGTTAAACCTTATTGACCCTTTGACTTATCTTTTGGACTTCTATTTGAATGCACTTCCATTAGATTTATTCATGACGATGTGCTACTGTCCGATTAAGCCTAAGGTGCGATATTTTTACTTTTTGACCATGGCTTGACTTTTGAATTGTCCTTTGGTTTGATTTTATTAAAGCGTTGTCATCCGATTTCTTTTGGATCGAGCGCGGCCCTTGGATTAAATCTAAGGTGCTCGATTGTTAACTTGACGTGGTGCATACCCTTAGGTTTTGATTAATTAATATTTGCTTTAACCTTAGACCTTTTGGATTTTGAGACCATGGTGAATGCTTAACCGACTTATGATTTAAGGACTTTATTAATCAGTTTTAGGCCCAAGGAAAGATTTATGAAGGTCGAAATTTGTATTTAGGTTTTTAATTTGAAAATTTCTTCCCTAACCATTTGAGGTACTTTGATTTATACAATGAAGCCCACATTATTAAAAAAGCTAAGGTTAGACTTTATCAAACCAACCAATGAAAAATGGAATTACTCACAAAAAATTAAGCAATGACCAGCAGTATTAGCAGTTTTATTGAAACTAAAAATTTAACTTCAGGGGTTTAAAATTTGAGTCAAATTTGGCTCCAACAAGGACCATCCAAACGATAACACTCTTATGGTCTCAAGAGAAGGATGCTCTTGTTGAAGTACGAAAAATCAGAGTGAATATACAGATGCCTCTAGATACTTATCCCTCTATCAAAGTATCCCAAGCTCATTAAGTGATATATTCATGGAATTATGGGTACAGAACCTTTGGCCCAAAATTAGATTCTTCATTTGGTTTCTACTTCATATAAGGGTGCTAATAGGGGAAGAATTGATTAAAAGAGGATGCATGGGCCTTTCAAATGTGAGATGCATTAGGAGAATGAGGAAACAATCTCTCACCTTTTTCTAGAATATCCTATCACAATCAAACTATAGAAATAGATGGTCGCTTTTATAGGTACTCGTTGGTCTAAGATATCTTCTATAGAACAAATTTGGAGAGAGTGGCCTAAACAAGAGGAAATGGACCAACCCACTTGATGGATTTTTTGGGTGGAGATGACTCTCCTTTTGTGGGATTTATGGAAGGAGAGAAATAATCGTATCTTCAACCAGGAATATAGAGACAATCACTTTGTTTGGTAAAGTATCATAGCCAATATGAAGGATTTAATCCAATACCTATAAAAAGAGCCCCTTAATCCTAACAAAAAATGGATTCAAATAATATGTAGATTACAAGTGTCTTCAATGGTGGTTACATAAAAAAGAGTAACCCTAAATCATGCATAAGTAATCAAAACTAGTAATTGGAAACCTCCTCTAGTGGGACTAGGTAAGATTAATATGAATGGAGCCTCAAGGAGAAATCCAAGAAAAGCGAGTATAGGGAAAAAAATTACCTTTCGAATGGCACCCATGCTTTTATCTTTGTAAAAAACCTAGGTATCTTATCTAATAACCTAAGAGAGGGATATGCCACCTTAAGCGGATTACAAGAGGCTCTGAAGGTGGGGTGGAGAAAAATTCAAGTGGAACCAGACTCCCAAAATATGATTAACCACTTAAAAGGACTAGGTAAGAAAAAGAATAAAGATTGGAGAATACAAAGATACTTGAACAAATATAGGTGACCCAACAAGGTTTAGAGGTAGTGGAGTTTATACACATCTTTATAGATCATAACAGGATAGCAAATGAGAAGCAGATGTAATGGCTAATTGGGCTCTTGATTGAGGAGAATTTACTCGCTATGAATATCCTTGTAAATGGTGGCCTTAATGGTCTCAAGGGACTAGAAAAGCTCTTTTTTAAATTCTTACCATTAATGATAGTACTACTTCTTGTATATAGATTTATATATCCTTGCTTTACCTAATTACTTTTTATATATAATTGTAATAATTTAAATACCAAAGAAAATAGTCCCACTTCCTTTATTAAAACTTGACTTAAAAATATTTAGTTTTAAAAAAATAAAAAATTTAATATAATTTTTAACTAATTTATTTTTTAAATTAAAAAATAAATAAAACGTCTTTTATAGGGATTGTCTTCCATTTATCACTTTGCAAAATTTTGTGGTCTTATGTGTCGTATGTTTGTATGATATTTTAAAATACAAGTAGTAAAAAGTTGCGTCATAATTAAAAAATATAAAATATAAATAGCAAGTAACATTAAGTTTATACGTGTATGGTGGTTACTTTGATTTTTAATTTTAATTAACAACCCTTTGTAGAAAGGTTTTATAATAGAACATTTGAAATCAAAAATTTTGTTAAGATTTATAAGATGTTAAATTAGCTTATAAGAATTTATAGGTATTAAAAAGTTATTTTAAAATTAAAATAAAAGGGTCGAGGTGTAGACCAATTGGTTCATCCAAACCTCACAAGGGGGCGGAGGTCCAAGGTTCAAATTTCGGGCCTCGTCGGACTGAACGCTTGTCCTTTTCCTGGTGTTTTCAGCGGCGTAAAAGGTTTAAAATGATTGTGGCATGGTGATTATAGGGGCGGACTGCGCGAAGATCTGTGTGGCGGCTTCTAGGATGGACATCGCAGAATACTGTGGCGGCCATAAAAAGCTGGACAGCCTGCCCGGATTCGTGGCGGCTACCGATTCCACCATGTAAATTAAAAAAAACAAAAAAAAAAATTAAAATAAAATATAATATTAAACTTATGTTTTATCCTCAAGGGTTAGGTAGATTGGTAAGTGTAGATGTGGTTAGGCACTTACCAAGAAAAGACCTAGGTTCAAGCCTTGGGGGGAAGTCAACCTTTTGCAAAGGTAAGTAGTAGTCTGCTCTGAATCTTTTGAGTGCACGCCAAACCGAGGACGACACTATGAACCCCGAGCGACCGGTGGTTCTCATCTCACGTCGGATCAACAAAAACCCTGCACTTTGAACCCTATGTTTGTTGGGAGCAGTCCCTATCTTTGAACCCTGCGTTGGCCAATTACTAAAAATAGTGGTTCTAACGAACTCTCCCATGTAACCAAAAAAATATTATACTTATGTTTTTATGGTGATTAAATACATTTTAATTTTAAAACAATTATATATTGTAAAAGTTTGAAGTTTTATATGTTTATTCCAAGAAATGTTTATAGTTAAATATTTAAAATTAAAACTTTTATTAAGGTTATATGATATTAATAAAAAATTATAAGTAATATATTTATAATATTATTTTATTATAGAGGAGACTTAGGTTCAAACCTTTCGTATGTTCAATCTAGGGAAAAGGTAGTAGTCTAACTTGAGTCCGTTGAGTGTGCGCCAACTTGATGATGGTGGTACCAACCTCGAGCCATCGGGGGTCTCCCTCACTCCGAGTTATGTTTACCGAGGCGAGATAGGGATTATAGTGGTAGCACCATGATTTGACACTACAATCGGAAGCAATGCAACTTGACCATGTGACCAGTTATTCAAAAAGGAAAGGTAATTGCCAATTCCTATATGTATAAAAAATATATATTATTTTATTATAGTTTTAATTTTAATATATTATTTTTATAATATATATATAATTTTATATAACATTATATTAGTGCTATATTAAATCCCAAAATTAATGGTTAAATAGATGTAATATAAACCTAGAGATATTATACTTATTTTTAATCTCTTTTTATTCTACGTAACATGATATATAATATTTTTTTCTTACTATAAGATATACCAATATTAATGATTAATATACTTGTATTTTAATTTAGTGATACATATTTTTGTTTAATCAAATACTAAAAAGTGTTTAAGAAGTAGGATTTAATATCTTAATTGTTATATTCGACAAGGACAACACAGTGGTAAGAGAATTGGCAGCTTGGTATTTTTTTGGAGAGGTCCAAGGTTCAAACCACAGCATACCCAGAAAAGGATAGGTTGAATGGTAGCAACTGAGTGTTTGCCAATTAACTGCTATAGTGACAACATCTAATAAGATTATATATATATATATATATATATATTAATATATATATTATGACAGCTCCTAATAACCAACTTAAATATAAGTCTCTCTCACCTAACAACTTCATTCCAGATTACCTTTATTACAAAAATATTCTTTGTGGAGATCATTATAGACATTATAAAATGGAGTTATTAATAAAAAAATTGTCATACAATTTATTAAAAGAATTATAAAAAATATCTTTCTAATTCTTAGAATTTAATTTTTAATAAGACAAAACATTAATATTAGGGTCCAACAACTTGTTGACCTTCACAACTTTGAGATGGTCCTCAGGTAGACAAGATAGTAATGAATAAAAGTCTAAAAATTGAACCTACAAAAGTGAGTATGTGATGGATGCCTACTACCTTTATGGTAAAGGATCTTTTTTACAAGCATTGGAGTAGTAACCCTAGGAAACTCTTGCTTCAAGCTAGACTAAGTCTATTATGGTGTGAGAAATGACACAAATTAAATTTCATGCAAATTTGAAATGATGAAATATCTAGAATGCACAAGTGATGATCATAATATTTAAGGTAAAAGTGACCCTAGCGAGGCTTAGCAAGCAAGTATGCCCTAAGAAAAGGCGACACATTTATGTGTTACCATGAAGATCAAATGTATGGTATTGATGGTTGGATTTATACGTTACCACGAAGATCAAACATATGGTATTTATGTGTTATCTAAAAGACGACGATTTTTTACAAAATATTTAGTGGAAATGGGTTTTTAATATAGTTGTTTTAGTTATCCATATATAGTTGGTATTTATAAAATATTTCAAGTGATTGTTATGGATTTTAGTTTATAATGACTTCATGACAATTTTGGTATTTAGGGTTAAGCATTTACCATTTACATACATTGGATTTTTATGTTTGAGATTTGAACTTGAGTTTTTTTGGAAGATAATTTATCTTAAATACTTGAGTTTATCATTCATAGATGAAGAAATAATAAAATACAATAGATTTTATCATGCCTAAACTTGAAGAATTATTTAAAAATAATATTAATGAGAATTTAGAAGTAGATATGATTAGTGGAAAGTGAGGCATTAAAGCACTATTTACTATACAAACATAAACTATTCAACCTTATTCAAGATGGAATTTCCCTCACTACACCAAAAAAGGCTTTTAAGGACAACTAAAATATGATGGTTTTTTACAACGGTAAAAAATAGTCCTAATAGACCATAAGAGGGCGGTTTTAAACCATCCTCACCAAAAAAAGCTTTTAATAGTGCCTAAAAGATGATATTTTTTACGATGATAAAAAACCACCCTAATAGATCTAAGAGGGCGGTTTAAAATCACCCTCACAAAAAAAATCTTTTAACGATGCCTAAAATATGGTGGTTTTTTTACGATAGTAAAAAACTACCCTAATAGACCCTAAGATGGTTGTTTAAAACCGTCCTTTAATATATATATAAATAACATGCGAGAAAATCCCCTATATTTAATGTTTTCTCTTTACACAAGTTTATCAAGAGATCACTAGAATACTGACTGACTGCAACTATGAACGCCAATATTTCTCCATGTTATATTCTAACTAATTTAGAGAGTTGGTTGCAAATAGTCTATCTGGATTGGTTATTATTGAGTTCAAAGAATAAATTTGTGTAGCCTAAGAAATCTTCTTGCACTGAATTGAGGGAATCCTTTGCTGCATTGCATCTTCTTTACCATTGGTATGGTTAGGTGACTTCTTAGTCTTGAAATCATTGGATACAAGGAATCTTCTTTTGCGTTGTATTGTTTTCATCTAACTTCTTAGTTATCAAGTTATGGAGAGGTGGAAAACCTTTACACATGATTTAAGATGGTATATTTGAGTAATAAAGAACTAATATCCTAAAACCTATTTTTTGCCTTGATTTTTATGGAGATCTGTATAGGATTATAATGATTAGACATGATATTTAGATATTGGTTAATACTGGTGTCATGAGCAAGGGATTTCTACTTTTAATTGTCTACATCTATGCTTAGATGGTTTTGTTCAGAGTTCTAGGATGTAGATCAAACTCATTAGCCTCCTAAGTCAAAGGCAAGTCCACAATTATCCAAGTCAAAATGGCTTACATAGTTGAATTCAGTTGAGACTAGCAGAGACCCTAAATAGTATATATTATAGACAAGAGATAGTTTTGATTGAAAGGAAACTGAATTCTACAACTGATGAGCAACTATTTCTTGTTGTCACTGAATGGAAGTTCAAATTTTTTACTTTCATTTGAAGATTAGGTTTTTAAAATTTCTTGAATTTCTATGAATATATATTTTTAATTTTTTGTTTTCCACAATAAAATTAAAACCCTACATTTTACATAGAATCTAGATAAACAAAGGTTCATGAAAAAATCAGGCATGGAATTACACTAGGAAAATAAATAAGGATGATGTAGAAATAATTCATTGTGCTAGGCATATACATGGGGAATGAAGAAGTTGAAGTATCACCTTGTGAGAATTGCATGATTTGAGGCTTAGGCAAACAAGTTCCACAAGAGATGATGCAGGAAATGAATGTAAACTTGGAAGAAATAACATAAAGCAAAGGAACAGAGGAAGAAAGAAGACTAATTGGGAAGGTGTCATCTATTGAGGTCAGGGTTGGAAGTAGGGCAAGGTTACATACCTATGGGTCAACCTAGTTGATGACCTGTACTGATCTTAGATTAACATTTATAGGGATATGCTATGCTAGCTAGTCTATTACCACTCCTCATGAATTATGTACATTTTTTTGTCTTTCTTCTAGTCTGGTTCACAATTATCAATTGAAAGCCTTGTTTGGAACCAATTACAATAGGGTTATGCATAGCGGCTATTTATCACCAAATTGGCTAAAATTAGGATTTTCAAATTTTGGAATTGGCTAATATTTGGGACCCTTGACCAAGGCCCATTAGCCAAAAATTTGTGGGTGCAAATTTTTTTTGGGTTGATTTGCCCCAATTTTATAATAATTTGACCATTTTAAGTTTAAATTTCCAACATTACCCTTAATAATAGTGAACCTTCTACATGCATTTGGACACTATTCACCTAGATTTCGAAAATGATTCATTAAATTTTTATAAATACATTTTTGAGTAGATCCCTTACGCATAACCCTAAATTACAATATGCATGGGACAAGGAAAAAAATTGCCCTAATTACAATATGCAGGGGAATTATAGGTGAGAATTATTTGGCTAGGTGGGAAATTGCCCTAATGATGCTCTCCCTCCTCTCACACTTCACATGTAAAGACTCATAAGAATCAATGATAGGTTTGTATTTGTTGACAAGCAACACTAGCTGAGGTCATGAGGATAAGGTCTTAGGTAAGGTTAATTGTCTATAGATGAAAATCCACATAGTGTGGAAAATCTGAATCCTTAATATGCATTCCCTCATTGACATGATCCTAGCACATGAAGAATTTCTTTGCTTATCTAAAATAACTTGAAGTAGGATAGAGTATTTCAAAATTTGTAGGGATAAGATATGCTTTTTAGTAATATAATTAATGTACATATGTGAGGAGGTACTTGTTTGTTGTAATGATTATATGTACTTGTTTTATGAAATAATATTTCATGCCTAGTAAAATAATGTAAATGTTTTCTAGATGGATATGTAGCAATTACAACCATCTATATGGATTTTCATGTATGACTATGTTTTGTTACATAATCAATGTAATGTTGCTTCTTATGTATGTAGATTTTATTTACAAATGTTAAATTGTGAGTTATGATATTGGTTGAGTTGAAAGTTGATCCAAAAAGGCATCAAGAAAAGTGTTTCTTTTTGTTATTGATTTCTTATTAACATTGAATTCCATGGCTATGTAATGTATTATTGTACCTACTACTTAAAAGGATATTCCTATAGTATCTTATCACTTTTATGAATGGATAAGTGATGCCTAGAATATATAGGTTATTTTAGAAAAGAAGAAAGAGGTTATGTGTGACCTTGATATATTATTTCCCATAGTTTTGCAGGTTTCACAAAAGCATTGAAATCCCTACAAAAGTGTCAGGTAGTGCTTCTACAAAAGGGTGTTTCATTAGTATTTTTATAGTTTTGTATGCATAGTCTTTCATTGTGGGTTATTTGTGTCTATTTTGGTTTTACGATGTGTTTGTACAATATTTAGAGTGGAAATATGTACAAAAAAGACCAAGAAAGATACCACAAGTAGTTAAGGTTGTCACAATAAATCAGGAGTTAGTGATAGAGGCCTCACATGCTAGTAAGTACTTGAAATTTGATAGTGTTGTTCAATAGTGGTTGACCTAAGAATTTTATAATTGATCATGGTTTCATCGTAAACTATGGTGTATTGTAGAAACTAGTAGAAGATACCAGCTACAGAGTTCCATGAATGAGGAAGATAAGGAGGCAACCCATAACATGAATTTGATGGCAAGAATACTTGAAATGATGATGACAATGCTTTGGCTAATGAAGAAGGTACACAAACCGTATAAGAAATGTGCTCATGATATTGGTTACTTATTTTTGTCATATTATATGGCATAATGATGTTTGGATGGTGCCAAAATTATAGATGTTGATGCCAAGTCATCACACACTTCAAACACTAAATATCATAGAAAGAGAGATCCAACAAGATGTGCAGTAGAGTCAAGCAACATAGATAAGGTGGACATCATTTGAAATCTAAATGGATAGCCCATAGGAAAAAATTCTATTAAGTTTACATCTTACTTGGGGCTGATTGTGAGGGAGATTGTTCCTATCACCCATACAGACTGGATAGTAGTCGTAGTGGAAGTTAAAAACTAGTTATGGATACTCATTATGGTAACTTTCTAGCAAATGGAGTTCATAATGTCCATTTTGAATACTTATATAAATGTTGCATCTAATAAGATACTGGTTTGATGTAGCAAAAATATATCATTCTGAATGCAATGAAAAAATGGGTCTCAACTTGTGAAAAACCACTATGAGAAGTATGATAATAATGTAGATATAATTGCTAATCCCCAAAATCATGTATCACAAAAATATTGGGAAGCCTTTGTGAATGGCGGGAGTAGCGCTGAATTTAAGGCAAGTACCAACCAATATGCTATGGTAGTTCATACCATTGTTATGTTCATGTGAATTTTGTCAACCTTGCTCTCCCTAATGAATTTATATATTGGTTTATTCATTACATTGTAGATGGTGAGGCAAAGGAACAAACAAAATAGATCTTACAAATACATCATGTACACTTGCAATCGAAGATGATATGCCTAACTAGAGCATGAAATGGTATTCTATCATACTCATCCATTATTTGTGACAAACATAGCTATATTATTTTGTCATACAACTTATCCCCATGTCTCACCAACTATATATCTTGTAGAGGGAGAGCCAACGAAATGTAGAAACTCCACTACCAAGGGCAACTATGTGGATGACACCTCATAAAAAGAAGGATGAGGCTCCTGTTTGACCAAAAGTTGTAGAGACAATTGTAAGTGGCATTCCCTTGGAAATAGCAATACATTGAACTTCAAACCATTGTTATATTGATTTTTTTTTAACATGTTATCAGTTAACTATGCATGTGATATTTCCAAAAAATATTGGACGATGCAATATCATATGCAAGCTTTGTAAATCAATATATTAAGAATGATGCCCTCACCAAGGTTTTTGGACCCAATCGAAACACTACTAGATATCGACAAAATGTCAAAGGATGGCAAAACAATATCTTGAGAATTTAAAAAAAATGGGTATCAGGAACACATTATGGCTAGTAATGGATGAAAACAAGACATATCTTCCACCAGCACCCTATAATCTATCGAAGGTTGAGAAAGAAAGGGTTTGTTATACACTTTACAATATGAAAGTACCATATGGATATAGTTCGAATATTAGAAAACGTGTCTCTATGAAAGAACTTAAGATCTAGGGCTTGAAATCACATGACTATCATGTTCTCATGTAGTAGCTTCTTTCGGTAGCACTACAATATTTGCTTAATAAGCTACTATGACAAACCATTTTTTAGTTGTACATGTTGTATAGGGATATATGTGCTAAATAGGTGGATCCCATAAAAATAGAAAAATTATCGGTAGAGGTCATGGAGACATTATGTTTGCTCAAAAAGTACTTCTCCCTCATTTTTTGATATCATGGTGCACCTAACTGTTCACTTGGCGTGGGAGGTACATCTATGTAGACATATACAATATCGATGGATGTACCCTTTTAAGAGGTTTGTAAGTGTTCATTAGTTTCATGAGCCACCATTTTTATAATTTTTTTATGGTATCTTATCCACTCAAAATTGTTTGTTTTCTATCTTAGAAGTATAAATATTTTTAAGGGCTACGTAAAGAATTGAGCTAGACTTGAAGGTTGTATTGCCAAACATTATATTATCAAGAAATATGTTTCATTTTGTAGAGACTACATGAGATATACAAAAGAAATTGGCAATCACCATGGTCACAAAAAGGTATGGAGTGATGAGGATGAAGGAACTATAATCGATAAGAGGCCTTTATCCAATGGTGAAGACTTTTATTTGTATGAAAATTCTCATGAGAAAACCCATCAATGTGTCCCTTTTAACATGGATGAAGTTAAATCTTGGGTAGAGTAAGTAGATGTTTATTTGTTGCTATTATATATGGTCAAATATTAATTAGATCCAACTAAGGTTGAAAAAATTTGGGCCAAATAAGGAAGCACCTAAAGAGTATCAAGGAATCCAACCCCTGTGTAGTGAGAGATGAAGAGGTGTTGCAAAAAAACCATTATCAGATATTCATCACTTAACTACGAGATCAAGTTATTATCTGCTCTTTTGAATATGATCTTCGATATTTATATTGATCATTATGTACTGAATATCATGTAATATTCTGCAATCATCTTTAAACTATTCTTCTATGATTCAATTTTATAGAGAGGGAATGTAATATAATGACAACTCTAACACAATAAAATGGTTGGCATGTGGTCTGAGGAAATATGCAACCAAACATTCAAGCTATTTGATCAACGATTATAGATTTCATATCAAATATAAAGAGGAAAAAAGAACAACTCAAAACAACAATGTGTGTGTGTTGATGCTACTACTTTATCCAAAGCAAATGCAAAATACACAAACCCGATGCTTAAAATAGTCACATGTTACGTTTTTACTAGGAAATTAATCTTGTTGGATTACTATCGGTTTCAATACCCCCTATTCAAATGTGACTGGGTGAATGTTCTTGATATGAGAAATGGATGTAGAAAGGATGAAATGGGCTTCACATTGGTCAACGAGAATAGATTACTTGGCTAGGATAAACTAAAAGATTATCCATTTATCCTATCATCGCAAGCCAGACAAGTCTTTTATGTAAATAATACACTTGATAATAGCTGGTATGTGGTTCTCACATTACCTCCAAGATGGATCAAATGCACTGAAGCATACGAGGCAAAATATATCAATGTCTCTGGAGCAACATATTTCATTGAACCTGAAACTGCACAAGATAAAAACATAAAAAATGACAACATTCAATACATCCATGAAGAATGTGAGGGTACATGGTTGAAAGCCTAATTATTGTACTTCAAAAGTAGTTATAATTAATGGAAATAATTAACGAGTGCTATTAGATATTTTTTGTTCTATTTTTAGAAAATACTAGTAGATAATTAATGGGTAACCAAACTAGCAGTGAGGCAAGTAGGTATCCTGAGCATGAGGTTGGCCAGTCAAATACAAGAAGGTAATTTGGTAAAATAAAGAAAAAGAGAGAATGCAAGTGTTGCTAGGGCATAGGATTAAGAGTCTAATCATGCATGCATGTTGTAATGTGTTGAAATGAAGGTTTATTGTGTTGAGTGAGTGTTAGTTATGAAATTTATGTTCATGTTTGACTCTTAGTCCTAGTACTTAGTAGTAGTACTTGATTTTCATAGATGGATATTTATGTATCTAATAGCTGAAAGTCTCAAGATAGCATCTAACCTCATCTCTAATGGTCAGTGTGGGTAGGGATGTTTAGACATCTTCCTATTATATGGAGGGCTCAAGTTGTGCATTCACCTATATCTATAATTCTAATTTAATTTTGAATGATTGTTTGCACTTTAAGTAAACCCTAAGAGGGAGGTTTTAAATCACCCTAATAGAACCAAGAGGGCAGCTTTAAACCACCCTCATAGTGATAAACTAAGGTAGTTTTCAAGGCGGTTTTTAACTACCCTAATAGACCCTAAGAGGGTGGTTTTTTGAGGTTTTTTTTAATCACCCTCGTATGCTACAAACTTTTTACAATGCCCTCATATATGGTGGCTGAATAACTGCCCTTAAAGACCATTTTTGGTGTAGTGAACCTAGACAACTTTGATTTTTCCCCAGCTATGGGTAGTTGGTAGCACCACTAAACATAGAGTGTCCCCTTGTTCAAGCCACCCTTTCTAGATTAAAGGGATGTTGTTTTGATTAGGAACTTCTTGATTAGATATATGGTGTATAGAAAACCATCTAAAGCTCATCATATCATTTGACTTGTTGGAAACAATCATGATCTCAATATTTACAAGTGTCTCATATATATACCAAGGTTGTTTACATGTTGAGTCTATGTCTTTATTATTATCATCACAAAGTTGTCACCTTGTCTTTATTGTTATCTTCACAAATATGTCACCTTGCCATCATATCTTGGTCTCAGCAAGTTTGACATCAAATAGGTAGTTGGCGGCATAGACCATAAAGAGTCAGATACTGAAAGGCATTTTATTCTTGAAATAATCCTTATTGTTAAACTGTAACTGATTTATATTTTTATAATTACATTTCTTATACCTAGCTAAAAAAAACATTTGGATACTTGGGTCGATAACCAATGTCATGTGCAAACTCTCCTCTCTATATATATAACTTTATAAGCCTACAAGTGAATAAATAACAAGTGAAGTGGGTCATTGAAGACTCTTGGTAGATCTTTTCATTAATGATCCATATTTGCAAAGTGTTAATTTATAAGTTCCACTCGCACTAATTCTATATGTATTTACATTGTAGCAAGCCTATCACAAGTATAGTGTGTTTAAGGTCTAATATTGGGGTTTAAAAGATAAATTGTGGAATTATATTTATTTTAATTTATTGTTGAGTCTTTAGTATCATTAACGGTTGACTTATTTTTAGTCATAATTTACGGGTTCTCCAAGATCTTCACCCTCAAGATTATAATATATATATATATATATATATATATTAAAAATAAAAAAATATACATAAAAATATATAAAGACATTTGGGAATAAATCACAATAAAAGTGGTAAAGTTGCTTTTGAAAATGGAACACTGTAGCAAGTGTATCAATAGTTTATAGGTGTGTGAGAATAAACCACAAATGAAAGTGGAACATTGGCTGAAGAGTTTGGCTTGGTCCTTTGATAAGGACACATATCACAAGCATGGAGTTAAAAGTTCCATTCACATATACCTTTAACTTCATTCACATATACCTTTTCTCAGTTCTCCTCTCTTTCCCCTTCGACACAGATTGGCAAGACTCAATTTACTACAAGCTTGATCAAAGCTTTAGAAATTTAAAACAAATACACATTGAACTACCCAAGTGAAAAATTTCCTTGCTCCTACAAGGGGTCTCACACATACCAGATGTGTGGTATCTTGGCTAACCTTTACCTTTTTATATTTATACCAGACACTAGGATGTAATGCTCTGCTTCTTCTAAATTTATGGCTTATTGTTATAGAGTTATACATGAAAGAGTCTTCATTTTGTTTTTATTTTCAAAATGTAATGTCATAATTAAAAAAATTATGCATATTCAATTGGCTATTCTAGAAAACTAAAAGGATGTTATTCTTACGTAGTCATCATTTATGGGTTCTCCAAGATCTTCACCCTCAACATTATAATATATATATATATATATATATATTAGAAATAAACAAGTATACATAAAAATGTTAGAATATTATTATTGTTATAATTTGCACTATGCCTATAATTGACAGGTTGACATTCGTCTTCTGCCAATTGTCCCTGTCTTCAGTTTGAGTTGGAGTGGTGTCTTCTGAAAGACACTTGGAGTGGAGCTTATGACACTTGTCATATCTCCCTCCTAAGCTTGATGCTTATATATTGTAAGATAACTTGTAAATAATGTGTGCCTTATTTTTCAATCCTATCATCTGGTATCAGAGCGGTGAGATCCACCTGAAGGAGTTTAGGGTTTGATTTTTTTTTAGGATTGAAATTTTTTTCTTTCGAAGTATCCTCTTCACTTGCTAAGTTGAACCTGTGAAAGAGAAACGAAAGGAAATTTTTTTAGGTCATTGAAATTTTTTTGAGGAAGGATCTATAATGTGTGGTTTTCGTCTATTTTTTAGGCAAGATCCATTTTAGCCTGTTGCTACTCTCAAACCTGTCATTAGGACGCTTAGAAAACAGCCGTCGGAGTTTTTCAACAGTCTAAAATTTCACGCTGGATCTGAAGGAGAAATTAAGGCCTGTAACGAGAAAATAAAGCAGATATTGCACAGGGTTTGTGGAGTTTGTGATAAGTGTTCTGTTATGCCATTGATTGATGTGTAGTCCGAGGATAGTACTAGATCACCATAGCAATCTGAAGAATCCTATTTGTTTATTGAAAGGAGTCCGGGTGAGCCGAGGAATCTCATTTACTTCATTACAGATCTAGATACCAGCCAAGTTATGGAAGCTTTTGCCCATATTGTTTTTTGGTGTAAAAACCTTCTCTCAATCAAGCGAGGGCACACAAATCTAATGATACGTGGGGAGTTGAAGATCCAAGACGCCAACAGATAACACGAGGAGGTAAAATTTCAAAATACGCTTGTTTTTTGTTGACCTGTGTTGAAGCCGGTGTGTCCATCTACAGTTTCATTGCAAGATTTTTTCCCGATAGATCTATTCTAAAGCCCTATCAACAACAAACAACACTAGAAGTTGATCTGTGACCAGAAGACTGATGTAATGTGATAGTTCATCGGTGTAAAATTCTATCATAGTTCCTATAAGCAAGGAAGAATTGCAGGTTTGCATTGCTGTAGAAAGTGAATGCACATAAGCACATACGCATAGCTCCAAAGAGTGCATATTTTTTTTTTAACTTGTGCATGATGTTCAAATAGTGCGTTACTTTTAGAAAAATTGGATTAGTTTTTATTGATGATTTGTATACATGGGCATTGATTATTGGAAAAGTGTCCACTATGAACGTGGTTTTAAAACTTCATTGTGACCTGAAGACCTCGCGTGAAGACTGGTTCTGCGAAAGAAGGCTAGCAGATGTGTTGATAATCACAAAACTGTGCGATGGCAACTCTCATGTGGTTGTTTATTGATGATCATTTGTTGTGATTGTGTGTTGTTTCTATAAGTGTACTTTCAGAGCGGAGGAAGGAGAGCGGACCGCCACGACAGGACCCACTGATATCTGCGGCAATTTGGAGAGTTGGAACAATGTGTTTTATCATATGAAACGTGGCCAGAGCATGTGAATCTTATGCCTAAAATCAAATCCGGAGTTAAACTAAATGTTGCTGCCTGTAGATGTCGTGGAGATGCCAGTTTGTTAAAAATTTCCCACCAGCCTATAATTTCAAAAATCTTCCCACAAAAACCACCGCTTTATGAACGTGGGCTTTCGAAGGTAATACTAAGAAGAGAATGTGCATTGTAGAAGGTAGTTTTTTAATTGTTTTTTAAAAACTACCATTATTTTAATTGTTTTTATGTAAAGGGGGCAAAATCAATTACAAAGCTATTGTAAAGTTTCATTAGTACTACATTTTATAAAAACTCCACAATAAAGCAACATATTGTAGAGCACAACTCGGATGGGTGACCAATTGGGAATGTCCCGGAGCTGCACACAATTTTTGAGGGTCATTATTTTTTGCCATTTTGAAGCATAATTTTATATCCAACTATAGGCTTATATATAGTCGTTGGAAAGAGAATTTCAAGGGGGATCCATTGGTGAAATTTGTTTTCAGTTTTGAGATCATTTACTCAACTGAATTTTAAGTCAAAGATGAGATTGTAAAAAGAGTGCATTTTCGGTTGCATCCGACACTCTTGGTTGATAATTTGGCAAAATAGTAAGGGGATCAATTCTAAGTCTTTGGGGGGACATTATGCCAAGTTATTCATTGAATTTGGCAAGTTTGGAGGTAATCTTGTAAGTGAAGGCATTGATCTTGTACAATCTTTTGGAGGTACATTTGGGGCTAATTTTTTAGCCAAGTTTCTAATACAAATCATCCTATCAAAGGGTGATTTAGGGTCCCTTGTCCCTTGTCGATGGATTCATTTTGTGGCACTCTCTTGGCCATTAGGTGTTTGTTGCTTGCATCTTCTATTTGGGCTTTGTCTACATTTTATGCTTGCTATTACCCTTGCATGACTTTGGATTTTATAATTGTAATCAAGTGTAGTTCCATTTCATACACACTTGAAACTAAGCCATATACAAGCAAGCAAACACATACATGCAAATTCTTATAAAGAAATAGTACATTGGCACATCTATTGTAACAATTCTACAAAAAACCAGCATCACATTTTTATAACTGCCTATTTTCCACGTATCAAATGCTCAAATACTTATAGTCTCCCTCATGTAAGAGCAGGTATATTGAGTAGTTTGGTATAAAGGTCTGGCAGGTTATTCCCTTTCAGAATCGCCTATGTTCCACATATCAACTACTCAAATGCTTATAGTGTCCCTCACGTAAGGGAAGGTATATTGAGAATTTTGGTATAAAGGTTTGGCAAAATTCTAATTATTACTCTCTTTGGATAGAAAAATGCACTTATGTTCAACTTAACCCTCCCACTATTGGAATCACTTGAAGATTCAGAGTGGAAAAACTAGGCAAACCCTCCTCTGGATCTTCAGTGGTGTACCCTAGATTTTTTTGAGGGCTCTAATTTGGCATTTGTCATTCTTACTTCATCCTTTGTTGAGCTCCCTTTTCTTTTGATCCTTTTCTAAATCATGGCTACTACAAATCTATTAAGTGGACTTACAAAGAAACTTGAAGGAGCACAAACTTTTACAAATTGGAAGTATGATATGGAATCAATATTAATGATGAATGACATATGGGACTTTGTGAAATATAGGCAGGCTAATGAAGACCCACTAAATGCACCTACAAACCCTAAAGAAAAAGCATAATTTGAGAAGAATTCCAATATAGTTTTAAGTCAAACCAAGCTAGCTACAATAATTAAATGCAGAGAAACTGTAAGGGCTGCAAAAAAACCTAAACAAGCATGGGATGCTCTCAATAGATTGTTTGATAGGCCAAGTCAAGATAATATTTTGTATCTCAAACAAAAATCGCTCAATGTATGTATGAAAGGCTCACTTACCGATTATCTTATGGAAGTGAAGTCTATTAAGAATGATTTCTTAGCTATTGGTAAAACCCTAGATGATAATGAGTTAATTCCAATAATGTTGCATGGTCTTCCTTCAAAGTTTCACTCCTATGCTACCATGTTAGACTTGAGTGGTAAAACAATGAATTCCACACTTGAGGATATTGAGATCCTACTTAAGAAACATGAGCAAGCCCTAATCAAATATGAAGAAATTGAAGCCACATCAACAACTTTTGCCACCAAGGCAACTTTACAACCTAAACAAAACAAAGGTCAAAATCAGCATAATCAGTATCAAAGGGGTAGACAACATCAGAGATACCCACAGTACCAACAGTAGCCAAATCAACAGTACCAACAACATCCACATCAGCAACAGTACAAGCAACAATAAAATCAGCAGTACCATCAGCAACCACATCAGCAGCAGTACCAGCAACAACCAAGATGGCAAACAAGACCTCAAGTGGGTCAAAACAACAATAAAAAAGGGTGTGAATATTATGGAAAATGGAATCATAATGTTTCTAATTTCTATAAAAGGCAAAGAGAACAGGGAGAACCACAAAATAATAATTTTAACACATTGTATGCAACCAACCAAGTTAACATTGAAGATAAAGAATGTTGGTATATTGATTCTGGAGCAGAAAAGCACATGACAGGAAGGTAAGATTGGTTGACCAAGGTTCAACCTACATAAAATTAATTCATTACTTTTGGTGATGAAAGTGCTCTACCCATTGAAGGTGTTGGGTAGGCACCACTTACTTTGCATGATGGTAATAATGTTCCTGCAACAGATGTTTTGTATGTGCCTAGTCTTAAAAGGAGTCTTCTTTCTATTGGACAACTTACAGATAAGGGCTATAACGTCTATTTTGAAAAATACAAATGCTACATTAAGGAATCCAATGGCAATTTCAAGGCCATGGGAGTCAAAAATTATGGTGTTTACTACCTCCTTACAAAATATGTAACACAAACATCTTTGCATACAACAACTACTTTCTCTTTGGAGTACATATGGCATGAAATATTGGGACATTTAAATTTTAATAATCTTAAAATTATGGCTACAAAAGTATTAGTTAAAGGACTTCCACATCTTAAGTAGTCAAAATGTTTTTGTGAGCCATGTGTAATAGCCAAAACACCATAGGCAACCATTTGAAATAGGAAAGGCATGGAGAGCCAATAGACCTTTGCAATTGGTTCATTTAGACATTTGTGGGCCAATGTCATGTTCAATATTATACTGGGGCTAAATACTACATCACTTTCATTGATGATTACAGTAGAAAGGTATGGATCTACCTAATTCAATATAAGTGGCAAGACCTTGATAAGTTCAAAGAATTCATCGCACTTGTTGAAAGAAAAAGTAGCTATCAAATCTCCACCTTAAGATCAAATAATGGTGGAGAATATGTCTCCAATGAATTCTTTAATTTTTGTAAGTATCATGGGATAAGGAGGCAATTCACAACCCCTTATACCCTGCAACAAAATGGAGTTGCTGAGAGGATGAATCAAATAATCACAAATAGGTCAAAATCAATGTTACATGCTGCTATATTACCTAACTCATTTTGGAGAGAAGTTGTTCTTACTACTGCATACTTGACTAATAGGTCATACACAAAGGCCTTACATGAAATAACACCTGAAGAAGCATGGAGTGGAAGAACGCCCTATGTGGGCCATTTGAGAATCTTTGGATGTGATGCCTATGCTCATATTCCTCATAATAAAAGAAAGAAGTGTTGGATGTGTCTCATTCTTTTCTGAAAAAGAATTGTACGAAAGACACTACAGCGCAAAAGATGACGGGTAGGGGGGGTCCGGGGGGGCCGGAGGCCCCCAAGGACCCTCGGCTATGGTAAAGGTGATTACATAATAGGTGATGGCTCGGGGTGCGTAGGGGGACGCCCTCAGATACGGTGAAAGTGATTGAAGCCGACGAAGCCGACGCCAAAATTTTCACCTACTTTTATCGCTACTTTTCACCTACTTTTATCGCTACTTTTGGAGCGACCCTCGGGATTCCCACGGTTGGTGGGTGGTTAGTGGGTGTGGGTGGTTTAGCCCATGGTGTTGTATCCACGGTACCCTAATACCACTTGGTGGTTTAGGGTTGTATGAGTTTCCTTATATAATTATTGTAATGTCTCGTTTTAGGGACAAGAGAGAGAATAATATATCAAGGAGGATAGACTCTTGTTTGTTTGGACTAGCCCAAATTGGGTGAACTAGGGTAAATCTTGTGTGTTATATGTGCATTGAATGGTGTCATTATTTCCTTAGTTATTATTTTTGCATTATTTCTAGAATATGTTTCTGTAAATTCTCTTCATTTGGTATCAGAGCCAAGTCATTAGCCATAGGGGGACACCTTTATTGCTAGGGTTTAAATCTGTTTGAAGAAGATCTAGGGTTTCTAGGAGTGAGAGGAAACCTATTATGGAGTGGGAGTTATGCAAAAGGAGTTTGAAGGAAAAATCTCAGGAAATCATTCAAGGATAAAGATCGAGAAATTTGACGGCAAAATTTTTGAGCTATGGAAGTTAAAGATGGAAGATATGCTCATGGATAGAGATCACTGGGATGCAATTTCAGAAACAACAAAACCTACGGGTACTTTCGATGAAGATTGGGAGAAGATGAATCAAAAAGCAAGGAGTTTGATTCGACTATGTCTTGCAGATTCGGTGCTCATCAATGTTTCGGGAGAAGCTACAGCAAAGGATCTCTGGGAGAGGTTAGGGGCTTTGTATCAATCGAAGTCCCTAGTGAACAAATTATTCCTCAGAAAGAAACTGTACAATCTTAGGATGCATGACGGGGATTCGGTTGCGAGATCATCCGAATGCATTCAATGCGGTGGTAATTCAACTAACATCTCGTAGAAATTAAGTTGAGTGAGGAAGATAAATGCATTACTTTGTTATGCTCTTTACCAGATTCATGAGATAACTTAGTAGTAGCAATTGGTAGTACAACTTCATCCACATTGAAGTTTGAAGATATAGTGGCATCTCTATTATCCGAGGATATGAGGAGAAAAGCCATGGAGGGCACATCTAAGGAAGCCCTAACGGTGAGAGGGCGTGCCAAGGAGAAGGACAAATCTAGATATGGTGATAGGTCTAAGTCTAAAGGTAGATCCAAGTCTCGGGGGAAGTTTGAGAGAAAATGCTAGAATTGTGGCAAGCCTGGTCATATGAAGAAGGATTGCAGATCAAAGAAAGCTAAGTCTGGAAAAAATTCTGATGAATCGACTTCCACAAAGATGAATAAATCCATTGATGAAGCAGGGGATGTATATCTGGCATCCTGCTCATCATGCTCCACACGATCAGATAAAAATGATTGGTTGATTGATACTGGTGCCTCTTTTCATATGACTCCTCATAGAGGGTGGTTCAGTGAATATGAAAGATATGATGGAGGGGAGGTACTATTGGGAGATGATTCACCACTCAGAATTATGGGTTGTGGAAGAGTGAAAATTTTGCTGCAAGATGGTAGGGTTAAGACCCTACCAGGTGTGATGCATATTTCGAGACTTGCTAAAAATTTGATTTCGGTAAGCAAAATGGCCAATGCAGCAGTGAATGTCAGTTTTGGCAAGGATTCATGCAAAATGGTTCGTGGATCAATGGGGTTGGCAAGGGGAGTTCGGATTGGAACATTGTATAAGCTATTGGGAAGAACTATGACAAATGAGTGCAATAGCTCAACTGTTCTTGAGGTTGATTCTGATAAAAGCTCAACACTCTAGCATCAAAGGATGGGACATATTGGAGAAAAGGGATTGCGTACCCTGTACACAAAAGGTATGGTTCATGGTATCCCTAATTACTCAATGTTTTTCGAGTTTTGTGAACATTGTATTTATGGTAAACGAGAATCGGGTTAGTTTTCCATCTGGTGCCACAAGATCTAGTGGGGTACTAGATTTGATCCACAATGATATTTTTGGTCCTGTTCCTATGCCGTCTCTTGGAAAATCATGGTATTATGCTTCCTTTGTTGATGATTTTTCAAGATATGCATGGATTTACTTTCTTAAGAGCAAAGATGAAGTGTTTGAAAAATTTAAGGAATTTAAAGCACTTGTTGAGAATCAAACCGATAAAAGGATTAAGGTGTTGAGGTCTGATAATGGAGGGGAATATTGTTCTAATATATTTGAGAAATTTTGTAAGCAATGTGGTATTGCAAGACAGAAGACTACTCCATATACACCTCAATAGAATGGAGTTGTAGAGAGGTTGAACAGATCACTGATGGAGAAGGCTAGAAGTATGCTCAGTGGTGCAGGTTTGGCATAGGAATTTTGGGCAGAAGTAGTGAGTGCAGCATGCTACTTGCAAAATCGTTCACCTACATCAGAATTGCCGGATCAAACTCCATTTGAAGCTCTATTTGGTAAGAAACCTTCTATTTCACATCTCAGAGTTTTTGGCTATGATGCATACATGCATATTCCAAAGGAGAAAAGAAGTAAGCTAGATAATAAGGCTATTAAATGTATCTTTATTGGTTATAAAGATGGTGTTAAAGGATATAAGCTTTGGAATCCAAAAACTAAAAGTACAGTGTACAATAGAGATGTGGTGTTTAGGGAGATGATCAGTGATTCCAGGAAGGTAGTTACAGAAGAGGAACCCGGAACGGTCCAATTTGATCTCATAGAAAACTATCAGATAGTATAGGATCTGGAAGAGGAGCATACAAATGAGGATATGGAAGAGGAGCATACAGGTGAGGATCTAAAAGAGGATGAAGAAGAGGTTCATACACCCGTGGTAAGGAGATCAACACGGGAAAGGAAGCAACCTGAAAGGTACAGTCCATATGCTTTTCCTACGTCTTTTGTACTATTTGTTACTGATGAAGATCCTAGAATAGTTAGAGAAGCTGTTAATTTTGGAGAGGCAAACCGTTGGGAAGAGGCCATGGATGAGGAAATGATGTCCCTGAAAATGATGTCCCTGAAAAATAATAGAACATGGGATTTAGTGAAATTACCAAGTGGTAGGAAAGCAATAGGTTGCAAGTGGATCTTTAAGAAGAAGTAGAATGCTGAAGGTAAAGTGGAGAAATATAAAGCTCGCCTGGTTGCTAAAGGTTTTTTCCAGGTTGAAGGAATTGATTATGGTGAAGTTTTTTCTCCCGTTGCAAAGCTAACATCAATTAGATTTATGTTAGGCTGTAGCTACTTGCATTTGATCTTGAAATAGAACATATGGATGTGAAAGCGCATTCCTTCATGAAGATTTGGAGGAAGAAATCTATATGAGGTAGCTCTGAAGGTTTCACCATTGCAGGGAAAGGAGGATCTAGTATGTAAGTTAAAGAAATCATTGTATGGACTGAAACAATCACCTAGAATGTGGTACCAAAAATTTGATACTTATGTTTTAGGAATTGGTTTTGTTCGTAGCAATGCTGGTCATCGTGTGTATTCAAAGAAAATTGGTAATGTAATTGTCATTATAGTTCTTTATGTTGATGACATGTTACTAATTGGAAATAGCAAGAAACTGGTCAGGGAAGTAAAGTCTCAATTGGCATCGCAGTTTGACATGAAGGATCTTGGCCCTACAAATTTTATATTGGGTATGCAAATAAAAAGAGATTGCTCTAACAGAAAGTTGTGGTTGGATCAGAAAAAGTATGTTGAGACAGTGTTGAAAAGGTTCAATATGTAGGATTGCAAACCGGTGAAGGTACCTATTTCTTTAGGTGAAAAATTGTCTGCTGAAAAATGTCCAAAAACAGAAGAAGAGGTAGAGGAAATGTCACATATTCCTTATGCAAATGTTGTAGGTAGTTTAATGTATGCCATGGTTTGTACTAGAGCAGACATTGCCCATGCAGTGGAAGTCTTGAGTCGATATATGTCTAAACCTAGTAAAGAGCATTGGACTGCTGTGAAAAGGGTTTTCAGATATTTGCGTGGCACCTCTGATTTTACAATCTGCTATGAGGGTACAGGTAAAGAAAATAGACAATTGGATATAGAAGGGTTTGTTGATGCAGATTAGGTGGAGATCCGGACAGGAGAAGATCTACTAGTGCTTATGTATTCAATTTGTTCGTAGGGGCCATTAGTTGGATGAGCAAGAGGCATACTGTTGTTGCTCTTTCAACTACTGAAGCTGAGTATATGGCAGCCACTGATGCAAGTAAGGAAGTCGTATGGCTACAAAGACTATGTGCTGAAATTGGGTTCTTTCAAGGAGCTATGAAGATAAACTGTGACAGTCAGAGTGCCATATTTTTGGCAAAGAACCCTGCTTACCATTCAAGAATGAAGCACATTGATACAAAGTTCCATTTATGTAGGGACATGCTTGAATAGAAGAAAGTGTTGCTGGAAAAGGTAGACACCAAGGAAAATGTTGTAGATGCTTTAACCAAGGCTGTAAGCACTGAAAAGTTTAGATTCTATAAAATTGAAATGGGTCTGGCAAAGTATTCAACAAGTGGGAGAATGTTGGATGTGTCTCATTCTTTTCTAGAAAAGAATTGTACGACAGGCACTACAGCGTAAAAGACGACGGGTAGGGGGGGTCCGGGGGGGCCAAAGGTCCCCAAGGACCCTCAGCTATAGTAAAGGTGATTACGTAATAGGTGATGGCTCAAGGTGCGTAGGGGAAAACCCTCGGATACAGTGAAAGCGATTGAAGTCGACGAAGCCAGCGCCAAAATTTTCACCTACTTTTATCGCTACTTTTCCCCTACTTTTATTGCTACTTTTGGAGCGACCCTTGGGATTCCCATGGTTGGTGGGTGTTTAGTGGGTGTGGGTGGTTTAGCCCATGGTGTTGTATCCACGGTACCCTAATACCACTTGGTGGTTTAGGGTTGTATGAGTTTCCTTATATAATTATTGTAATGTCTCGTTTTAGGGATAAGAGAGAGAATAATATATCAAGGAGGATAGACTCTTGTTTTTTGGACTAGCCCAAATTGGGTGAACCAGGGTAAATCTTGTGTGTTATATGTGCATTGAATGGTGTCATTATTTCCTTAGTTATTATTTTTGCATTATTTCTAGAATATGTTTCTGTAAATTCTCTTCAAGAAGTTTGATGATAAGAGCAAAAAATGCATCTTTGTTGGCTATAGTGATAGTGCCAAAGCATATAAATTATATGAACCTATTTCCAAGAAAATAATTTTATCTAGGGATGTTACCTTTCATGAGTATCCCCCATATAATCCTCCTAAGGTCCCTACTTTAGAAATAACTAATGAAATAGTTGCTTCATTCATGCATACAATATCATCTAGTCCTTCTCCTTCACTCATAAATCAAGAAATTCATCCACAAGAAGAAATTCCTACAAATGATCCATGTCCTCCATATCCTCCTCCTAATGATCAAGTAACATCATCCAAACCTTTACCCAAGTGGGTTCAAGCTACAATAGATGAATCCCAAAATTATTTTCCCACCTATACAGGTAAAAGGCATTCAGCCCTAAGACACCAAGTGAATTATGCCCTAATGGCCAAAGTCCTTAGCCAACCTGAACCTTCTAATGTGAAAGAAGCACTTGGTGATCCTAAATGGGTTCATGTCATGGATCAAGAATTAGATTCCATTGAAAAAAATCACACTTGGGAGTTAGTTGATTTACCCAAAGTAAAATATACCATTGGCACAAAATGGGTATACAAAGCAAAATATAAAGCAGATGGCTCACTAGATCGCTACAAGGCTCGCCTAGTAGCTCAAGGCTATAAGCAACAAGAGGGAATTGATAATGAGGAGACCTTTGCTCATGTGGCTAAGATGACTACAATCAGGACAGTTATTGCTATGGCAACTCAAAAACATTGGCCAATATATCAAATGGATGTCAAAAGTGTATTTCTCAATGGTCATTTGAAGGAGGAAGTGTATGTGAAACAACCACCAGGGTACACAGTTGAAGGCCAAAACAAAAAAGTCCTCAGATTAAAGAAAGCTCTATATGGGTTGAAGCAAGCACCCCGAGCTTGGTATGCAAAGATTGACTCCTATTTTCTCAACCTTGGTTTCACTAGATCTACAGTAGAATCTACTCTCTATGTGAAACATTGGAGGAACCACATAATTTTGGTTACATTGTATGTGGATGATCTTCTCATTACAGGTGATGACATATAAGGAATAAGGTTGCTTAAGGAGGACTTATGCAAGAACTTTGAGATGACAGATTTAGGCCTCCTCCACTATTGCTTAGGCATAGAGGTATAGCAATAGCCTGGTAAGATTTTTATCTCATAGGCTAAATACATTCAGTCTATTTTGGAAAGGTTTCGCATGGAGGAGTGTAAGCCCTCTCTCACTCCCATGGAAACCAGGTTGAAATTGGTCAATAGTGATGATGAAGAAAGGGTTGATGGTACCCTTTACAGGAAGCTAGTTGGAAGTTTGATCTACTTAACTTCAACTAGACCAGATATTTGCTATTCAGTTGGCCTTATTTCCATATTCATGCAAGATCCTAAGAAGAGCCATTGGATAGAAACTAAGAGGATTGTGAGATTCCTCAAGGTCACACCTCATCATGGCCTTATCTATACATCAAGTGATGATTTTTCATTGGTTGGCTACACAGATTCAGATTGGGCTAGTTGTCCTGAAACTAGAAGATCCACATCAGGTTATTGCTTTCAGTTGGGCTAGGGCTCTATTTCATGGAGCACAAAGAAGGAGAACATAGTTTCATTATCTTCAGCAGAAGCTGAATATAGAGCAGTAGTTGAGGCAACTAAGGAGGCAATATGGTTGAGGCAATTACTTCAGGATATTGGGCTATTCATACACGATCGAACATATATATATTGTGATAATCAAAGTACCATCAAGATGACCAAGAATCCAGTTTTCCATGCTAGAACAAAACACATTGAGATCCATCATAACTTCATCAGAGAAATGGTCCAAGAAGATATTATACACATGGAGTATGTACCAAATCAATATCAAGTAGTAGACATCTTCACCAAATCACTTGGGAAAGACAAGTTTTATCAGTTTAGCAATTTGCTATATCTATGTAAAAGAAGTCAACATTAAGGGGGAATGTTATCTAATGTTGACTTATATTTTTAGGATAGTGCACATTAAGGGGGAATGTTAGAATATTATTATTGTTATAATGTGCACTATGCCTATAATTGACAGGTTGACATTTATCTTCTGCTAAATTTTGGGACTATAATGGAATGAACAAGATGAGATAATTATACAAGAGATAAGTTACAATATATAGGCAAGAGCCTATAAGAAAAACATGAAACTTGTCAAGGAAACTCACAAGTGTTAAGGTGAAGGTATAGTGCACATTAGGATCTTCTAAAATTTCCCCTTAATGTGCATTATCCTAACTAAAGAAACAAAATAAGTCAACATTAGGTAACAATCCCCCTTAATGTTGACTTCATTAAAAGAACCCTATCATCCTCCTTTATTACATGATTTGGTCTAGGCTCGTTCTCTTTGTGCTTGACTCTCCAACTATGAATAATGCTATATCAACAGTGTATACATCTTGTTATGTTGCCATAGGGTCAGTCACTTCCTTGGATCTGTTACCATCTAAGTGCCTCAGGGTCATCATGGGTACCTCAGGGTCAGCCACTTCTAGGTCTGTTTCCTCTATAGGTCATCCTCATAGGATGTTGCCTCTCGTAGGTCACTGACTAGATTCACCATGAATATCAAATCCCTCATAATGGTGAAGTTAATCTAGAAGGTGTCGATCTCTACCGAAAATGCACCTTAATACAAAATAAAAATGAGCCATATATGAGTGTCGGTCTCTGCCAAAAATGCACTCAAAAAATACAATATAAATGATCCATAGAACCCAATATAGAGGAGAAGAATAAGAGAATAGAATCTTCGGAAGTGTCTTCATCTGTAGTCTTCAAAAGTAGATTCAAAAAAGATCTTGAATAGAGTCTAGGGTGTCTATGTCTATAGTCCCTAGAGTAGGTGTCCTTATGGTAATCACCTCATCTTACTATAATGCATGGGTCAGCCACTACATCCGCCAAGTAGATAGAGGAGAATACTAGATACTAGGTTCACTTACAAGTGCCTTGGGAGTGTCGGGTTCAACCGAGAGTGCACTCCAAGGTGGAAAATTTTGAGGTTAAAAAACTAAAATAAAATAGCCTTAGAATTATAAATGGATACCACCAATGTGTCTGTCACAAAAAACCATTTTCGATGACTATAAATACCCCTATGTTCCATCATCAAAGGGGCCTTCATCATAATGAAAAACAACATGCCTCTCCAAGACAACAACTAAAACCTCGCAATGTGGCGGCATCGCTCTCTGGCGGAATAAAAAACATCATCAATTTTCCCATGCAAGGAAAATTACATGGACCATCTAAACCTTTCACTCTGAATTTTTTTGAAAATTACAATAAAGGCCATGAAGGCCTCTTCCACTTCCACTCTCCATGGGGAAAAGCATTAAAAAAACAATGGCCAATGTCGACCAATAAAAATGGTCAATAAAAAAAAAAATCATTCCTTTAAAGAAATTTCCCCCCTTACATTTAAAAATTATCTCTGCCACTACCATTGCGCAGATCGAAAAAAAAAACTGGGCATTTACTTAGTTGTAGCCAGCCAGCGAGTGTCCACAAAAAACCATCGCATGGAAATAGTGACAAAATTTGAATATCACTTGCCACAGAAACTTGGATTTTTTCATGATTTTATCACCAAGATTCTCGGTGACGAATCATCATACATGCCACGTCTCAAAATTTTTGTTCCACAATGGCTAGAACCGAACAAGAAGATTTTTTCAATGGTGACGATGCTCGATCTGGGCGGCATCAAAACTTCACATTGGCGAAAGATATTTTCAATCACTCCTGGGCTAAATGCTGGCATAGAGAAATATTTAAAAAATAGATTTGAAGGCATCTCCTTTTCTTCACCTTCTAGACACCATGTGGACACGCTACCTCCATGCACTCTTGATTCATATGGGCATCGCAGCATGGGCATGACTTGCATTCAACACACATACGACACTAACTTCGCATTCATCGTGATGCTTCAAAAATACCTCTAGCAACCATCTCATCAATCCCACACAAAACACAACTTACAATATATAAAAAAATCATCGAAAAACATGTAATCATAGGCCCAATCTACAGCGGTGCTAAACTGTTTCCTCTCCATCATCATCTCTAGTTTTCCTGGCCATAGAATCTACAAACAAACAATGTCAGTAAAAATAAATGATCACCAGTTTACTCCATCATCTTAAGTCCTTCAGTAGATCACAACAGATGAGCTCAACAAGTTATTGTTATCCATGAAACAATGCTTCTTGAATGCGTTTTTGATGTCACTGCCACCAAAATTGCATGGCTACAAAGGATGTCATGAATACTTCAAGAACAACCCATGTCCATGCTGGCTTGCATCCCCATTCTCCTACTTCATTGAAAAACTCTTCTTGCCACGCTCATCGTCACAAGCCGTAAACTCCTCCACCTGCGTAGCTATCACCATCGTTGCATAGCTATCGCCATTACACTTCAGTCACCACGATCTGCTTCCATCTCTCCATGAAGCTCTAGTATTTGACGGTTTAACACAACAAATCTTGGAATAGAAGATCACTCAACTTTTGAAAGCTATCGCCATATGAAACATCACATGTGGATTCAACAGCGCAGGCTCCTACAGAAGTCAAGTTTTCCTTCAATTGCACTCAATGGAAAATTGAGAAATTAAAAAAAAAATCAAAGTTAATCAACGCGGGGAGTGCGCAGGTCCATATCATCATCAAACCATCAGAGCGATAAGTAATACGTAGTAAATGGTAGAAATGGAGAGGTGGTGCTTCATCCTTCCTATTCGCAACCACGACTATTTTTTGTTTGCGTGGAAACTGCTGCTATCATCGCTACGACAAGGTTGTTGGAAACAAATCTATTGTCCTACCAAAAAATTCCCACTGCAATCTGATGTATCTGCATAGGGTGAGCCATAATTAGCGGTCATAGATCTTCTCATCTAACAGAGAGATGAATGCACTGTCTCTTAGAACACTCGCTAACAGAGAGATGAATGCGGGATCAACTGATGTGTGCAGGAGCGTGCATACTAGGCTAAAATCAATACACTGAACTCTCTAAAATAGATGGTTCCCTAAACTCTGGCTTCCAATTACAGCATCTCCAGCGTGCATCTAATTATCTCGTCGATTACTTCAAACACGACGTCACCATAGCTTGAAATGAAAGCAAATCTCCCCGCTTAATTTTTGGTACTCACAAGTTGTTGTTGACACGTCTTCACAATGCCCGCCTTCTGCAATGTATTTTCAAACCAATAATAAAAAAATAGTTAGAGCTGCAATCGTATCAGGTATCACGGAGGAATGTGACCGCCTGCCGCTGCTATACTCCATGGGTGGGGGTTCATCATCGCAACAATCACGCGGAGGGGGCTCATTGTAGGTTGTGCACCACACACACAAAATTGGTGGTAGATTTATAGTTGCTTGAGTGAAGATTGGCAAAAAAATCATAGCATCTTCAGGGGAGTATCCGCACAACATGGTCTGTTCATTTAGAAATCACGTGATCCACGATGATAGAAAAACTATGATCTCTTGCAGTAACGTTGATATCTTCCACACAGCGGGGATAAAATATCTTCCACAATCGTCGATTGATTTCCTTCTATGTGCGGATTGGGTAGAGAGCAGTGACTAAAAAATAAACATAGGATCTCCATATAGTGATGAAAGCATGCGTAAGATTACTTATGACATCTTACAACCACAGCCATCGTGGGTCAACACCCAAGCAATGTGGCTGGGGTAAATTTTTATTTCATCCCCAAATCATAACTCTACATGATTTCCCCAGGTGCAATAACATCTGGTTTCATGGCAGTAACCCAGACCACGCATAGATCCATTGACTGAAATCAAAAGTAAACCAAAAACAATTGCATCCTTGTGGGACTGAATTCCTCGAAGACATTTAAATCTGCCTTCAAATGAATTTTCAAGGATGTATCCCATTTTTCGTTTCTCCATGGAGAAACTACTTCTACGGATAGATACATAGGGAAGAAAAAAAATGGCAACCATTATTTTTTCAAGCTTCTGATTTTTTATCCATCTCATGGATGGAGAGCATACTCCCCAGCTTTAAAAAAAGGGGGAAAAAATGAGGGGAAAATAGGGGAGGGAGAATTTCCATGGGGGAAATCCCCCCAATGGGTTTTCACAGGGTAGGAAATTTGATCTGATAGTGCACATTAAGGGAGAATGTTGGAATATTATTATTGTTATAATGTGCACTATGCCTATAATTGACAGGTTGACATTTGTCTTCTGCCACTTGTCCCTGTATTCAGTTTGAGTTGGAGTTGTGTCTTCTAAAAGACACTTGGAGTGGAGCTTATGACACTTGTCATATCTCCCTCCTAAGCTTGATGCTTATATATTGTAAGATAACTTATAAATAATGTGTGCCTTATTTTTCAGTCCTATCAAAAAATTATAAGGGTGTTTGGGAATAAATCACAATAAAAGTGGTAAAGTTGCTTGTGAAAGTGGAACACTATAGCAAGTGTATCAGGAGTTTGTAGGCATGTGAGAATAAACCACAAATGAAAGTGGAACATTGGCTGAAGAGTTTGGCTTGGTCCTTTGATAAGGACACATATCACAAGTGTGGAGTTAAAATTTCCATTCACATATACCTTTAACTTCATTCACATATACCTTTTCTTAGTTCTCCTCTCTTTCCCCTTCGACACAGATTGGCAAGACTCAATTTACTACAAGCTTGATCAAAGCTTTAGAAATTTAAAACAAATACACATTGAACTACCCAAGTGAAAATTTTCCTTGCTCCTACAAAGGGCTTCACACATACCAGATGTGTGGTATCTTGGTTGACCTTTACCTTTTTATCTTTATACCAAACACTAGGATATAATGCTCTACTTATTCTAAATTTATGGCTTATTGTTATAAAGTTATACATGAAAGAGTCTTCATTTTATTTTTATTTTCAAAATGTAATATCATAATTAAAAATATTGCGCATATTTTATTGGTTATCATAGAAAACTAAAAGTATGTTATTCTAATTGCTTGTCGCACAAAAAGTACTCTACGGTTGCAAGGTTGGGATCAGTGGTGCATCCAGGATGCAATGGAGACAAATTGAAAAAATTGAAAAGCATTTAATCACAAGCTTCAAATTCAAGGTATTAGTCCCATATGAGATATTTATAGCAGAAATAGGGACATTACCCTTAGAAGTGGCAACGATGACCCAACTACTAGCCTATTTTGAAAAATGATAGATTGAACAGCAAATAGATGGCCCAAATCAGTAGTGGAGGAAAAACTAGATAGAAGAAGAGGTATGTGAATGAAACAGAATGATAAGTGGATGAAGAGGTGGAATATTAGTTTACATGTGTGTTCAAACAGTAATCAAGAAATAAAAATGTATGTGAAAGAGATGTTTTTGAGTATGCATGTGGATGTTGTTGGTTGAATATGACTCCCAACTCATGATTAATCTTCTGAAGACTCCTTCTAAGAATCATAATGTTGATTGGAGAATAAAAAGAATTTTTGAGAAGATTCAATTAACCTATATGGGCTTTTTAAAAGTGGATTACAAGCATGTGGTCAAAGAACAAAGCAGGAGTGTTGATGCTTTAGCTAATTGGGCACTGGACAAGGGTGATCTTACTTGCTATGGCCACCCTTCCAGATGGTGGGCTTCACAAATAAGAGAAGCTCTACTTTTTATCCCTTCTTTAGATGGCTCCAATACTAGAGGTACCTAGTTCCTTTTTTATTTGTTTTTGCTTCTCTTTGGTTCGGTCAGGATATTTATTTCCCTAGCTTAGACATATATTTCTTATGTTTCCCCTATTGAATCTTGCCTTAGTAGTCTTTTGGCCTAGAAAGGTCATAGTTGTGTTTTATTTTTTGTTTTCCTTTTTTTTAATTTTCAAGGTGTGTGTGTGTGTGTGTGGTTTGTACTATTTTGTTTTTGTGTTTTTTTAGATGTTTTTTTGTGTTTTTGTTGTTTTTTATGTTTTTGTGTAATTTTTTTTTTTTTTTTTATGTTTTTGTTTTTTGTTTTTTGTGTTTTGTGTTTTGGTTTTTTGGTTTTTTTAAGTGTTTGTGTGTTGTTTTGTTGTTTTTATGGTTTTCTTATGTGTTTTGTATTTTGTGTTTTGTTGTTATTTTTTATTTTATTTTTTAATTTTTTTAGTTTTTTGTTGTTTTTATGCTTTTATGTTGTTTTTGTTTGTTTTGTGGTTTTTATTTTTTTGTTTGTTTATTTGTCTTTGTTTTTTATGTTGTGTTTTTTTGTGTTTTTGTGTTTATTTTTTATTTTTTTTGTTGTTTTAGGCATGCTCGTTGAGTGTGCCGAAGGGGGTAGGCCAGGTGCAAGCCCTAGGTATTTTTGGTGGAATAGATACCTCTACCTCCTTGGGACTTACCCAAAAGTGGCATCCCATTTGGGGTGTATATATATATATATATATATATATATATATATATATATATATATATATATATATATATATATATATATATATAATTTGGAGGTATAAGGCTTATAACATAATTTTTTGGAAGGTTGAAAATTTGAAAAGTGTTCTTAGTCTATTATCAAAAACTAAGGAGGAATAAAGATGTCTACTTCAAATAATATATTAAACAATATAGAGAACATTGTTAGAGAAGAAAAGAGAAATGTTATAAAACTTAGAATCAAGAGTTTGATTAACAAGTCTAAAGGAAAAGTAGATTTAGTCTCAAGTTTCATTTATAAAGAAGCATTAGAAGAAGATTTTGAAATACTGGAATACTATCTACATGCGAGAATGTTTGAATCAATTGATAATGATAAATATAGTGTTATGATTCCTTTGAATATTGCTAGTATAATATATGGCATTACTTACACTTAAACATTACAAAGAGAATTTGAAACAAAAGGAGTTGATTGAATTCCTTAAGAAGAAAGAAAAAGTAGATGAATCATTTATAGAAAATGTATGCTATTCTTCATGCAATATTGGTGCTTCAAGTACATCTAATTCAAGGTCTTACCATGATACCATAAGTGAATGTGCAAAATTTTCTATACTAAAGAAGACTTGTGATATGAAGTATAAAGGCAAATAAAAAAGGTTTTTGCAAGAATTTTATAACAACGTGATATCATCTTAAAGCTTAAAGATCAACATCAATTATGAAGATAAGCAAGAGGAGAAATAACATGATAAATAAGGCATACAATGCAAAGTGAGCTAAAAATATGAAGATCATAGTGAAGACTAAAGTCTTCAATAACCAAATAATGTAATATAGGGGGTTTTAGAGTATATTACATTATTTGGTACATGCTAATGTACCACCTTGGGTATTAGATTAGGAGTGTGTCTTAGATTAGAGTGTGAGTAAATATTTTATGTAATGTAATAATGTTCAAGAAATGCACAAGTTTTTTGTAGTTAAGAGTGCAAGTATGATGAGTATAGATGTGCAAAAGTGTCCATTATGTAAGAGTGTACATTTGTCCTTAGAGTAGGAAAGTGAAGAGTCTCAATAAGAGTGAAGGCTAAGAGTACTCCATATGAAGAGTCACATTCTATTATATGTGTGTGTGTGTGAGAGAGAGAGAGAGAGAGATACAATGTAGAGTGAGAGTGTGTGGAAGTATGGTGTAATTGAGACCTTTATTCTATATCAAGATACTATTTTTATGAGCATTTGACTATGGCAATTTTATGAGTTGTTGCAAAATTTATTTATGAATTTTATATGATTAGAATTTTTCCATTATCTTATATTTCATATAGTAACTTTATTTTAGATCTTGTGGTTATTTTGCTTTAAGTATTAAGCATCAAAAGCTAAAACAAGTGACCTTACAATGCATGTGATCTTCTATTTCAGCTCCATCAAGTTCTACTTCATCTTTCTTGGTTTTCACGTTGATTTCATCATCATCTTCATGTTCTTCAATATTTATGGCTTCAAGATTACAAGTCTCTTGAATTATCTCATTGTCATTAGATTCTTGCATAATAAACTTTATTTTCCTACTTAGATACTTCTAAACATTAATTTAAATCATTATAATAAATTCCTAAGTTAGATGAACTTGGTTTATCAATATTGCATGAAGAATGAAATATATTTTCTAGAAATGATGCATCTACTTCCACCTTCTTCTTAATAGATTCAATCAACTCCTTTTGTTTCACATTCTCTTCTTTATGAAACTTGAGTATAAGCAATGCCATACACTTTATGCTACCAATACCCAAAGATATCATAATACTATATTTTCCATCATAAATTACTTCAACAATTATTGCATGTAAATAGTATTCAAAAGTTTCTTCTATGGCTTCACTATAGATTAATTTTGAAACTATATCTATCTTTTCTTCATATTTTTTAATCAAATTCTTGATCCCAAATTTTATGATATTTACTTTTTATTTTTTTATTATGGACTCCATATTGTTATCCATTAAATTTGTAGATTTTGATTCCTTTGAAGTAGACATCCTTATATCTCCTAGGTTTAAATAATTCAAAGTTTCTAATTTAATTCCTATGGAGTAGAAAAATTTGTCTCCCTAAATGTTATAAACTAAAAAATGAATTTTACAAATTTAATTTTCCTAAGTCTAAAGTTGAATTCTTTTGCACTCCCAAATAACTAAATTTTTAAATATTCAAAGAATAGAAAACCAAATATATCTAAAAAATAAATAAAATGCTTTTATTACTTATCACTCTAAAATAAATTAAACTTAAAATATAAAGAATAACTTCAATCTATCAAGAAATTAAGTTATCCTAAAAAAATATTATCACTCCAAATAAATTATATTCTATTGAAATAAAATTTAATCTTTGCTAGATGAAAGCTTACCATAAGAAAGATATATCCTCTTGATATATCCTTCTCCTATTCTACTTTATCTTGCACTTAGAAGATGAAATTATTCTCTATCTGTTGTAGGAAGCTTCTCACACTTTTGAAGATCAATCTCTATTACAAATGTCTTAGGTTGCATCTAAGAACTCAAGAAACAATGTCAAGGTAATTTAGTTTTCTCTAATGTCATAATAAAATTCAATATGACTTGATTGTTCCAAATTCTACAACTTCCTTCCGAGTTGATAGAAAATAGTACTATTACCTAAGTTGTTAAAATATCTCTATCTATGAAATCAATGTCAAGGGTTGGATTTATCCCTAAAATGATAAACTATATTAAAGTTGATTCATCATCCAATATATATGAGTCTTTGTCTTCACTAACCATTCTTCAATCGTGAAAAGACTCCACAGTTGAGTCTTAGTCTTCATTGTTGGAATTATGTTGAATATTTTACATGTTATTTAGGTGGTATTAACTCTGAGTAGACTAGACACTCTGCTCCTATAAGTGTCGAGGTTTAGGACCGGGTCGGGCCCCAAGTGGTGGTATAGGGGCAAGAGCCCTAAGGAAATATTTTTGGAGGGTTTAAGCTATTTTTTAGACCCATATGGATGGTTTTGGATTAATGTATAGTTGAACCATAGTATTGTAATTTCCCTTCTTGTGTTTTTGGTATATAAAATAACACTTGCATGAGGGTTTTTTAAGTGTGTATGAAATGTGCAAGCAATGTAATCACAAGCAAAAGAAAGAGAAACATAGATAAGGATATTGTTGTATTGGAGATGGTCAAGTTTATACAATAAGGAAATATTCTTGTTAGTTTTTTTCTTCAAAGGGTTTTCCAAGATAAATTCTTGTGTAATATGTTTCTTCTTCTCTATTTTTCCTTTGATTCTATACTTATTGCTTTTCTAGATTTCATTTATTAGGGTATTATTTCTCTTCATTTGGTATTAGAGCTAGGTTTTAGATTTTTTGAAGAGTAAAGGCGTTAACCCTAGGATAAATCAATTCTTGAGTGGTATTAGTGCACAAAATAATTTGGGCAAAGAAAAATTATGAGACGCATATGGGTAGAGGTCAAAAAAATTAATGGACATAATTTTGAGTTATGAAAACTAAATATGGAGGATCTATTGGTGGATAAAGATCAGTGGATTGTGGTCTTGAGAGTAAAACTAGTAGGAATGATAGATGAGGAGTGGCTAAATATTGATAGGAAGGCAATGAGCTCTATCAGATTGTGCTTATCTGATTTGGTATTGTTGAATGTATCAATAAATACCATGACAAAGTTGTTATGAGAAAAGTTGAGAGCGTTGTATCAAATAAAGTCACTATTAAATAAAAAATTTCTATGAAATAAGTTGAATTCTCTTTAGATGAATGATGGTGACTCTATGACTAAACATCTAAATGTTTTTAACACTGTGGCAAGTCAATTAAACTTTGTAGATGTAAAATGGATGAAGAGAAAAAGTGTATTACTTTACTTTGTTTATTACCTAACCCCTAAGACAACCTAGTTATGGCTATCACTAATACTACTTCTACATTGAAAGTAGAGGATATAGTATAAACATTGCTATCTAAAAAATGAGATAAAAATATTCTAAGGATTATCATAAGAATGATGCCTTGGTTGTGATAGGTCATTCTCAAGAAAGAAGCAAAAAGAAAATAGGAGAGAGGAAATCAAAATCTAGCAAAAAATTTGGTGTTCTAGAAAAAATAAAATATTGAAAGCCTGGTATAACAAGGTTTTATAAAAGATACTACAAATATAAGAAGGCTAATGAAGGAACACTTGCAGAAATGAAGACCACAAATGAAGATTTAGGGGACCTATTTGTAGTTGCAACATGCTCAAGTGAACACCATGACTCATGGTTGATTGACTCAAGAACTTCTTTTCATATGAATCCTCATAGGGAGGGGTTCTATGAATATGAAAAGATAAATAGAGGTAAAATATTCTTAAGAGACAATTCGACACATAAAATAATAGGTCAAGAAAGAGTCAAGTTGAGGTTAAAATATGAAAGAATTAAAATCCTTCCTCGTGTGCTACATATTTCGGGTTTGGCAAGGAAACCAATATTTTTTAGTAAAATGAATGATGTGTGTGTAACTATGGTATTCAATAAGGATAGTTGTAATATGGTTCATGGATGCTTAGTGTTGAAAATGGGAGTTCGTGCAAAGAATTTATTCGAACTTGAGGCTAGCACTATAAGTATTGATTGCATTAATTCTTTATTATAGAGGAAATTAATATGGTAGAAGTTCCAAGTATTCTTGTAGCAAATAAAATATTGTGGCATCAACGCATGGGGCACATTGGTGAGAAAGACCTTCAAACATTAAAAATGAAATTTATGGTTGAATAAATTTTTTATTTCCCATTAAATTTTAATTTTAATGAGCACTATGTTTTTGGAAAGCACACATAAGTCAAGTTTCCCAATAGTGCTACAAGATCTGAAGGAATTTTACATCCAGTTCATAGTGATGTGTTTGGACCTATAAAAGTACCATCATTAGATAAATATATCTATTTTCTTACATTTATAGATGATGTATCAAGAAATACTTGGGTATATTTTTTATGGTATAAATCTAATATTTTTAATAAATTTAAAGAGATCAAGGCTCTTGTAGAAAATCAGACAAATAAAATGATAAAGGTTTTGAGAAGTGACAATGGTGGTGAGTATTGCTCTAATAAATTTGAGCAATTTTGTAAGGACAATAGAATAGAAATGCAGAGAACAATTTTGTATACTCCACAATAGAATGGAGTTGCAAAATGAATGAATAAAACATTGATGGATTAGGCCAAACACATGCTAAGCAATGCAAGGTTAGAAAATAAATTCTAGATGGAATGTGTTAACTGCTTGTTACCTCATCAATAGATCTTCTACCTGAGGTTTGGTGGATAAAACTCCACAAGAAATGTGGACTGGTAAGAAACCCTCTTTCAGTCATATACGGATTTTTGGTTGTGAAGCTTATATGTATGTCCCAAAAGAGAAAATGAATAAGCTAGACTATAAATATAAGAAATGCATATTTCTAGGTTATAATACTGGTGTGAAAGGATATAAGTTGTGGAATCCAGAAACACGGAATATTGCTTACAATGGTAATGTGATCTTTAGAGAAACAAAAAGAGTTCCAAAATAGGAAATGCAACCAAGAAAATAACCTAAAATTGTTCAGGTAAAATTGGAACTGGAGGAAGAACCTATGATAGAACCTGATGCTATATAAGAATATGAATCACAGAGAGTCTAAAGAGGAATATTTAGAGGAAGAAGGTGATGAGGAAGCTAAATATGTAGAACCCAAAATTCAAATTTTAAGATCATATCGGGTGAGAAAACTCCTAGAAAGGTATAGCCCTTTAAATTTTTGTTCTACATTTAATTTATCAATTACTGATGAAGAATCAAAGACTATAAAGGAGGCACTTTAGTCAAGTGAGAATAAGTCTTTAAAAATGGCTATGGAGGAAGAAATTAAGTCTCTAGATAAAAATAATACATGAGACTTGGTGAAAATACCCCCTAGAATAAAACTTGTTGGTTGTAAGTGGTTATTCAAGAAAAAGTACAATATAGAAGGAAATTTGGAGAAGTAAAAAGCTCACCTAGTAGCAAAAGGATTTTCTCAAGTTGAGAGAATTGAATTTGGTGAGATTTTTTCTCTTGTGGCTAAACTAACATCAATTAGAGTTTTGTTGGCTATTTCTATTGCTTTTGATTTTGAAATATTACAAATGGATGTAACGACAACTTTTATACATGGTGAACTTGATGAAGATATATATATGTCATAAAAAGAATGGTTCAAGGTAAAAGGTAAGGAGGACTTAGTAGGCAAGTTGAAGAAGTATCTTTACATGTTGAAGCAGTCTCTAAGGATAGTGGAACCAAAAATTTGACAGGTTTGTTTTGACACTTGGGCTTGTAAAAAGCAAACTAGATCTACATGTTTATTTCAAAAAGGAAGGTGAAAATTTTGTGATAAGTGTATTGTATGTGTTTGACATGTTGTTAATTGGTAAAAATAAGGAGATGATAAATCTACTAAAATCTCAGTTATCTTCTGAAATTGACATGAAGGATTTGGATGTTGCAAATTTTATTTTGGGTATGGAAATAATAAGGGATCATGCAAATAGAAAGTTGTGGTTAAATCAAAGAAAATATATTGATTTTATACTACAGAGATTCATGATGCATGTTTGTAAACTTGTATGTACTCCATATCCTATTGGTCACAACTTATCTACTAAACAATGTCCTAAAATATATGAGAAAATTGAAGATATACATCATGTTACCTATGCTAGCATTGTTGGTAGTCGTATGTATGCAATGGTCTATACTAGACTTTATATTGCACATGTAGTAGGAGTAGTTAGAAAATATATGTCCAATCCAAAGGAACATTGGACTGCTATGAAAAAAATATTTAGATACTTGCATGGAACTACAGATTATGTTATTTGTTACAAAGGAAAATTTGAAAATAATAATATTGTAGCTCTAAAAGGGTTTGTAGATGCTAACTAGGCTAGTGATATTGATAAGAGAAGATCCATGAGTGCTTATGTGTTAGGGTTGTTTGGAGGGGCAATAAGTTGGATGAGTAAAAAGAAATTAGTTATTGCTTTGTTCACTACAAAAGTTGAGTACATTGCAACTACTCATACCTATAAAGAAGCAGTATGGCTATAAAGGTTGTGTTCAATATTTGGCCTTAAGAAAAAGGTTGTGATAATTGATAGTGACAGTTAGAGTTTAATATTTTTGATAAAAAATCATGGTTTTCATGATCGATCAAAACATATTGATATCAAGTATCATTTTGTGAGAGATGGTTGAAGAGAATCATGCGATGTTGCGAAAAGTTGATACAGAGAAGAATATTAATGATTCATTAATAAAAGTTGTACCTACTCAAAAAAAAATCTCGGTGTAGAAGATCTATGGGTATGGTTTCCCTTGAAAGTTAACAATGGTAGTTTTTAGCCCCTATGAAAAGTATTTAACAAGTAGAAGAGTGTTGGGATTGTGTTGAATATTTTCCATGTTATTCAAGTGGGGTTAACCTTGAAAGTTAACAATGGTAGTTTTTAGCCCCTATGAAAAGTATTTAACAAGTAGAAGAGTGTTGGGATTGTGTTGAATATTTTCCATGTTATTCAAGTGGGGTTAAATCTAAGAAGATTGGACACTCTACTCCTATACTCACTGAGGTTTAGTTTCAGGTTTGGTTCTGACCTTGAGTAGGGGTATGGGGGTGGTAGCCCCTATTCGAGGGTTTGGGGGTGATAGCCCCTATTTGAGGTATCAAGGGTGGTAGTCCTTAGGGATTTTTTGGGGGGAGTTTAAGCTATTTTTTATACCAATATGGGTACTTTTGGTTTAATGTATAGTCGGCCCATGGATTTTTAACCATGGTATTGTTATTTCCCATATTGTGGTGTTGGTATATAAAACAAAACTTGCATGGGGATTTTATTAAGTGTGTATAAAATGCGTGAGCAATGTGATTACAAGTGAAAGAAAGAAAAACATGGATAAGGATATTAATGTATTGGAGATAGTCAAGTTTATACAACAAGGAAATATTCTTGTTGAGTTTTTTTCCAAAAGTGTTTCCCAAGATAAACTCTCGAGTAATATGTTTATTCTTCTCTATTTTTCCTTTGATTTTACACTTACTACTTTACTAGATTTCATTTATCAGGGTATTATTTCTCTTCATATGAAGATAAATAAAATCTTGATAAAACAAAATCTAGAAAATTAGTAATTATAGAATCAAATAAAAAACCAAGAAGAAGAACACATTACACAAGAATTTATCCTAAGAAATCCTTTCAGGAAAACACCCAACAATAATATTTCCTTATTGTATAAATTTGAACATTTTCAATACAATAATATGCTTTCACTTCTTCATCACTTGATTTCCACTTGCAATTACATTTCTTGCATCTTACACCTCCAAACCCTTATCCAAGTGTTGTTCAAATAACAACAACATAAGAATGGATTTTACTATACCATGGGCATAAAACCTAGGTTCAAATATATTAAAACATGGTTTCAAATATATTAACCCAAATATATTAAAAACATGGGTTTAGATATATTAACCCAAATATATAAAAACATGGGTTCAAATATATTATCCCAAAACCCTACTTGAATAACATGGAAAATATTCAACACATGTTCAACATTCATTGGTTATCCTTTAACCATAGAAAGACTCTAACATTTTGATGAGGGCTTCACATTCACGTTAGTCCTAGACATAGATTTAATTATTTATTTTCTAGGATATATTAATTTTGTAAATAACCTAACGTGAGTCTTCAACTCACATAGGTTTTTAGTTTGTTGGCTATGCCTAGCCATTAGTTGGCCTTAGCATATAGTTAGCTATTAGTTAGTCTCTATTAGTATATTTCATCCCTATTTGTCCTCTTGTACAATATATGGGTGTATGGTTGTATTTTGGCCATTCTATGCCTATTTAAACCTTAGCATTTTAATAAAAATCAATTTGGTTTCTAATACCTTCTCATTTGGTATCATAGCACCAATCCTGTGCTCAATTATTCAATTTGACTCTATTAGTTTTTGTTTTTAAATTTTATAATTTGTGTTGGAAATTTTTTTGTTAACACTTTTTGCAATTTTGTTTGTAATTTTTGTAATTTGTGTTGGCAATTCTTTGTTGGCACTTTTTGAAAATTGGTGGTGGATCAAAAATTATTTGGACCCAAGATGGTAAAATTGCGTGGTGGACCAAAAGTGATCAAACTATGAAATTTGAACAAAGCGAAGGTCAACCATGAGTGATAGAAACCATTGGTGAGACGAAATTCACCTAGAATCAGGTGACATGTTAATAAGAAGAAGACCACCCAACTCCCTATCTAAGGGAATCCTGACCACCAAGTGGTATTCATAGAGCTTAGAGCATATTTTTATTTTTAAGAACCTACAAAGGTCCTTGTGTTCCACATGTGGGACCAAAACCTACGCTACATTCATAGGCCATTTTTCGGTTTTCTTGGCATCATCAACCTTAGACCAGTAGAAGCCTCACCATTATTATGTTTTAGAAGAGTGGTATCCTTGCATGATTTTAATTGAACATGAAACCTTCTGATATATATTTAGATGCATTACCATTGTGCCACCTTGATTTCAGTCATTGAGCAACCTTATTCAACATTTGGGAAGCCCACATATATTGTTGTTCAATCCTAAATATAAGGTGGTCATTTCAATCTTTGTATTGAGAAGCATTACATATCCTAATATTTTGTATCACATCCACAATGAAGGGATTGCTCTTTAGTAGACGATGGGAACACACCCTATTTTCAATGGTGGATATATGTTGACTAGCATCGTCAATGTAGATTCTGGCTATTTTGTAATGAGAGATAGTCAACAATATAAAAATACCAAGTTTACATTTTTTTTGCACACCTACAACGTGAACGATCATTCTATTATCATGCTTGGAGGTAGACTAAGGGAAGTGATGACATTTCCTCACTCATGATGAATCATGCATGTGTCACGAGATCAATCTCCTCCATCACAAGGTTTGGCCTTCGCTAGCTCTTGGAAGGATGCACACGTAGCAGAAACATTAAAACCACACATTCATAGTTGTTTGTAGAACTAGTGTTTTGATTGTAGATGTTGATTGTTTGCTTGTAGTACCATGGGAATTATCCCACATTTATGTCACAATGAGAGTGCCCATGATTTAAATGGGTATCCACCTCATGTTATATTCATCCACCACATGGTGATCGGGCCCCTATGAAATGGCCATTTTGGGGAGCACCAATTGTAGTCCAAACATCTCCACCACTTATTGTGTTGTTGACTTGTTGTGGTTTATTTTACTACTAATTGTTATGGACTGTTCAATTAGCTTATCGTCATGGGCTTTTTAAAGCCTTGATAAAAAATTTCTAAAAGGTAATAATTTTTTTAATTAAATTAATTAAACAAATAAATTGCATTAATTTTACAATTTTACACCTTCAACACCATTTACAAAAGCATTGTAATAATCTCATAGGCTAGAATTTTTTTTTTGAAATTTTTACATGTCATCATTTTGGGAAACAATTTTTGTAATTGCCTAAGAGGCAACAATTTGGAAGCCTTTTTGGCTCATTGTAAGTGCTTGAAAAATAGCACCATTGTACTTGCCCTGTGAGAAAATTTTTGTACTCCTTTTGAGACAACTTGGTAGCCCTCCTAGCTTATACCCAGGGAAAAATGGATACTGATTTGGAAAAACAACTCACCATAGTTGTTGTAATTATCTTATTGGCTGATAAGGGTCAAAAATATAACTGGGCCTAGTGGATCTAGTCCAGCCCCTAACCATAAAAATCAAGTTAAATGTAAATTTATGATGGGTCTCAATATCTAGATATCCTTAATAGTTGGATTCTCAATATGGATACCGAGTTTGACTATAGCAAAATTCATAAATATGAACAAGTCTCCACCAAGCTCAAGCTTTCAAGCATTTCCAAGGTCTTGATACAGGACTGCAAATGTACTTAGGATCCCATTGACACTTGGGATGACTTAGTGAAAGCATTTAAGGAAACCTTCTATCCTTTTAATTTTACTAAATATCTTGACTTCCAATGGCTTTTTTTGAGTCAAGGATACCACATGAGTGTCCAATACTACATTGGAAAGTTCAATAAATTGAGGATTCTAAATGGAATCCTGGACTCAACTCTAAAACTCATCAATAAATTTAAAAGTGACTTGCAAGATCCACTCTTTAGGGAGTTGAAATATACACCTTGCACCACTTTGAATGAAGTGTATAATAAAGCACAACTTGAAGAGAAGAAAATTGCTACTAAATCAGGTGCATCTCACTCTTCTGGCACCTCCAAAGCACCCAAACAAGTGCAATCATAGCAACAAAAACCACAAAAATAAAAAAAGGCACACACATCTTCTCCTACTCCTACATTTTCTTCTTCTTCCTCTTCTTTTAATGGTAAAATGTTTTGTAATCATTGTAAAATATGAGGGCATATCGAGTCAGAGTGCTTTAGAAAGAAGAATAGTTTACTTGTAAAGGAGGCACCACAAGATGGGCCCCTTGAGGTGGGAAGTGAGGCTAGGAATTATGAATAACTTTAGGGTAAACTTAACCATGCAATCCTCATGCACCACAAAAGTCACTATGATAGTCTATTTGTCGTAAAAGTATATCTACTTCACAAATTTTTTGTGTCTTGCATTTTTGATAACATATTGCAAACAAATCTTATTGCTAAATCTATAGTTGATCAACTCAATTTTTCTATCAAACCCCATCCTTCCCCGTATTCACTTAGATGGAAGGATGAGGATATGACCTCTGCAATCATAGACCATTATATTGTGTCTTTAGCCTTTGTACCATATTATTTGGATTAATCCACTTGTGATGTGACTCTCACGGACTACTATGGAATGATTCTTGACCATACTTATCAATATGAATAAGTGAGTACGATATGATTTTTTCAATAAAAAATACACCATGCATCATCAGAATAAGAATTTTCTTATTCAAAATATTCCACAAGAACAATTCTTGATGTCTTCACCAAGTATTGCCTTAGTCTCTTGGTCTAAGGACATTAATACTTTCACTACTAAGGAGGTCATTCGTCCTCCTTCATCAATACCTTCTCCTATTTCTCCTCCTACTCCTATTGTTCCACCTTGTGTACTTTAGTTGTTTCTTTCTACATTACCTCTATTGGGAATGGGATAAAATATGAGATATATTGATATAATATGGATTACAATATATAGGCATAAGCCTATATGAAAACATGACAAGTGTCAAGAGAACATGACAAGTGTCAAACTGAAAGAAGGCATAGTGCACATTAGAATATTCTAAAATTCCCCCTTAATGTGCACTATCCTAACTATAGAGAAAAAAACAAGTCAACATTAGGTAATACTCTCCCTTAATGTTGACTTCTCTAAAAGAATGCTATCATCCTCATTTATTGCATGATTTTATCTAGGCTTGTACTATTTGCGCTTGGCTCTCAACTGTGAATAATTCTAGATCAATGGTGTATACATATCAGTCTGTTGCCTCAGGGTTAGCCACTTCCTTGGATTTGTTACCTTTAGATTAGTCATCTTTACATACCTCAAGGTCATCCTGGGTGCCTCAAGGTTAGCCACTTCTGGGTCTATTACCTCTGTAGGTCATCCTCTAGGTATGTTGCCTCTTGTAGGTCACTAACTAGATTCACCATGAATATCATTCCCCCTCATGGTGAACTCAATCTAGAAGGTGTCGGTCTCTGTTGAAAATACACCTTAATACAAAAGAAATATGAGCCATGAAATACAATAAAAAATGAGCCATAGAATCCAAATGTGGAGGAGAAGAAGAAATAAGAGAATAGAATATTCTAAAGTGTCTTCATTTGTAGTCTTCATAAGTAGATCCAAAAAAGTCCTTGGATAGAGTCTAGGGTGTCTATGTCTGTAGTCCCTAGAGTAGGTGTCCTTATGGTAATCACCTCATCTTACCTAAATGCATGGGTAACCATACGATACATTCGCTAAGTGTGATAGAGGAGAATACTAGATACTAGGTTCGCTTACAAGTGCCTTGGGAGTGTTGGGTACAACCAAGAGTGCACTCCATGATACAACTATCTTTGAGGTCAAAAAAGACAAATGGAACAACCTCAAAATTACAAATGGACACCACCAATGTATCTATCTCAAAAAAACTTTTTTATGACTATAAATACCCCTATATTTGGGTTTCAATGGGGCCTTCATCACATGGAAAAACAACATGCCTCCCTAGGCAACAAATAGAAAAACATCGCGCAATGGCGATATCGCTCTCTGGCAAAATTTTAAATTTCCCTCATAGGATAAATTATATTGGCCATGTGGGCCTTCCACTTCCATGTGGAAACAACATTAAAAAATGGCTAATAAAGCCATATTCTCGACCAATATGTCACGAGGATTTCAATTTCATACAAATTGAAAAAATAAAGTGGTTTGAAATTTTAACAAAATGATCATTTTTTGAAATAGAATGCCCCACCCAAAAATTATTGTTAAAGAAAACATTAAAAATGCATATGAGAATTTGCTGGCCATTAAATTAACAATTTTTGGAGATCTCGGGGTAAAGATGCGATGACCATTGCCATAGGGGTTTTTGATTAGGTCGGGCTTGTGTACGCCACAAGAAATTCATCCACCATGGTCAAGATGGTTTGGAATGCCACGCATATTTGACTATTTCACACTCATCCAAGCATCTCGAGTAGAATATTGAGGGCCTGAAATAGAGTCTTGATGTCTCCATGGTGCACAGTATTGACATGGCAACATTGAGGCAGGTTTTGAAGGTGTCCTAATTTTTTTTTTCCTACGAGATAGTCCCTCGATGAATGATCGATAGTATAATAAAATAATCATCATCAACATGTGGCCAAACTGCTACAAATTTTTGAGTGCCAAGCACTGTATATGCCTTCTATGCTAGCCACTCTTCAAAATGCCTTCTATGCTAGCCACTCTTCAAATAGGAACAAAAAAAATAGCTACCTTCATCATCAACCATGATGCCCTTTATTTTGTCATCATATTGGGAGCTCAATAATAGGAGAAGTATGGGGTTGAGCTATCGTATGGTGCAACTCTTGTATGTGTGTGTCGAGCTTCAGGAACTGGGACAAATGACAAGGGCCTCTCAAGGATTGCTCGTTAATAGTCTTTGACCCCTACACGAAAGGCAACAAAAATAGGAACTTCTAAGTGTGTTAACATTTGATAACCCTCATCATCAAGGCAATCGATAATGCACGTATGCATAAGAACTGCAGGTGGTTTGCCAACTCCATTATTGTTCAATGCCTACACCAACACCTGCACGGGTAGCAAAAATAATTACCTGCACAAAGTGAGTGATGCACAAAATGCAGTACCACAAAGTGAGTGGTGTACATCGCACAATATTATTCAGACTGATATGCTGATGTAAGCCCAAGTATCAAGATGAAGGCATAGTGCACATTATAATCTAACATTTCCCCTTAATGTACACTATCCTAACTATAGAAAAATAAGTCAACACTAGGTAACATTCCCCCTTAATGTTGACTTCTCTAAAACAACCCTAGCATCCTCCTTTATTTACATTATTTGGTCTAGACTTGTGCTCTTTGCACTTGGCTCTCCAACTATGAATAATACTAGATCAACGATGTATACTTCTCGATTTGTTGCCTCAATGTTAACCACTTCCTTGGATCTGTTGCCTCTGGGTCAGTTGTCTAAGTGCCTTAGGGTCATCCTGGGTACCTTAGGGTTAGCCACTTCCATGGTCTGTTGCCTCTATAGGTCATCCTCTAGGTATGTTGCCTCTCGTAGGTCACTGACTAGATTCACCATGAATATCATCCTCCTTTATGGTGAACTCAATCTAGAAGGTGTCGATCTCTATCAAAAATACACCTTAATACAAAATAAATATGAGCCATATAAGAGTGTCGATCTCTACTAAAAATGAACTCCAAAAATACAATAAAATTGAGCCATAGAATCCAAATGTGGAGGAGAATAAGAAAGAAGAGAATAGAATCTTTTGAAGTGTCTTCATTTGTTGTCTTTATAAGTAGATCCAAAATAATTATCAGATAGAGTATAGGGTGTCTATATCTGTAGTCCCTAGAGTAGGTGTCCTTGTGGTAATCACCTCATATTATTATAATGCATGGGTAACCAGCCGCTACATCCGCTAAGTATGATAGAGGAGAATACTAGATACTAGAATCACATACAAATTTACCTTGGGAGTGTCGGGTTCAACCGAGAGTGCACTCCAAGGTACAAAAATTTTGAGGCTAAAAAATGCATATAGGACTACCTCAAAATTATAATTTGATACCACCATTATGTCCATATCAGAAAATCCTTTTCGATGACTATAAATACCCCTATGTTCCACTCTTAATGGGGCCTGGATTTGGTGAAAAAAACCATAAAGGTCATAATAAAACATCCACCATGTTTTAAAATTTTCCTTCTCAAGATAAAAAATTGAACTTGTGACTCTCTCACTTCATTTTGATTATTGGGAAATACAATTTCAATGAAATAAATGTGGGTTTACAAAAATAATTGTGCCCACCCATAATAAAAAAATGCCCATGGTCGGTTATTGTTTATGAGCACTCAAACAATTAAAGTTCCCCACATTATAAAGTTGCCCCTTATGAAATAAAATACCCCTCTTATTTATTTTCTTTCCATGACCTATTTTTCTTATGGGATATTGTTTATAAAAAATGCATTTTATTAAAAAAAATTAGTGGCGGGTGGGGGTGGTCGTGACAAAACCTTCTGGTGACGTATGCACCAAAGTGCCTTGCACTCTCCCCTATGATTCCATTCTGCACCAGCATGCATGTGCCAATCTAAAGGAGAAATTGATGCAGAGGACACTTATCAGCACACACGAATCATGGGACCTATTATGTAGGCATTCAGGTGCGGCTCGATTTTCAAATCTGGTTTGACTACTAGAAACTAGAGTCCATTAAAGCATATCCATATCCTTCACAATATTGCCACTAGAAAAAGTTAGTCCAATGGTCTTTTCACCATGCACTCATATGATGCATACTCCATTACAATCGTAGTTCCAATGGTGACCAAAAATTTCTTACATGCGGGCAGTCGGGCACAAAGAACCAATACTCAAGCTAGAGGTGATGCATCAATCGACTACACCATGCGCGGACTTCTTGGATGTTGGTGGTGACTATTTTTCTTTAAATACCTGGTAGATTCTCCATCCTTGGATTCTCCATTGGTGGAAGGCCATGTGGTGCATGCGATCAACTGGAATGTTCTATCGCCCCCACATCAACTCCATTGTCTACCATCAAAAATCTAGGATTGGAGCTACACTTTTAAAAATCTTCCTTGAAAATTTTGATTTTCACCTCGATCGGTGCTACATCTAAATATCAAAGTGCAGACTCGATCGTGGCCATATGCCTTTGTGAAATTTGTTTCTAAAGCTCCAGTTATCGGGTTGTTCATGATGAAATCTTGATGATTGATGAGGCATTAGTCTGTGACATCACTGGAAATAGAATATCATATGCAAACTAGCATAGTAAAAAACATAGTAATCAATGTGCTACAGTTTAACAACCTTGATCTGGAGGAATTTAGAGTCGTTGAGTTCTCATTCAATGCCAATTCTTGTTCGTTGATCCATCATCATGAAATATGGTCAAACTCATAGTTCAAGCAATACTACTGCAAAAATTATGAGAAAAAATACATGACTGAATATTGAAGATCCATTTTCTACCACGAACACTGTGGATCTACAACACTCTGACAAGCCTAAAAAAAAATGAGTTCTTGATCGCTCATAAAGTGAAGTAGCACTTGCTCAACGGAGGGATACTTCCACCATGGTGCTTTACCCTCAGTAGTTGAAAAAAATAGTGGTCTTTGCTACTTTCTCGTAGACACCCCTAAAGAAGAATCTTATCATTGCGATGAAAAAATAGAGGGCCACTGTATCTTTTGTATCCAAAGTCTTCCTGTCGTCCTCTTTGATCAGCATAACTTCTTCTAGCAAGCCCGAGAACATAACAATGCTCAAAAAAATTTAGAAACTCTTAGCCATTATTACTACGATGATGTACGCAATCAAACTCCATGAAGGCAAATAGCCCATATCTCCACCATTGTCTACGCTCTTGACATGCCAATATTCTAATATATAGAAACAAACAACAATCACCACACATGAACTAGAATTGGGAATTGAATCGTAAAATCTTCACCAGATTATGAGCTCCTTAGGCGACAAGCCTTTGAATATAAATTGATTACCATTATATGAGTTGTCATACTCTATTTCATCAAAAATTATACACAATTGGAGAAATAAAAAGAACCATGATCCTATCATGAGCAAACTTCCACTATGTTCTCAATAGTCACCTTCATGGTGAGAGCTGCATCAGTTTCCTAGGTAGAGTGCAAACAGTTCTGCCTACGTATGATGTAACAACTTGACGCAATCCACCATATTTTGTGCTATTATTTTAGCAGTGATTGCACTAGCAAATCATGATAGGAAACATAGTTCTTTTTAGCTCTTAAGAGGTGACTTGTTGTGCAGAAAAATGTTAAAAAAATAGACATCAACACATATGTGGTCAACATCACACAGTCTAAATTCAATAATTTAAGAGGTTTGCATCTCATTCACGCTTGTTCCTACACACCCAAGGCTAGAATCCATGACATCTCTACACCCCTTTCAATGGCTCCATAATATATGCACTAAAAAATAAAAAAACAAATTCCACTCCAAAACTTGGAGAAAAAATTCATGGCCCCAAGCATTGAAGCTTCAGGGGCAGCCATGAAATCCTCTCCTCCAATTTGGCTTTTTGGTTTCTTATCCACAAATGTGGAGTGCATACTCCTTGAACCTTTTAGAGAGGGAAGGAATGGAGGGGAAAATGAAAAAAATGAGGGTGAGGAGTGATTTCCATGAGGGAAATCCCCCCTCAAACTAACAGGGTAGGGAAAGCCTACTTTGATACCAAATGTTGAGAATGGGATAAAATATGAGATATATTGATACAATATGGATTACAATATATAGGCATAAGCCTATATGAAAATGTGACAAGTATCAAGAGAACATGACAAGTGTCAAACTAAAATAATACATAGTGCACATTAGAATATTCTAATAGCCTCCTCAAGTTCTAGATGTTTAACAAAATCTAAAATAGATACTTACTCCTCATATTAGTCTTTCACTTGGCGAATGAGTGATTTCTTGATATTATTTTTCTACACTGACATCCCGAGGCTTTCATGATAGTCTTCTAATCGGTTATGAGATATGTATGCAATATTTGGTTAATCACCCTTCCACTCCTATTGTACAAGCATTGGAGTCCAATTCTTCTTGAGTGGGGAGGTATTGAAAACCAAACTAAATTTGTATTAACATGCTAAGGTTTAAATAGGCATAGAATACCCAAAATACAACCATACACCCATATCTTGTATGGGAGAACATATAGAGAGGAAATATGCTAATAGAGGCTAATTAATAGTTAACTAATAGCTAACTATATTCTAAGGCCAGCTAATGGCCAAGCATAACCATTCAAATAAAAACCTACGTGAGTTGAAGACTCATGTTAGGTTATTTACAAAATTAATATATCCTAAGAAATAAATAATTAAACCTATGCCTAGGACTAACATGAATGTGATACCGTCATCACCTTTCTATTCACTTTGATATTACAATAGAGTCTAGGTCTAACTCCCTTTAAAGTAGATAGACTCAATCAATTTTATCAAACTGCACAAAATGAATTTTTATATGTAGCTAAATAAATTTTGGATATGTGCAAGAGACTATTCGTAGTAGCTCTAATACCACTTATGGATTTATAAGCCTTAATACTAATATAAAACTCATAGGATAAATTCCATAGGATCAAATATAATATAGCCACAATACAATAAGATCAATATAACAATGTAAGTAGAATAATATGAGCAAATTAATATGTAAATCAAGGCTTATAATATATCAAATAATATTCACTAATAAGAAATAATATGAATGTAAATATCCTGAATCATACATGTACAAAGCATGTAGCACAACTTACAATATTAATTGCTCAAATATATGCAATCTTTATTACTCCTCTTTCTCTTACAAATATGTCAATTGAGTCTTTACACTTGATAATAGGATATTGGATATTCTCTATATTTTTTATGCTCCTCTATGGAGTACTATATAGCCATAGTAGAATGACTCTTTGGATTCTTTATTATTCCTTTTCATATGCCAAGTATCATGACTCTTGGCTTCTCTACTTGACACTTGCATACACATGACTCTATATTTTATGCACACCTAGACATGACTCTTTACTTTGCACACTCTAATCTAAACACACTTGTGTGAATTCTTGCACATTCACACTTACATAACTCTTGTGCATTTCTTACACATTATTACATTACATAAAAAATTACTCACACTCTAAACTACAACTCAAACCTAATCTAATATTTGCAATATGTACCATTAAGGTACCATGGGGACACATTAGCATGTACCAAATAATGTGATATACTCCAACACTAAGAACCTCATATAAAATCATATATCTCAAAATAATTATCGCATGCCTTTAAGGATCAAAGAGATGGTATTTTTGGAGGTATCTAAATACCCCATAAAAATACATTTGTTACTCTTTTATGCCTCCAATCAAATATATTGTGTATGTTAGCTCATTCTAAATACCCAAAGATACATAATTGGGATAGATCTAGATTATTGCCTATAAACCTCTCAAGGAATCTCATACCCTAAACTAATCTAGTAGAAAATATGTTGATAATTAATGTTGCACAAGTGACAACCTCAACTTAAAATTTATGCTTCATACACTTTGCCTAAAATATTCAATGACCCATATCCATAATCACATTATTTTTTCTCTCAATTACTTCTTTTTTCTTTGGTGTATAATGAATAGTCCTTTGAAAGGCAATACCATAAAGAGTCAAAAATCATAAAAAAAATTATTCATGTACTCACATCCCCTATCTATCTTGAAACATGTAATATGTCTTTCTAGTTTATTCTCTACCGCTGCTTTGAATCCCTTCAATCTCTCAAAATCCTTATCTTTGATAAAAATAGTATATAACCATACATATCAAGAAAAATCATTAATAAAAAGCATAAAGCACCTATTCCTAAAAATGGAAGGTATACCCATGGGTCCACATATATCACTCTGAATAAGATCCAAAGCTTGTATGACACACCTTATTATCCCTTTGGAAAATATTCTATAATAATTTCCAAAAATGTGTCCTTTGCAAGCACCACTTGGAGGGAAAATATGAGAATGTCTAATAGTTATCTAATGATGACTCATGTACCTTAGTGACCCTTAGCTAAAATGCCTAAGTCCATAATTTCATCACTAATTCTCAACTTATGCTTGTGCTACATTTACCACAAAAAACTTCCCTTTGAGTAGAAAGAAGTAGAAGAGTCAATCTATCCTCCAAGTTGTATATTTGATACGACTCATTATAATATCTAAAGGCAACTTATTTAATCCATTATCAATGCCCTTTATTACCTAGTAACCAGGACAAATTTCTATATTTTTATTTGTATGAATGATGTGATAAATAGATAAAATGTTGGTGCCAAAATTATAAACATGAAGAACATCATCACATGAAGAAGATCAAATATTAACCTCTTCATAACCTACCACCTATAGGAAAGATTCATCTCCAATAACAACATGATATAAGAACATGAAATTACTTTTTCTTGGTTATGTGCCTTGTTGCCCCTACATCTATAATCCACTCATTATAATAAATGGACGTCCAATATGCATAAGCATCTGAGATATCACCATCATGACTATCCACACCTTGTGCATAGAAGAGAACAATATCAACACCTCTTTTTGGTTTTTTCCTCAATATATTTTATGTAAACCCAAAAAACTTCATGTTATATCCTTACTTAAAAAAACACATAAATTGACTTCTTGAAAGCCTTATTAGTATTCTTCTCATTCTATTTTATTTTCTTGCTAGTATTAGACTTAATCACTTATTTTGCATGAGCCTAATTGATGAGAGGATGAATCTAATACCATTATATTTTAGTCTGATGAGAAAGAATGTATTTGAACCCTTCATCAATCAAAGGAGGAGTAAAAATTGGAAAGTAGACATAAATCATTTCAAAAAAATAACAATTATCTCATACATATCTAAGATATTGTTGAATATAGTATTGATAATCTCATTGTTTTTCTAATTATCCAAGGCTCCTTGTTCCTCTTATATCCCCTTAGCAATTTGTCTAGAAATCCATATTACATCTTTAAATTTCTTGAACTAATTGATATACTAATTAATACTATCAAAGGAATCCATAGTCAAGGTAGAAAGCTCCACCTACAATTTATTGATTTGTGTGGAATCAATGAATCACACAACCCATAAAATTTATCAAGCTATTATTTGGGATTCATAATGCTTATAACATGAGCATCATAGATCTTATCATAATGAACATTTATTATATCAAGAACCTCATCATTCTTATCCCTAAAAACCAAATTTTGCTCTTTAAAATCAATCCCTCAAGGCTCCTGATTCACATATTTGATCAAAACCTTGCTTCAAAGGAGAGTCTCAATTTAGATTTTCCAAGTGGTCTAGTTTGGATCATTTATCAAGAGCACATTCTAATCCATAACTTTCCTACCAAAATATAAAATATTGTATAAAATTTTCACAAAAAATGATGTTACATATTTAAACACCTTAAAATATTATGCAATTTTAAAAATATATGGGCTCAAAATGCTTTCATAAGCAAAAGTTATGGTCCCTAGAATTTTGGACCAAAAAGCACATAAATTTCCTCTAAAACCTTTGAAAATATATATATTTTTGCACTTGCACTAAATGAAGGCTATTATATATTGCATGATTGGTAAGGGTATACCTACTAGGTTATAACTAGACAATATATCAACAATTGAGATGATGCCACTTGTCATTATAAAAATTAGGGAGTTGGCAATTGGGTGTTGACCATGCACGCCACTAGGTAGTATATTAGTAGACTAGACTATACAACTTATTATGTTCTAATTCACTTTATAACCTATGAACCAAACAATACTACTTGTTGCTCTCTAATTTCCTCCGATCACACTTCACCAAGTATGTTGTTGAATGTGTGGTTGTATAGTTAATGGGCCTGATGAGATGGAAAAATATGATATTTCAAACCCCTTTTATATCCATCATGTGGCCTCCTACTTACCATTTCAATCCCTACTACATCATCACTTACTATATCATCTTGTCCTATTTCATCATGTGCCGCATCAACAAGGGTTGCATCATCAAATGCCACATCATTATGAGGTGTAGTACTAGCTATAATATCATCTATAGCTATTGTGATATCATTAGACATCATCATGTACTATTATGTCACTTTTACACATTACCATGTCAAATTTATTGGCATCATCATCTAGGGTGTTGACATCATAAATTTTCTCCAAAGAATGGGTTAGTGGGATTTGAAATATTAATGTCCTAGTCCTAATGCCTTAAGGGTGGATACACTAGCCACCTTGGTTTGGAAGATCTTTGAAATCAAAAGGTTCAAGTATTATGAATAAAGGGGATACCTCTACCTTCCAATTCTACTTTTTCTCATACCCCCAAATGTGATGGTGTATGCTTGTATCATATTGATGCAAAAAATCTTGTTGTGTACCCGTTCTCACCACAATAGGAATATTCAATGTAATATTCCATGAAATATTCTCTTTTTAATTTTAAATTTTAAAAAATGGAGAAAAAGAGCAAAAATTTCAATGCAATAAAGGTACCTAGAGGGAAAAAAAGAAAAGTACTAAAGTAGGACCCCCCTAGAATTTTGCAAAGAATCCAAAAATATTAATGGTTCATTTCTATCTATCTTGGTTTGACCTACGCAAAATTTTTATCAAACATAACCTATCAAGATATTCTCTCCTACCAATATAACAAAAAACTTGGCAAACCATTTTAGCAACTTTTTCAAGTAGCTTGAAGGTCTTTTCCATGCCTAAATGTTATCCATGATTTCACTGGCATACAGGGTCTTTCAAAAAATGTTCAACCTCTTATTTTCTTATTTTATGGTGACCATTTAGACTGTCCTCACATTTATGTTTCTATTAGACATAAAAATGCTAGAAGAGAAAAGGAAATGGAATTCCTTTTTTAAAATCCATTAAAAACAAAGGAGGTTTTCAAAAAACTAAAAAAAAATCAATCATAAAAATAGGGCATGCATATATTTAGAAATCAAAAAATTAAATGACTAGATTGAGTGCCTGTTAGTCAAAAAGTGACTAACTATAGAGAAACATCTGATGCTCCTTTTTGCATATTTTCCAAGAGGACTGAAGTGGCCCATATGCTAAATATCAAAGAAAACGCAAAACACCGCAAGGAGGAAAAAGTGTCGCGATATCGCGACATGTTGCATTTTCGCGGTTCAAGAAAAAAGAAAAGCAAAAGGGAAAAAGTGTCGCGATATCATGACATGTTGCTTTGTCGCGGCCAAAAGGGAAAAAGTGTCGCGATATCACGACATGTTGCTTTGTCGCGGCCAAATGGGGAAAAAGTGTCTCGATATCTCGACATGTTGTATTTTCACGACAAAAGAGAAAAAGTGTTGCGATATCGCGACATGTTGCTTTGTCGCAGGAAAAAAAGAAAAAGTGTCGTGATATCGCGACATGTTGCTTTGTCGTGGCCAGAAGAGAAAAAGTGTCGCGATATCGCGACATGTTGCTTTGTCGTGGCCAACAGAGAAAAAGTGTCACGATATCACGACATGTTGCTTTGTCGCGGCCAAAAGAGAAAAAGTGTCGTGATATCGCGACATGTTGCTTTGTCACGGCCAAAAGAGAAAAAGTGTCACGATATCGCGACATGTCTCAGTTTCGCGGTTCATAGTGAGGAGAAAGAGCAAAGGGCAAAAAGTGTCACGATATCGCGACATGTTGCATTTTCATGGCTAAAGAGCAAGAGAAAGAGCCAAGAGGGAAAAGTGTCGCGATATCGCGACATGTTGCTTTTTTGCGGTCCAAAGCAAAGAGAAAGAGCCAAAAGGAAAAAGTGTCACGATATCGCGACATGTCTCATTTTCGTGGCTAGAAGCGGCAAAAGAGCAAAGCAAGGAAAGAATGTCACGATTTCGTGACATGTCTCATTTTCGCAACGGGAGGCAGCAAAGGAGCAAAGGAAGAGACGAATGTCACGATTTCGTGACATGTCCCATTTTCGTGGCTGGAAGCGACATAAGAGCCAAGCAAGGAAAGAATGTCACGATTTCTCAACATGTCTCATTTTTGCGGATGAAAGCAGCAGAAGACCAAAGCAAGGAAAGAAGGTCACGATTTCGCGACATGCCAGCTATAAAGGAATAAAGTATATTTTTGGCAACTAGAGACGAGTACTGACATCAGGTGCCGATTTTTGAAGAATGGTTTGTTGATTATAACCTAGAAGGTCCGCTGGATGATTGCCAATCTATCCAATCTACGAGAAATCCATTGTGTATTGTTAGAAACTGTAGATGATTGCTTGTAAAATAAGTAAGATGTACTTAGGAAAAGATACTCTTTTAGGGTATATATAGGGGTGAGCGACTCCAAAAAAAGGGTCGACTCTTGGACGTTTACAAGACTGTGTGTACGTACTTCGAATACAAGCAATAAAATCACATCTCCCATTGGCTTCTGGTTCATATCGTGCAAGTGTATGTATTAATGTTCTTTATTTATGCTCACAATATTGAATTGTAGATTGAGTCTGTTCTTGTATCTGAACTTTCACAATACATAAATCATATTGCTGGAATGAGAATCTAATATATATGCATGCTAAATGAAACATCAAAAATCATATCTGGAATTATATAATTTATGCTTTGGAATGTGTTTTTAAATGCTTTAGATAGAAGTAAGTAAATCTGTCTTTGATGTTGTCTAACCTACACCATATAAAATTTCTAGCTTAGGCTATATTTCCCTTATCTCTTGTTTCCCATTTTCTCTAAAAAACTTCAAAGGAACCAACCTTCTCTGGAGACTAGACAGATGATCTCAAGCAAGATCTGTCTATTCAATGTTAGCAAAGTCTAAGGCGCATCACTATTAACCGAAGGCAGATTTTGTTCCAATAGTTTTTGGCACGCCCGATGGGACCAGCAATCCCACAGTATTGTATAAGTTTTGGTGTTTTACCTTCAGAGCCTTTGTTTGTAAAATCTCAATAAAAATCACCTGGCGACTCCATTGCATTTAGACCATAAAAGAAAGACCTTGTCTAGAAAGCCTTCTGGTTATATAGCCATATGATAACCAGATCCCGAGATAGAAACTCTGAAGAACCTATCAAGTTTTTTGAACTACATCTTGGGAGCCTAAAAGCACACCCTGTGCTAGCTGCAAGATCAAATCCACCCGACACCATTAGCACCTCTTTAATGCCCATTGCAGGAGTGTCTGCAAGCAATACTATAGCAGTTGTAACTCCTTTAGCAATCATGGCAGCCGACCCTGCCCCAGCGCATCTTGTATGGAATCAAACTAGCCCTTTGAACTTGGGAATGCACCACCACATTCCACAAGCTACGCTAAAAGCCTTATCGACCTTTTATGGAATAGGAAAAATAGTAGATGAGCACTGTTTGGATGTATCAGCACTAGCATCTGTTTATAACATCACTGAGGAAGATGTAATGGTCATATTTTTGATCATATCTTTGAAAGGAAAGATGCTCTATTGGTACAGAGCGCTTCCCACTGGATCCATTACTTCTTGGGGGCCGGCCGTCTGGTCGATGAATTCAATATACATGCGGATCCTTTCACATTGTTGAATCAATTCATTGTCATTGAGAGGCATCCACAAGAAGAAATCCAAGATTTCAACATCAGGCTTACCAGAACTCGTGATAGAGTACCGCAAGGCCTAAAGCCCACGAAAGAACAAGCTATATGCTATTATCTAAGGGATTTTGATTTAGAGCTCAGTATGATAATAAGGCAATCCTGTGTAACCACTTTTCTTGGGATCTATGTAGAGGCACCAAAGTGCGAAGATGATCTCATTGCTATAAAAAGATATCCATCAAAAACTCTATTGCCAATTTTACCAGAGTTTTCCCAAGCGTCAATCTCTAAACTATCTATACTCCCATCAACGCAGGCCCTCCCAGTTGTAGCTACACCTCCTACATTTCGTGCATTACCAGCCACACCTCTTGCATTAGCTCCCCTTAGTGATCAATACACGACCATAATTAATACAATGAAGGCATTTTCAAATGAAATGGCGTCCATGAAAAAGAGAGATGCTGAAAGGAGTTTTTCGCCAAGAAAGTTCCCTCAGGTAATAGGAGATGTAGCACAATCAAGCAAGAGGGGAGATGTAAGACCAAGCACGGTATATACAAATGAGACAGTGGAGGCCGATGAGCCTCCCACTGATTCTAACTCTTGGTGTACTACATGTAACGATCCACATGGGGAAAGTTCGTGTATAATCAGCATTATGTACAAAGTATAGTAGTTGAAAAGAGTAAAGAAAAAATGAAAAGCCATGTAAATATGATTAGAGAGGAGGACCACAACTTCATGATGCCTACAGTAGAATAGGTTTTAGTTTTGACAAGATCAAGTAAGAAACCACTGCAAGCAGACCCTAAAGAGCTTCAGCCATTGGATGTTTCCCCTGCCCCCAAGGAAGTTCCCAAAGAAAATGCTAAAGGAAGTCTCCCTCGGGAAAGAGAATATTAGTTTCCATCCAAAATTCAAGGGCAAGAAACACACAAAGAATTTTTTTCTCAGGGGGAAATTGAAACCCAAGAACAGGCTAGGGAAAGGTTGAGTTTCTCCTCGCTGACAAAAAGGTAAATAATTGAAGCTACCCAGGGATACAAAAATAAATGTGAAACTTTTTGATGCAGGAGCATCCGGTGTCGATGTGGGCAATCTTGCATCCTTCAAAATTTTCTTTAAGTTCTTGTATTTTGATGTATTTTGGTTCCTTTCCGGAGGAGGGAAGATGTTGCAAAGCAGAAGGGGAAGTTGGTAGAAGAGCTAAGGCAAAATTTGGGGAGGTCGCGAAATCGCGACCTCTAAAGCGATGGCAAAGGCAGGGACCAGTTCTGTCATGGTATTGCGACGTCGTGATATCGTGACATTTGTTTGCAGTTGGAGCGTAGGGAGGGTTCCATTGTGATGTCACGACGGTTTTTGAGAAGCTAATGCAAGGGGTGTTCTCCGTCGTGATATCGCGACGTCACGATATCGCAACGTCGCGATATCATGACGATGTTGAAAGAGCAAGGCGCGATGGTGGTTGGGTCGCGATATCGTGATGGTATTAAATGGACAGTGACAAGGCAGTGTTTGGGTCGCGATATCGTGACATGTCACGATATCGTGACATGTCGTGATATCGCGGCCAATGAGAAGACAGGACCAAGCTTAGAGGCGGACGACCAGACAAGGCCGAAAATTGACACGTGGACAGCCACGTGTATCAAAAAGGTTGAGAAGGGCACGTGTATTGGAGATGGTGCGATAAGAAGAGGGCAAAGCCAAATTTACACGCGGTTAGCTACGTGTATCAAGAGGAAGATGAAGGCCACGTATCATAAAATTAAAGTTGACAGCCGCGTGCATTCAAGGGGGTTAACCACCGTATGGAAGAATTTCGACAAAACAACTGTTGCAGGGCATGGCCAGTATGGAGGAGATGGTGGTGCAGAGTACAGTCTGACCAAAGCGGCCAGTGCAGGGTATGGGAAGCCATTAATGCGAGCCCCATGGCAGATCGGGAAGATTGCCATTTATGACTGAAATTTTGAAAAACCCGAGGAGGGGGAAAATGAAATTTAAATTTTGTTTTAGGCGGGGCATTAATTGCCGAGAGGATCGGGGCCTCGATAAAAACCCAAAAAATTTTAATGAAAGGGGAAGGGGGACCGAAAAATAGGAAAGAGGAGTTACAAAGTGGAAGAACCGAGCCGATCTCGGTCATTGTATGCCTACGGGCTATTTTTAATTTGGAATGCATGTAAATATTTTATGAAAATTTTAATGAAAAGTTGAATTCGTAAGGTGCTGGTTTTCCCGTCCCCGTCAGTGGTATCAGAGCCCGTAGTTCCTGAGTGTACAGTAGACCGCCGAAGGAGAGGCAGTTGTACCAGGACTTGTGGGAGGGCTTGAGATCAGGTGAAGATGCCTCCGAGAAGAAACCCCGTGGGTGGAAGAGGCATGGCAGCGAAAGATTTTCGGGCATTGCAGCGGCAAGTCCAGGCCCTGCAAGAAGAACTGCGCAGAGGACATGAGCCGAGAAGAGATGCAGACAGTGAAGATGAAGTTGATGAAGAGGAGAATCAGTTTGAAGAAGAGGAAGAATATGTAGATCCGGCACAAGCCAGACTTTACAATGCCATATCTCAGATCAAGAAAAGGCCGAAGTTAGAAGTATCTACGTATTCCGGGAACTTGAATCCAGAGGAATTAATAGATTGGATAAATGATTTAGAAGAGTATTTCGAATATGAGGAGGTTGAAGACCCTAACCGGGTCAGATTTGCTAAGACCCGACTGAAGGGTCATGCCAGCATATGGTGGAAGGGAGTACAGCTAGAACGGAACCGAAGAGGAAAAGAGCGGATAACAAGATGGGACAGAATGGTGGAGAAATTGAAAAGGCAGTTTATCCCCATAGATTATGAACTGGACCTGCTACGTAAAATGCAGAGTTTGAGGCAAATGAACAAAACGGTTCAAGAATACATGGAGGAATTTTACAAAATCTCCATCAGAATCGGGCACTTAGAAGCCAGCAAAGAAAAAGTGGCCCATTACATTAATGGGTTGAGACCCAGTGTTCAGGAGGAGTTGAGCTTGGTTCGGGTAAGCACCATTGAAGATGCTTACCAATTTGCTTTAAAGGTGGAAGAAAAATTGAACCGGAAGTTTGAGAGCAAGCAAAGAGTAAAAGGACCGGGAGGAAATAACGATGGAAAGAAAGAAGGAAAGGAAGAGAAGAAAGAAGAGGAGAGCAGCAACCGAGATCAGAAAGAAGATGAAGAATCCAAACCGCAAGTTCAGAATGATGGCTACCCGAGAGGAAGAGGTAGATCTGGACACGGGTATGGAAGAGGAGTGTTCCGAGGAACATGTTTCCACTATGGAGAAGAGGGGCATCGAGCATATGAGTGTCCCCAGCACCCCGAAAGAGTAAACAAGAAACAAGTGGGTCCTGCCAGAGCAGTTGTGGCAGTTGAAGATGCTGACTCAGAACATTCTGAAGAAGCTAAAAAGGGAGAAGCAATGATTGTGAGGAGGACCATGTTGAGTGAAGAAGACAAATCTGAACAGAGGAGAAGCCTGTTCCGCACCCGATGCAAAAGTGCAGGCAAAGTCTATAATGTTATTATAGACAATGGGAGTACAGACAACTTAGTTTCTGAGGAGATGGTTTCTAAGTTGCAGTTGGAGAGGAGGAGGCACCCGCATCCATACCGGATTGCATGGTTGCGGAAGGACCACAGAGCATGGGTCCGGGAATAGTGTTTAGTCACGTTCCAGATTGGGAGATACCAGGATGAAGTCCTGTGTGATGTATTCCCCATGGATGCTTGCCATTTGCTGTTGGGAAGGCCATGGCAGTTTGATCGGAGTGCAGTGCATGATGGTCATGCAAATACTTACACCTTGAAGAAAGATGGAGTGTGGCACAAGTTGAAGCCATTGCAGACCAAAGATGAGAAAGTGTGCAGTAATGCTAGAATTTGTCTGGTAGAAGGCAAAAATTTTTTCTAGGAAATGGAACTTGAGCAGGTTGTAAAGGTTGATGGGTGTTCGGAAATATTACAAAGGACGCAGATCGAACAGCCTAGAAGTGAAGGTCACTTCTCTTGTTACCCCAGGTGTCTGATGCAGGAGCATCCGGTGTCGGTGTGGGCAATCTTGCATCCTTCAAAATTTTCTTTAAGTTCTTGTATTTTGATGTATTTTGGTTCCTTTTCGGAGGAGGGAAGATGTTGCAAAGCAGAAGGGGAAGTTGGTAGAAGAGCTAAGGCAAAATTTGGGGAGGTCGCAAAATCGTGACATGTCACGAAATTGCGACCTCCGAAGCGGTGGCAAAGGTAGGGACCAGTTACGTCGCAATATCGCGACGTCGCGATATCGTGACATTTGTTTGCAGTTGGAGCGTAGGGAGGGTTCCGTCACGATATCGCGACGTCGCGATATCGCGATGTCGTGATGTCGTGACGGTTGTTGAGAAGCTAATGCAAGGGGTGATCTCCGTCGTGATATCACGACGGTATTAAATGGACAGTGACAAGGCAGTGTTTGGGTCGCGATATCATGACATGTCGCAATATCGCAGCCAATGAGAAGATAGGACCAAGCTTAGAGGCGGACGGCCAGACAAGGCCAAAAATTGACACGTGGATAGCCACGTGTATTGGATATGGTGCGATAAGAAGAGGGCAAAGCCAAATTTACACGTGGTTAGCTACGTGTATCAAGAGGAAGATGAAGGCCACGTATCATAAAATTAAAGTTGACAGCCATGTGCATTCAAGGGGGTTAACCACCGTATGGAAGAATTTTGACAAAACAACTGTTGCAGGGCATGGCCAGTATGGAGGAGACGGCGGTGCAGAGTACAGTCTGAGCAAAGCGGCCAGTGCAGGGTATGGGAAGCCATTAATGCGAGCCCCATGGCAGATCGGGCAGATTGCCATTTATGACTAAAATTTTGAAAAACCCGGGGAGAGGGAAAATGAAATTTAAATTTTGTTTTAGGTAGGGCATTAATTGCCGAGAGGATCGGGGCCTCGATAAAAACCCAAAAATTTGTAATGAAAGGGGAAGGGGGACCGAAAAATAGGAAAGAGGAGTTACATAGTGGAAGAACCGAGCCGAGCTCGGTCATTGTATGCCTGCGGGCTATTTTTAATTCAGAATGCATGTAAATATTTTCTAAAAATTTTAATGAAAAGTTGAATTCGTAATGTGTTGGTTTTCCCATCCCCGTAACTTTTGCCAAAGAAAGAGAAAGGATAGTTGATTCACCTATATTCAGTATAGTGGAGGAAATGAAAAAGACTCCTTCTAAGGCAAGTATGTATGATGCTTTTCAAATCCTAGGTCAAATCAATCTCCTACAGGAATCCCTAAGGACAATGAAAAATGGAGGTGGGACTGCATCATCTTCAAAAATGGTTCTAACGAACTTGACATCTACCACTGATAAGAACAGGCCCCCCCCTTTTATTTATCCCTTCAAATGAAAGGATGGGTTGCCCATAATTGCATGATAGATTTAGGCGCTGCTACCACTATGATACCCAAAGCAGTATGTGATATTATGGGAATGGAGTACACTAGGAGCAGCACAGGCATCCTACAGTTAGATGGTACTCCAATAAAAACTATAGGAGTGATAAAGGATATTCCCATATGGCTGCATAATTTACCTCAGATGACAGTCATACAAGAGGTAGTAGTCGTAGACTTGGAGCCCTATTTTGGTATGTGTCTATCCAGAGAGTTCACAGCAAAGATAGGAGGATACTTATCCTTAGATTATTCTCATTTGGAGATACCTTTCAAAGGTATAAGGTTCAAGATTGGTGAAACTGATCGTGTAAATATGATGACTGAAGAAACAATAGAAGAAGACCTGATGGAAGAAACATTAGAAGAGCTCCAAGCTGAGGACAAGTTTTCTCTACAGAAATTTAATGCCATGATAGAAATAAAAATAGGAAACTATTCTATTGAGAAACCAAAAATAAAATTGGTACCCTCCCTAGAAGAGGATGGTTCTGTGAATCATTTGTGGAAGATTTTCTTTGATGGGGCTAGGTGCAAGAATGGAGCTGGTGTCGGAATAGTTTTGATTTCTCCCATTGGAGAGGAAAAGGTTTTCTCTTACATGTTGACTTGGAGTTGCTCCAACAACGCAGCAGAATATGAGGCCCTGTGCTTAGGGTTAAGAAAGGTCGAGAAATTGAGAATCAAATAGTTACTCATCTATGGAGATTCGAACTTATTGTGAATCAAGTCACCAAAAAAGGTATAAGTAAACATGATTATTTGAAGGCTTACGGAGAACAAAGTATGGGATCTCTTAGAGGCCTTTGAGGCCCTAAATATAAAGTTTATCCCTAGAGAACAGAATACCCACACGATTTGTTAGCTTCAGGTGGGAGCTAATTTTTGTCCTGTAAGTAATGTTATTCGGAAGTCTAAAAGCTGTGAGACTTATATACAGGCCTTCAATACCTGATAAAAATATATTTCGACAAGTTTTTGAAAATGATGAATAGGTATAGGATTCCTTAATCCCTAAAATAAATTGCTCAGCCAACCGAGATCTACAAGATGAAGAGGAAGGGAACTAGATCAGAGAAGTGCGTAAAAAAGGAGCTAAGCCTTTTAGGCAAAAGCAAAAAAATAATTATATGTACAGTATAATATAAGCATATTCAAACAATATTTGTAAATATTATCATTTTTTCGGCCTTAACACAAAAAAAATATTTTCAGTCGCAGCTAATCAGAAGTCGACATTTTTTTTTAATACAGATACTAAGGTATAAAGGGAGTTTTGGTGAGGTAATTTTCACGTTTGATCTAAGTGCATTTTCCTGTGTTCTTTGTCTTTCTCTAAAAGATTATTTTTACAACTGCGTTGTTGACTCTGATACCCAATGGATAAAGGCCTGGTTCAAAATTTTTGCAAGCAAAAAATCCCCTAGAAGGCGCCAAGAATGTTAGTCAAAAAGTGACTAACTACAGAAAAACATCTGATGCTCCTTTTTGCATATTTTCCAAGAGGACCGAAGTGGCCCATATGCTAAATATCAAAGAAAATGCAAAACACCGCAAGGAGGAAAAAGTGTCATGATATCGCAACATGTTGCATTTTTACGGTTCAAAGCAAAAAGAAAAGCAAAAGGGAAAAAGTGTCGCGATATCGCGACATGTTGCTTTGTCATGGCCAAAAGGGAAAAAGTGTTGCGATATCGCGACATGTTGCTTTGTCACGGCCAAATGGGGAAAAAGTGTCGCGATATCGCGACATGTTGTATTTTTGTGACAAAAAAGAAAAAGTGTCGCGATATCATGACATGTTGCTTTGTCGCGGCCAAAAGAGAAAAAGTGTCGCGATATCACGACATGTTGCTTTGTCACGGCCAAAAGATAAAAAGTGTCGCGATATCGTGACATGTTGCTTTGTCGCGGCCAACAAAGAAAAAAGTGTCGTGATATCGTGACATGTTGCTTTGTCGCGGCCAAAAGAGAAAAAGTGTCATGATATCGCGACATGTTGCTTTGTCACGGCCAAAAGAGAAAAAGTTTCACGATATCATGACATGTCTCAGTTTCGTGGTTCATAGTGAGGAGAAAGAGCAAAGGGCAAAAAGTGTCACGATATCGCGACATGTTGCATTTTTACGGCTAAAGAGCAAGAGAAAGAGCCAAGAGGGAAAAGTGTTGCGATATCGCGACATGTTGCTTTTTCGCGGTCCAAAGCAAAGAGAAAGATCCAAAAGGAAAAAGTGTCGCGATATCGCGACATGTCTCATTTTCACGGTTGGAAGCGGCAAAAGAGCAGAGCAAGGAAAGACATGTCGTGATTTCGCAACATGTCTCATTTTCACAGCGAGAGGCAGCAAAGGAGCAAAGGAAGAGACGAATGTCACAATTTCGTGACATGTCCCATTTTTACGGCTGGAAGCGACAGAAGAGCCAAGCAAGGAAATAATGTCGCGATTTCGTGACATGTCTCATTTTCGTGACTGGAAGCAGCAGAAGACCAAAGCAAGGAAAGAAGGTCGTGATTTCGTGACACGCCAGCTGTAAAGGAATAATGTATATTTTTGGCAACTAGAGACAAATACTGACATCAGGTGCCGACTTTTGAAGAATGGTCTATTGATTATAACCTGGCAGGTCCGCTGGATGATTGCCAATCTATTCAATCTGCGAGAAATCCGTTGTGTATTGTTAGAAACTACATAAGATTGCTTGTAAAATAAGTAATATGTACTTAGGAAAATATACTCTTTTAGGGTATATATAGGGGTGAGTGACTCCAAAAAAAAGGTCGACTCTTGGACGTTTACAAGACTGTGTGTACGTACTTCAAATACAAGCAATAAAATCACATCTTCCATTGGCTTTTGGTTCATATTGTGCAAGTGTATGTATTAATGTTCTTTATTTCTGCTCACAATATTGAATTTTAGATTGAGTCTGTTCTTGTATCTGAACTTTCACAATACATAAATCATATTGCTAGAATGAGAATCTAATATATACGCATGCTAAACGAAACATCAAAAATCATATATGGAATTATATAATTTCTACTTTGGAATGTGTTTTTAAATGCTTTGGATAGAAGTAAGTAAATATGTCTTTGATGTTTTCTAACCTGCACCATATAAAAGTTCTAGCTTAGGCTATATTTCCCTTATCTCTTGTTTCCCCTTTTCTCTAAAAAACTTCAAAGGAACCAACCTTCTCTAGAGACTAGATAGATGATCTCAAGCAAGATCTGTCTATTCAATGTTGGCAAAGTCTAAGGCGCATCACTATTAACCGAAGGCAGATTTTGTTCCAACAGTGCCTAAAGAGGAACAAAAGAATTTATCAATGGATTTTTTCCTTATATCAAATCTATTGAATCCAATGAGATCCTCACGACCCAAGTCGACATAGGGGCTTATAAAAAAAAGACCTTTATACAAACTATTAGTGACTCGTATAAATTTGTCTAGCTACTCTAAACACTCTTGCCCTTGGAAAATAGTATAGAAATAAATTTTTCAAATACAAGCAATCGAGTAATGGATATTCATGCCCACTTTGATACCATGTTAGATTTTATTGTGGCTTTTAGAAATGAATGAAATTAATATATTAACTCAAATTTTTAAAAACTAATACACATAAAGCAATACACATGATGTAAGGGGTTGAACATAGACACAAACATCTCACTAGAGAGAAAAATAATAAACACTAATTGATGACTAAATGGTTGGTCTAAGGAGGTTTTGTACCCAATTACAAGTTATCTTTAGATAAAGGTTAAGAAACTAACCTTAAGGATAAATAATACACACACACACACACACACACACACACACACACACACACATATATATATTAAATAGGGTTTTGAAATGGTTGCCCTTTCGCTTTTACATCGACTTACTCACATTGAGCTATATGATTCAACCGAGATTTTGAACCTTGGTGTGGGCTACATCAACTATTGGTCCTAACCGTTGAACCAAGGACCCATTGGTGATTAAATAATAAAATATTACAAAAAAAAATCTTTACAAAGTTTACAAGGGTCCAAAAGGATTATACATATAATACACTATAAATTTAGTTGTGTAACTAAAAATAAATTACCATATATTTCAACATTATGTACAAGAAAATTATTAAACAAAGTAATATAGTAAATATTCAAATAATATGATGCTCGAATATCATTTTTTGATTAGGTTTAACTATTCCATTATGTTTATTAAAGCATGTTTCTTGTAATGATGGAGTTTGGTAAATGATGACATTATCATATAATAGAATGAGTGGGGCAAATGGGAACAATAGTAGAAATTTGTAAATTTGATAAGGTCATATATAAATTTTATCTTTTAAGTATTGAGGTGATTTTATTTTATATTGATTATTGATCAAAATAATAACTTTTTAAAATGTGGATTTTATGTACAAGGAAATTGATTAAATAAAAATATATAGTAGATATTCATAAAGATTAAAAGTGGTATCTCAAGTTGTTGTGATTAATATCTCAATAATTAAAAGATCACAATTTAATAAAAAGAGATATTAATGCTTACCAACAACCAAATCTTTTATATGCATCTCATAGATTCATTTATAGAGTCAAATTTTATAAAATAAAATGTCAAATGTGGGTGGAAATTACTCAATAGTTCATTATTGCATGCACACTTCTCATGGTGTTATTTAGAGACATGTGTCATATGATCATGCATATTATATTTTTATAAGTGAATATATGCAATCAAATTAATGCACATATAGTAGACTTTTATAAAATAAATTACCCAATTATTTGTTGAATTTGTACTCTGATTCATGGCCATGATCCAACATTGTTTGATGAGACTTAAGGTCATTTTATTGTGTAATGTATTTATTATTTTGTAATAATTTATTATGTAAGCCCAATGGACCATGGTTAACCTTATTATGGTTAAACCTCATTTAATAATATTAGTTAACCTAAAACCCACTTGTTATGTCAAATTGTGTTAAAATTTATGATGTAATTAGGTATTTTGGTATTGCTATAAAACCTCCCTTCACACTCCTCATTATCATTAGAGTGTTTTGTAATATTATGTATGGATATAGTGATTATTTATGGTACCAACAAGCACCCATCATACCTTTATATGTTTTCCCTTTTTATGTTTTTTGTATAATATTTTAGTAGATGGATTGCATTTATTCATTTCTAGAAAATATTATGAATTTTGACACAATATTAGAGTGGGTATGAAGCAGTGCTACTTGGACACATAAAAAGTTATCTTGGTGCCTTAAATTTTTCTTCTAAGCAAGAGGATGCTTTTCTTCTAAACATATCATAAGTCTTTTTGGTATAAGTGGCAAAATAAAGATCTATCTCTTTCCTTTATACATTATTTCTAGTACATTGGAGATGATTTTGTCCCTTCTTTCAATTGAGGTGTTTCAAAACTTATTACAAATAACAAAGGATGAAAAAGAGTGAGCATTTTTAATTTTAAATTTGGGCATTTTACTACATGTGGGATTGGGATTGGCACTCAAAGGTTCTCAAGAATGTATGCTTCTTCACAAAGGAGGAGCATGCTTAGACTTATTTTGATAGATGTCCATGAAAGCTATAAGAACACAAATTTACACGCTAAGGTAGTGATAAATCAGTATCAAATCCCCAATAATGCCAACTTATTTTTTTCCTACTACAAATGGAATGGCATTTTTTAAAATTCCTCTATATCTTGCTCTATTTAGTTGCATAGCATGGTGGTTGGTCCTTTGATTTAAAAAGGGTTGATCACATGTTTTATTCATGATAATTTTTAAATCAAGAAGATGTGTTGTTTATCTATGGAAAAGCGCTCTTCAAAATCATCATTGGCTACTATAGTGGGTTGGTTAGAAATATTGTGTTAGGGATGGTTGGGCATAGATATGAATCCCTAGACCATTATTATTTTTCCATGGATCTATCTTTGCTCTTGTATCAAAAAAGGATCCTAAATAAAAGGTCCTTTGCTTTGCTCTCAAAATATTTGGGTACTAGGATGGTTATTAGAGTAATCTTAGTATTTGTGGAACCAGGTGTCAAGCCTCTCTAGTTCCACTTGTTTTTTTTGAAGGTTTATGATGGGAAGCTAACATGGCAAAATGGGAAGTTGACATGGCACCCTATTATGCCACATAATCAATTTTTAAACCTATTTAAATTCATTAAACCAATAAAATCAAAGCAAGCGGGAGTGATATGGAGACTAAAAAGAGCTAAATTGGAAAAATTATATTGGAGTGCTCTAGTAAATCAAGTCTCACCAAGTGGTATGTCGAGATTAGCAACTAATTTTCTAAGGTTAGAGGTTTTAATTTTTATTTTTTGTGCTCCATATCGGTAAAGTTTCTAGAGGCCATAACTTTTGCATATGGAAGTATTTTGATCCCTTATTTTTCCAAATCACATGATTTTTAAGCTCTATGTATTTGTGGCATTAGTTTATGGACCTTCTATAGTATTAGAGGTTAGATCGTATAATATGGAACATAAATCCCTAATTAATCATCTTAATGGATAAAATTATAGTATTTAGTCAACTTAAATGATTGGCTTGTTACAACATAAGAACCTCTGGTGCATTTTTTAGGGGGATAAAATAGTTATTATCGATGATGAAGATTAGAAGAAAAATATAAAATAAGCTCTAGTTTTGTTCTTGCTAATTGAATTGGAGTTGTTTTTCCATATCAAATAAGAGAGTGGCCCTAGTAAGGTATGGTCAAAGCTACAAGAACTTTTTGGAAAGGTTAATACTATTGATGTAAGTCATTTAAAATTTGATCTTTCTTATCTTAAGCTAGATGATTTTGATAATACTAGAGACCATATTGTGAGATTCAAGATATTAAGGGCAAAAATTACATCTTTTGGAGAAAAAAAGAAATATGATGTAGAATGCATTAAGATTGTCCTTTCTAATATTTTTTCCTCCTTTTAGATGTTAAAAATAATGGTTCATTTTTTTCTTGTATGCTTAAAATTATAAAATCCTCTTACTCTTGATTAGTCTTTTTTCTCCTAATTTACTTTTAGGTTACAATGTATAATTATGGTGGTGAAATTCCTTAAATATAGGCTCATACAAATGAATTTGAATCTAAGGAGGCTAAGACTCAAGGGCCCAAAGTAAATCCTAACTCTTAAAAGAAATCGAAGGCAACTTATGGATATTGTAAAAGGGAGTGACATCCTATGAAGAATTGCTTACTAAGGCTATGAAAGTTTGAAGAAACATGGATATCTTTCAGATGATGAGGGAGATTTAGATGGATCTACCTCAACTACAAAGTCCCAATAAAATATTCATTATGGGGGATGATATTATTGTCACTATTATTTTCTCTCGATACCTCAATTCAAATCATGTGGGGGTGTTGAATTTGTAATTTGATTGAAGGCCAAGAGCTAACATTGTGTGATGTATTGAATACACCTAAGGGTATTTCGTTGTGCAATGTATGTATTATTTTATAATATTTTATTATGTAAGCCCAATAGGCTATGGTTAACCTTGTTATGGTTAAACTTCATTTGATATTTGTAATTAACTTAAAGCCCACTTGTTATGTCCACTTAGGTTAAAATTTAATATGTTATTAGGGGTTTTGGTATGCCTATAAATACCCTTCTCACACACCTCATTTATCATCAAAATATTGTGTAATATTATCTATGGATATAGTTATTATTTATGGTGCCTATGGGAACCTACCATACCTTTCTATATTTCATATTTTTTATGCTTTCTGTATAATATTTGAATGGATGGATTGATTTTATTTATTTCTAGAAAATATTGTTTATTTTAACATTATTTGATATGAAAAAGTAACCTATTTTTAATAAAATTATAGATGTAATATCTCTTACAATTGCTGTCAACAAAAATAAATATTAAATAAGATTATATATAATATAATATAATATATGCTATATAATTTAATAGGGTTTGTTGGAGTTTTCTACATGATATTCTCAAAATGTTTGGTTTTGATCAAGGTTAGTGTGAATGGACTAGATGTTGTTATGCCACTCCAAAATATTCTATTTTGATCAGTGAATACCCTACCAGATACTTTGAGTCATCCCATGGACTATTATAGGGTTACACGCTATATTTTATCTATGCATTATCTTAAGAAAACGTTAGGGAGAACTTTCTAAAAAATAAAAATAAAAGAAAAAATAAAAAAGTATTCATGTTGCAATAAATGGTCCATTTGGATCTCATGTCCAATTTTATATGATACTTTTATTTTGTGTCATACATTACTGAGGCCTTGGAGTTTAAAACATTATTATCATGCTATGAGAAGACCGCTAAATAGTATGTTAATAGTACAAAATCAAGGATATTTTCATTAGTACTATCCTAGACTTACAATGCATTATTATGCACATTTTAGGGTTTAAAATTAGAAACAATAAATCAACACATTTGATCCTTTCTTTGCCTTATAAAAGAAATAAGAAGAGGCTTTGGGACTCAATTTTCATAGAATAAAATCATGTTTGGTAGGTTGGATGGTAATATTTTAACCAAGGCTTGAAGCCTAAAACTCATAAAGACCACATAGAAATCCATCCCTATATATATGATGTCACTTTCAAGATCGATGGTTGGTATGGAATCTAAATTTAATAAAATTCATAGAGATTTTCTTTGTAAATGATGTGAAGATAAATTTAGGTTTCTTCTTTGTAAATGGGATGGGATTTGCAAAGGAAAACAATATTGTGATTTTGGCCATAGGGGTAAACTTGGTTGAATTTTATTCGAAAATCAAGGAATGAATTAGTGAAAATGTTAGATCAAAAATATATAGGCTATCTTGATGCAATAAAAGTATTTGGAAAATTAACCCTACCTAAAGGATCACCAGCATGAAACTTCATATTAGATAGTTTAGAATTGATCAAGAAATATATTAGATGATTTTAGTTGAATCCTTACCCTCTTATTTTTTATTCAAAAATAAAATCATTAGGTCAACCCTATCTATAATATAAAGGTCTGAATATCAAAGATTATATTAATATGAGTAACAATTCCAAATCATGAATTTCATTTAGTAACATAATTCAAGAAAATGAACTTAAACAAATATAATATGAGCTTCAAAATATGCTTTAAGAGTTCTACCTACCTATTTTTACATAGAAGGATGAATTGGTTTAGACTTTATCAAAATATGATAGGTACTTGGTCAATTTGGGATATGAGGAAGAATTAAATTTTCTACTCCTAAAAATTTCTCTAAGAATAATGTTTGGTCACTAGAGGCCCTCCCTAAGACCTTAAGATTTATTTGGTTAGTAGTCCAAAGTAATATTATTATAGCAAAGAGTCTAGAAAGATGATAATATCATGGACCTTTTAGGTGTACCTTTCTGTGAGAAGGATGTTAAAACAACATACCATTTACTTCTTTATTATCCATTTGCTTACACCATTTGAGGTTGTTTTCAAAATATGAGAATACATTGGGTAGATCCATCGATGTTGAAAGAGTTCATAAAAATGTTGGATCATGATATGCATTTTGTGGAGAATTGATCTTGCCATTATTTGTTAGTATTTATGGCTTGAAAGGAATAATAGAATTTTAAAAAATAAATATCAAAATCATGTCCATGTTTGAAACCATATTATTATCTCTCTTGCAAAATGTTATAAGCATGGTGCTCATCATGGAAAGGCTCAAGTGTGGAAAAATAGGTGCTAACCTCTTAGTTATAGCATTTGAATATACATGGAAGGTTCATCTACAATAATGGAGTTAACATGAAGGATTTTCTCCAATCTATGGTAAAATATAAATGCCTAAAAATAGAGTTTATCAAAAATTTTGGTGCTTCAAAAGGAAATCTAGGAAAAGCTAATGGAGGTGGTGTTTTTCAAAATATTGAAGGTAAATTCTTCTCATTTACTCAGAATCATATGGAACTTCAACTAGTAACTATTCAAAGGCTAGGTCATTTCTTATAGGGATCAAAACTACAATTGAAAAAGAATGAAAATATATTTTAACTAAGAGGAATTCATAAATTATCATTAAGGCTATCAATAAAAATGGATGTAGGGATTAAATAAAATAAAATTATTGCTAAAGTTAATCAAATATTGTTGGAGGTAATCTCTTTGAAATGTGATTATATTTATAAAGAAGAAAATAAGATAGTATATAATTTAGTCATTTGTGGTGTTCTTCGTCTTGATGAAATTCAAATTTTAGAAGGTGACTATCAAGTTAGATTTTATCTCTCAATAATGACATCAAGGAGATAATTGCATAAATATAAAAGGCTAAGGATCATGAACAATATAATTGATAGAAAAATAAATAAAGAATATCTTTCATAAAAGGGAAAGCGACATATGATTTAATTGACCTAATAAAAAATGTAATATTTTGTTATTTTAATGGGAGTGGCCCCAATAGAATCCACATATAGTTTATTAAAAAATATTAAAAATATAATATATTTTATTATATATGTTTTTCAAAGCTATATGTGGTTTTCATAGGAGGCAACTCCCATCAAAATACCAAAATATTGTATTTGTTTTTAGATCAATTATAGCATATCCAATATGCATTTTCATCACAAACATTTTTTATTTCTTTTCTATAAAATATATTCTTCATCTTCCTCAAAGTGCTATGTTTCCACAATAAATTCTTGAACATCATTTTCATTAGGAGATAAAATCTCACTCTGCTAGTTGCCTTCTAAAATTTGAATTTCACAAGATGATCAACATCATGTTTGTATAAATTATATGTGATTTTCTTTGTTATAGATAATTTTAAGATATTGATTCCAATAGTAGATGTTCAACATTAATAATATTATTATTTTTTCTCCAATCACCACATCTATTTTTGTTTATGGAATTATTGATAATTTGTGAATCATTTTTAATTGAAATATATTTTGATCATTTTTCAGTTGTTAGTTGTTTGATGAAGTTCCATATGATTCTAAGTGAAGAGAAATTTTTCTTCATTATTTCCAAAAATACCACCTCCATAAGTGTTTCCCAAATTTTCTTTAGAAGCACCTTCAAAATAATTTTGATAAGCTCAATTTCTAGATATTTTCATTTTACCTTTGATCAAAGTAGATCCTTTATTTTAATGTCATTATAGGAGATGACTCTTCCATGTATGTTCAAATATTGTAACTAAGTTGTTACCACATATTTTTTTCATTTGATACTCTCCATGATGAGCACCATATCCATAAAAGTTTTTCAAGAGAGGTAATGATACGATTTCAAACTTGGGCATGATTTTGAAATTTATTTTTAGAAATTATATTATACCTTTCAAGTAATAAATTCCAACAAATAATGGAAAGACAAATCCTCCACTATATACATATTACTTAAACTTTGAAATAATTAATATAACATTTCATAAACTCTTACAATGTCATTGGATCTACCCAATAGTGTAAGCAAAGGGACAATGGAGAAGTAAATGGTTTGATGTTTCTAAATCCTTCTCACACAAGGCACATATAAAGGTCCATGGTATCCTATTCTTTATGGACTCTCTCCTATAAGAATAATACTTTGAGTTGCTAACTAAAGGAATTTTGAGGCCTTAGTGAGAGCATCTAGATACCAAAGAATCTTCCAAGGAAACTTTTTGAGAGGAGGAAACTTTAATTGCTCTAAATATTCATATCCCAACTTAACTGAGTATCCACCATATTTTGATATATTCCAAACCAACTCCTCCTTTTGTGTAGATATAGACAAATAAAACTCTTGAAGCATCTTTTGAGGTTCTTCTACAATTTATTTGAGTTTCTCACCTTCAACTATATTACTAATAGAAATCCATGATCTGGTGTTGTTGGTCATATTAATATAATATTTAATCTATGGACCTTTACAATATAGGCATACCCAAGCTAGTACTTACCATTTTAAAGCAAAGATGTGAGTTTAAGGTTTCAAGCAAGCATCAAACAAAAGTTTTTTATAATTCCTCTTATTAACTGACCATATAATATGTTTCTTGATCAATTACAAACTATTTGATATGAAGTTCTATGTTGGTGATCCTTTAGGTAAGGTTATTTTTTAAATTTATTTTGTTGCATCAAGAGAATCTATATATTTTTTAATTATCATTTTCTCCAATTCTTTCCTTGATCTTTGAATAATATCTACACGAGTTTTTTTTGTAAGGCCAAACTCATAAGTCTACAATTACCCAACCTACTTCAATATTCTTTATTTTTTAAATGCTATGCCACTTATAAAGAGGAAATCTAATTTTTATTTGCATCCTTTATAAAGAAAGTTTATTTGAATTTTATCAATTTATGAAGTCGCACCTACTAACAATTTTGAAAAAGACATCATATAAATAGGGATGGATTGTAGTGTAGTCTTTATGAATTGTAACCTTCCTACCATGGTTAAGAATTTACCTTTCTAACCTACCAAAAAATATTTTATTATATACAAACAGGAGACCCAAAGCTCTTTTTTATTTTCTTTATGAAACAAAGCAATACCCAAGCAGGTTGATGGAAAATTTTCCATGTTAAAACCTAAAATATCCATAATAATATGTTGTAAATATAGGGCAATTTTTAATGAAAATTATGTATTTTGCAATTCTAAATAATTTTTTGGTAGCCTTCTTATAGCATGAAAATATTGATTTAAACTCCATGGTTGCATTGATTGATGGATGGCCCAAAAACAAAGTATCATCAATAAATTATAAATGAGATTGAAAAGGATCATATTTTGTAGCTTGAATAACTTTCATATTTCTCGTTATTTTTTTTATTTGAGAAATCTCTCATAATGCCTCCTTGAAAATAATGAATAGATAAGGAAATAGTAGAACGCCTTGGGAAAGTAAAAAATATGACTTAAAGTAATAAATGGGAGAACCATTAATTAAAATAGAATAGTTTACAATGTTATAATAGCATTGTATTCATTCACAACAATTGTAGTCAAAACTAATAAATTTTAGAGCATCATGTACATCTCCCCTTATACATCACATACCATATCAATGACAAGTTCATCAAGAAAATATAGTTAATAATGGTTCTAGTCTTAATTTCTATAGCCTAAGATTCATCAAAAATTTTGGACTAACCTAAAAATATTTGGAGAAGTATGATATTTTCATTAGGTATTTTGATAATGGGGAATGTAAGGCTAGTGGTACTATAGCCTGACCCCCTAAAGACAAACCCCATGCTATCATATCTCTTTTTTACCATACCATGTGACTTAATATTTAAAATTATTCTTGGGAGGACATGGATCCATGATATGAAAATCATCCCCTCAACTCTTAACTAGTGCCTTAAATACAAATATAGGGATAATAATTATCATATTCTAGCTAATATTGAATCCTTTACCTAGTACCCAGTAATCAAGGTCAATAATCCCAAAGTGTGTCTTTTCCCTTTTCTCAATTCATCTCTTGAATCATCTTCTTATTGTTTTCACTTTCTTATCTCAAATGCATTAAGTTATATCATCTTAAATAATTCATCTAAAAATGAGATCAATGGTCAAAGTATTAATCCACTCAACATTAATGATAACCAATAAAATAACAATCAACTTTCCTTGAACCTAGTCAAGCTTTCTCAATCTCCTCAAACCTTAGTTTTCCTTTCAACAATAAGAATAAAATAATATGAATAGAAATATGCTTGTTCATTTATATTGGTATTGCCAATGAGGAGAAAATTCATGGTAATAACCCTTTTCTATATGAATGATAGTATACTTCATGATTCTTATCAAACTCATATTCCACCCCTAAGAAGATGCTTTCCAACATGAGATATTGAGGTAAAGTACTAGGTCTCTATGAGAAAGGCATCGATTAAGAACCCCTATAAACTAAATCCTATTTCATATGTTATAAGATAGGTTATATCCCTAGCCATGGTCAACCTTTACCTTCTTATTCTAATAACAAAGAGGAAATTGGCCATCCCACATTGAATTTTTTCTTTAAATGGTCTCCCCTCATAGATCCTAGATTCTATTAATTTACATAATCTATTATGGGACATCTCCTAACCATATCTGATCTTGAGATGATTTTTGACAAAGACAACTATGAAATGAAGGACGTCCTAAATTATCATCCTCAATATGGTCCCTTATACTATATACTATAAAATAACTTATATTTTTATTGATAATTTCTAAAAATTATGAATATCACTATCTCATAGCCAAAAAATGACAACCAGCCAATCTTAAATCATATAGATCTAGAGATCCTTGAAATGCTTTCATCTCCCCCTCAATTAGAAGATAAATATTTCAATTTGATGAATAAAACCATGAATATTTATATTGGGACTTTTAAAGATCCTAATATCCTTAAGCTAGACAAATCCTTAACACTAACTAAGCATGAGAAATACATGAATATTTGGATAAAATTCAAAGACTTATTCACTTGGTTCTACACTAATATGCCTATTATTCACCATTCCCTTGTTGTCCACCACTTAGTTATCACTCCTAGTGCAAAAATTGTAAAACAAAAATTAGAAAAAATACATCTAAAAGTGGCCTTGCTAGTCAAAGAGGACATTTAGAAGCTCCCAATAATATCTCTAATTTCATTCCTATTGCTAAGAAAAAGGATAGTATTAGAGTTTGCACTGATATTTCAAAGATTAATAAAGAATTTCCTAAACATGACTTCCATCAATCCAACATTGACATGATCATTTATTTCACTATAGTATGTGGAATGTTGGATTTAATGAATGGATTCTCAAGCTATAATCTAATCAAAATTACCATTAAGTACCAGGTTAAAATAGCTTTCATCACCCCATGGAAAACCTCCTACTATAAAGACATGCCATTTAGGCTAAAGAATGTAGGAGCTACATATTAGAGAGCAATGATATATATATTTCATGACATGATGCATGACATCATGGAAGACTATGTTGATGATAATATTGGTTGAAATTTAAATTAGTAAGGTCATATTTGAGATCTAAGACACATCTTTGAGCGGTTGAGGAAATACAAAGAGTGCCTTAAGCCTCATAAAGGTATCTTTGGGGTTACATCAAGAAAATTATTGGGATTCATTGTATCTCAACATGGCATCAAATTTTATCCTAATTAAATATAAACTATAGTTGATATTGGGCCCCCTCAAAAAAAATTCATGTCATACCATGTGATTTCACCTATAAGATTCTTCTTGCAAGGACATGGATCCATGATATGCAAGTTGTCCCCTCAAATATTTATTAGTGCCTTAAATAAAAATATAGGAGCATGACTCATCATATTCCAACTGATCATGAATCCTTTTTCTAATGACAAGTGATCAAGGTCAAGAATCCTAAAGTGTGTCTTCTCTTTTCTCAATTCATCTTGTAGTGAATTCTCACTACACTTGGAAAGAGTAAGACACTTTGGCTAGTTTTGTGAAAGGAGGGGAGGCATGTTATCCAAATCTAGAAGGAAGAAGACAAGTTCATAGGACCAATAACTAAAATTTTACGATCAGTTGTGATAATGAGGAAGACAAAACTAGAGTCTTGGAAAAGACCCAGAGCTACGATCCATGCAACCAAAAGGAAAAAATTACTTGGGAACTCCCACTCAACTTAAACATCCATTAATCATAGGCTAAGCAATGATAAAGAAGACACCATATGGATCAAGTAAAAAATGAGTAGCAAGATGCACCAATTGGACCTAACACAGAGAACCAAGATTCAGGGTGAAGAGCAAAAGGAGAACCATCCCTTAGATTTTTATTAAGGTTTTGCCACCCAAACTCCAAAAAATTAAGAGGTCAAAATTTTTTTTGGGGGCTCTCACCCTCAAAAACCTACATGGAGGTTTGTTGACCCCCATACCCTCAAACCGAAGTTATATTCCTAGAACCCACACATTGAGTAGAAGTGTTTTCTTTAGAGATGTATGGTCCTCCCTCTACAAAGAAGTATAGTGTTAAAATAATCATTTTGAAACCTATTGAGGAGTGGTTGTTAGAGTAGGTTGTTTACCTTAGCTCATGTTCACCTAGGTAATTTATTTTCTTTTTATGTAGTTAGTCCATGTATTTCCCCATCCGCTTATGTGTGGAAATTTCATTTATCTTATTTAGATATTACGAGATGTTACATATTTATTTCTTAGATATTATGGGGATATTTTTAGGTTTGACTATTCCTATGGGTTATGGGATGTTATTAGGTATATTTAAAGGGTTGAGATTCTTTCTCCCCATAGAGGTTACAGATCTATGGACCATATCATATATTCCTTTTGTACGATGGATATTTATCCTTAGCTTGATCCTACGACTATGGTTTATCATCCTTGCCTATATAAGAAAGGCACCTTAATTGGACTTTGTATTCTTTTTTAGGTACAATATATGATATTATTGCTCATTGTTTTGCATATCCATTTATAAGATTATGTTGTCAATTTGCTTTCAAATTATTATTTTTGTTGAATGTAGTGTTTTTTTAACACCTAAGATCCTTTTAGCTTGAATTGATCTAATTATAATTCATTTCATAGCATCACATCAATAGGTGTTGTAGTCATCTATTTGTCAGTGTTGTGTAGTTGTTTTTCTTACAAGTTTAAAGATTGATCTGGAAGCTTCAGTTTTTGTGATCGGGTCCTTGATGATTTTTTTGGCCAATTTGTGTCTCTCCTTCCATTGTCAGATCATAATAATCCCCCTAAAATCTCTTCTACCCATACAACAACAACTTCATTCCCTTGGATCTATCCTAAGAAAATTTGTTTTTAGCATTTCCCTTTTTGACAGGGTCACCAATACAACCCATTTTTATTTTGAATATATCTTTTGATAGAATGCAAATGTTTCCATAAAAATTTGTAGAGGTCTGTAGATACATTCATATGATATGTACCCAAAATTTTAGCTTATTTGGATAAATATTGTTCAAGTTATCATGATTTTATGAAAACATATCAAGATTTAGTAATATGTATATATCTTCATCAAAGCTTCAAATTTTTGTAGATTTTTTACGAAATCCATATAATCAGTTGATAGATCTGCACATAAAATTGCAACACATTTGGATTTTGAGTGTTATAGTGATTTTACTATTTTTAGTAAACTCATTTTTTTGGGTAAAATATTTGGAGTTGCTTAGAGAAAGTTTTTCTAGGACTGTAAAATCATGTTTTTGATGTCTCAAAAATTTCAGATCATTTGGATCTATATTTAGAAATTTATGGTGATTTTATGATGCACTCTTAATATTGCATTATGAAAATATTTTTGCACTTGAACCTTGTATGTGGACTATTGTTATAAAGTCCCATATTTTGCATTCGTGTGAAGCTAATAAAATAATATTTTGGGTGGTTGTCTTAGTGTTGATTTATGCGTCCTATTTGCATTCTTTTGCTCTTTGGTGATTTTTATAGAATGGTTGTTGTATCTTCTTTTGCATTAGATCAATGTAAGCCATTAACAACAAATAATTACCACACATGGAGACAAAGAATGGAAACATCATTAAATGCAAAGGATTATGGGCTTTAATGTTTGAAGAACAACCATAGTTCACTAGAGAATATAAAAAAATTTAGCAGCAATACAAATTAGATGAATGTATGGGTTTGATAGGAAATTATGTAAGTGATAGTATTTTATTTTATTTGGAAGGATGTGAATCTCCTTTCAAAATTTGGGATAAATTGAAAGGATTATTTGGTAAGGTGGATCACATAAGATCCATGTATCTTGAAGTTTAGATCACTTCTCTCAATCCTAAAGATTATCGATTTATTGTAGACTATCTTACTAAGTTCAAGCACTTGTTGAACAGTTTAAGGGGAGTGGGAGAGATAATAAATATGAAGAGTGTGTTTACCTAATTTTGTCCAAATTGAAAGAATCCAATCCAAATATTTGCTTCTAACTTTTTCTCTAGCATGGATTTCTTGGGTGCTACTCTAGCATGGATTCCTTAGGTGCTACATTCAAAATGCCTGATTTGGAGTTGTTTTGTCAAAGACTTACTAGGGAAGAATCCAAATTGTCTAACCTTGAGTATTCCACCTCTCAAAAGGCATTAGTAGCATCTAGTCCCAAGGGTAAGGAAAAATCAAAAGGTAAACCTAATTCTTCTCCTTCTCCATCTCAAAGTTCCCCTAAACCCAAAGAATCTAACTCTAAATCCAAAGAGTCTTCTAAATCCAAGAATCTAGTCTTTCATGCTCCTTTTGTGATGGGAATAGTCATGTAGAAACCTGATGTTGAAATAGAATGAAAGCCTTAGAGGATGCAGTTAGAAAACACAAGATCTCTATGTCCACTCCACCTCCTTCCAGTGAGCATGGCAAAGCATTTAATATTGTTGGGAGGTCTCAATCAATTTTTGCAGGTATTTGGGTTATAGATTTTGGTTCTTCTCACCACATGATTTATTATAAGGAGTTATTTGTATCTCTTGGTTTGAATTCTACTTCCAACATTGAGGTTGGATATTCTTACTTTATTTATGTTAAGATAAAAGGTGACATATAGCTTTATGGTGGTTGCATAAGTTATGCACTATATGTTCCTAACATCACTACAAGTTTACATTATGTTTATCAAATTTATCATTCTGGTTAGGGCAATATAGTGACTTTCACACTACAAGGAGCTAAAGTTAGAACCTTGTTGGAGTCTCATTCACTTATTGTACAATGTGTTGTTTATCATAGTTCCAGACTAAATAACTTTGAAGGTTTTTATGACACTTATTTTGTAGGGACATGCTTGGTTGCTCATGGAGATTCTGAGAGTAAGCTTTGGCATGAGATATTTGGATATCTTAATTATAGATATTAGAAGGGGTTGAGAAATCATGGTATGGTTTATGGTTTACGTAGATTTTCTTGTCTTGATGGAGTTTGACCTAGATGTGCATTAGGGAAACAACACCAAGATCTGTTTCCTAAGGGTAAGTCAAAGAGAGCTTCTTCACCACTTGAGATTGTGCATAGTGACTTGATGGTTTTCCTACTCCTTTTTTCAAAGGAGCTAAGTATGCCCTTACATTTATTATTGATTTATCAAGGCATACTTGGGTTTGTTTTCTCAAGTACAATAGTGATGTCTTTTCACACTTTAAATTCTTTAAGGCTTTTATCAAGAATCAATCTTCTAGTTGCATAAAGAAGCTTCACATTGATAATGGGGGGAGTACTTCAGTAGAGATTTTTTTTATTTTATGGTATCTCATGGTATTTTTCACCAATATTTTATTCCTAATTCTCCACAATATAATGGCTTAGTAGAAAGGAAGAAATGAACTTTAAAGGATATGATTAATTGCATGATGTATTGCAAGGATTTACCTCCTATATACTGGGTAAAAACAGTTAATTGTGTGAACTACATTTAGAATTGCAAACCACATAGAGAACTTGAGAATTTGACTCTAGAGGAGGCTTGGTATGGTACTAAGCTTGATGTATCATTTTTCAAAAATTTTGGAAGCCATTCTTGGGCCTTTGTGTCAAAGAAGCAAAGGAAAGCCTTGGATAAGAAGAGCAAACCCTTGATATTTGTTGGGTATTGGAAGGACATGAGAGCTTATTGAATTTTGGATCTTGATACTCATGATGTCCTTTTTAGAAACTCATGTTTAGTTTGATAAGTGCTTCTCTTCTTATGATTCTTCATCTTCTTCCTCTTCTATACTTCCATCCATTTATGATTCTTCACTACATCCTGAGGATCCCTTCTTTGAGGAGAAATTTTAGGAGGTAACTAAGGAGGTTATGGATATAGATTCCAATGAGGATCATATTTCTACTAATGTTGTCACTATACCTAGGTGGGCTAATACCATAGTTTCTAAGGTAGCACCTTTCATACAGGATCTTCCACCCACTATACATCACCATGCACATTCTATGGGTTCTAGACTTTTGTGTCAAGCAGTTTCTAGGGATCCATAATATTTCTCACAGGCTCATGGGATACAGGAGTGGGACGATGCAATGACAAATGAGTATTATTATTTGATGAAGAATCATACTTGGAATTTGGTCTCTCTTCCCAAGGAAATAAAGTTAGGTGTAAGTGGGTACACCGAATAAACTATGTAGTTGATGGGTCCGTTAACAAGTATAAGGTCTATTTTATTGTGAAGGGTTTCTCGCAATTCAAATGTATTGATTACTTTGAAAATTTTGCACCCATCACCAAGATGAAATTTGTGCACCTTGTACTTTCTATTGCTACATCACAAGGTTGGCCAATGTACCATATGGGCATGAAGAGTGCCTTCTCGCACGAATATTTGGAAAAGTAAATCTATGTGGAGCAACATGTGGGATTTGTTCATGATTCTTTTTGTGTTTGTAGACTACAAAGGTCTCTCTATGGTCTCAAATTGGCCCCCCAAGTCTGGTATGAGAATATGAATTCTTTTATTCTATCTAATAATTTTGTTCGTTACCATTCAGATCTTATAGTGTGTATCCAACATGTTGGAGAGGATATTGTTATACTTGTCTTGTATTTTGATCATTTTATTCTCATTGACAACTATTCTATCCACATTTATATTGTTCAAAGGGCTCTCTTAACATAGTTTGATATGATAGATCTAGGTATTTTGCACTTTTTCCTTGGTCTGCATATTTCTCAATTAGATTTAGGGATTCATTTGAGTCAGCAAAAGTACATCCATGATCTTCTTTAGTATTTTGGTATGGTTGATTGCAAGTCATGTCCCTCTCCTTTCTAGTATATGGCCTCTCTTACTTCTAGCTACACCACTCCTCTTTGTGATCCTACCTTGTATAGATAATTGGTTCGAAGTTTGATGTAATTGAATCATACTCACTTTGATATTTATTTTGTAGTTGGGCTTGTGTCTTGGTTTGCACATGTCCCTCATAATAATCACTAGCAGGCTACCAAGAAAATTTTGTGATATATGTAGAGCACTTCACACATTGGATTGCACTACACCCAAGGTTCTACTCAGTTGATTGGATATACTAATTCAGATTGGGAAAGTTCTATTGATGATAGGCGTTCCCATTCTAGCTACATTTTTTATCTTGAATCTTCTCTAGTTACTTGGACATGCAAGAAGTAGTAGGCTATTACACTTTCATCTATAGAGGCAGAGTATAGGGTAGCATTTATAGTGAGTCAGGAGGTTCTTTGGCTATGATAGTTATTAACAAAGTTTGGCTTCCTACATTCGTCAACTATAATTTGGTGTGACAACCAAAGTGTAATTCACATTTCTAGCAACCTTGTTGAGCACCAGTGGAACAAACATATTGAGATTCACATGCACTTCATTCACCAACACATTCACTATGGATTTATTTTCTTGGAGTACATTCCAACTCAATAGTAGGTTTTTGATATATTTACAAAGCCTTTTGCATCACCTCACTGCCTTGAGTTGTGCAGCATGCTTGGGGTTTCAAAATTTGTCCTTGGGGGGTGTTTGTGAGGACATATTCCTTCTTATTTCTCTCTCTTTATAGCAGGATGGTCTTTTCCCATGTGGTTTTTCCTTCTTCTAGTTTAATATTTCTTCATGAATATATTGTACTTGAGTACCTGATCATGCCTTGTTGTTGGAACTCTTACTATGGATATGCCATTTTATTTTTTGGCTCATAAATTCACTTAAGGGGAGGGTTTAGAGTAGGTTTTTTACCTTAGCTCATGTTGGCCTAGGTAATTTATTTTCTTTTTATTTATTTATTCCATTTATTTTCCCCACCCACTTATGCGTGGAAATTTCATTTATCTTATTTAGATATTATGAGATGTTACATATGTATTTCTTATATATTATGGGGATATTTTTAGGCTTGAATATTCCTAGGGGTTATGGGGATATTTTTAGGTATATTTTGAGGGTTTATATTCTTTCTCCCCAAAGTGGTTATATATTTATGGACCATATATCATATTCCTTTTGGACGGTGGATATTTATCCTTAGATTGATCCTACGACTATGGTTGATCATCCTTGCCTATATAAGTAAGGAACCTTCATTGTACTTTGTATTCATTTTTTTGGTATAATATATGATATTTTTTCTTATTGTTTTTCATATCCATTTATAAGCTTATGCTATCAATTTGCTTTCAAATTCTTGTTTTGGTTGAATATGGTGTTCTGTTAATACATGATATCCTTGCAACTTGGAATTATCTAATTATCATTCCTTTCAGTGGCCATGGATATGGCCAAGTATTAATTACAAGAGATATTGATGTCTAATAATTTCATATTTCCAGCATGGGTGATGAGATCTCACCTTAGCCACTCCAAATCCAAGAACCTCTGGATTGTGCACCATTAATGTAGAAGTCCTTTAGGTGGTATTTTGAAGTAGGGTTTTAATATTTCAAAGAGGAAAAAGTTATTTATTTTTGTCTATAAATACTAATATTTTTATCATTATAAAAGAGGTTGAGTTGTATTATCTAGCATCTGACCTTGAGTAGTTCCTCCTCCTCTTTCTGTTTTTTTAGTTTGGACTCAATCCCATGTATAGGTCATCAAGCCTCTTTCAATTATGTATGAATATAATGCACTTTAACATAAATACAAGGATTTATGACTACAATATTTTTATCCTAGACTAAGTATTTGTGTATCTTTTTTGTGGAATATTATGACTATCTTAGTATTTTTTTCCTAGATTTCATGGGTATTCTTTCAATTTTTATTCATGTATGATTGGGACCATGTTTAATTTTATTGTAATTATTGACTCATGTGTTTACTCATCCCACTAAGATGCAAAATAGGAACCATAATCTTTGGTGCATCACCATCCATAGCTTAGGCTAAGTTAGGCTAGTTAGGCTAACTTTCCTACCATTTCATTTTTAGTTATTTACTACTTTCTCTCTTTCCATTTTTATTAAAAAATAACCCAATAGATTAGGCTAGTTTTGGAATTGCATCAAATATTGCACCAAGATAAAGAGTTGACCTTGGTAAAAAATACTAGAGGTTATTTGAAGGAGCCGCATCCCATGCTCCCTAGACTTCCTATGACTAACACTCCAAGAAATGCATGGGTACCAAAAATGCCCAAATAAAATTGTACAATGTAGGTGGAAGCCCTCATTTTTTGGACAAATGGTACTCCCTACTTGATGATATGCTTAGAGATAAAATCTAGGATAAGCTACTCAAAAGGACTCAGATTGGGATTCTAGTGAAGGTCTTAATTTATCAGCTCTTAAAGTAAATTCATTATTCTCTTGGAAACTCTTCTCGAAGCAAAGAGCCCATAAGATAATAAGAAGCCTACTATCGGATCCACATACCTAAAAATGGTCACTTTCCACTTCATGAGCTTTTTCACCTAGAGTAAAAAGAACCCCTTAAGACCACAAATACCACAAAATGTATTGGACTAAATTCTAACATTAGAACTTGAAATAGTGTTATATTGTACTAGAAATGATCTATTGGACCTGTTGATGCATCTAAGAGTTATAGTTTTCTTCTACTAACTACACAATATCATGAAGCAAAACATGGATCTAAGGTTGCTTATGACATCATTTAGAGAGAAATATCATGAGGAATACAAATCTCTCCCTCAAAACTCAATATTTGAATGAGACTATCTTATTCCTCTATTTGTATATGGGTTTAATAATAGAGAACAACCTACCCTAATTTTGTAGCTTATCACTTCCTAACTTTCTATCACTTAGCAACTTGCTACTTTTGACTAGATTATAACAATGTAGAAGTAAAAATACATAGTAGGTCATAGATCCCAACCAATCACTAGATAGGCCAAGATATAGTAAAGGTAGTGGAGTCCACCCCCTCTAGGATGCTCAAGCAAGGAAGTGAGGACACTCAACAAGCCCAAGGAGGAAGCCCCTATAACTCTAGCATATCAAAGGAGACAAATAATCTAAGATAGGAGTGGAGAATATGCTCTTAAGGAATTAGAAGCAAAAAAGGAATTAATACTGGTGCCATCCAACCTGCATCAAATAAATCAAACATCTCTAGTACCAATATACTTGTAGCAAGGGGGCTACTCAAGAGCCTTATTTTCCTAAGGGTAAAAGTATTTTACCTCTAAAACTAGAAAAATAGAAAGAAACAAATAGCCTAGTTAACCACTTGAGGGGTTATCAACTCCATGCCCAATAGATAGAGGCCACCCACAACCATTGTACATATGTATCATAGTTTGGTTTTCTATTGCAAAAAGTATCAACATATATAATGTTGTGGAGGTGTGAGGTTTTATACATGTTACTAAACTTCCCACCTCCACCCCCTATCCCTCTTCCACCTCAATTTTAACTCCATACCCAATGGATAAGGTGATGGTTCCCATAGGTTCCTTATCCTCATCAAGTTGAGTGTACCCTGAGTTATCAAAACTATAGTGAATTCTCACAATACTTGGGAGGAGTAATATGCATTGGATATGAATGTATGAGTTGAAGAGGAAGCAATTTACCCATATCTAGAATAAAATATACAAGTGCACAAGGTTCATAACCAACCTTCTTAAGTTAGAGTTGAAAATAAGGAATGTGAAGCTAGTGGTACTATATCTTAAAGATAGACCCCATGATCTCAACACTCTTTTCTATGTCATACCATATGACTTAACCTTTAAGATTATTTTTGGGAGTACATGAATCCATAAGATGCAAGTCATCCCCTTAACTTTTAATTAGTGCCTTAAATATAAATATAGGGCAAGAATTATCATATTCTAGCTAACCTTGAATCTTTTGCCTAGTGCCAAGTGATCGAGGTCAAGTATCCCAAAGTGTCTTTTCCATTCTCTCAATTCATCTCTTCAATTATCATCATCATCTTCTTCTTCTTAGCTCCCTAACTCTAATACATTAAGGAATCTTCCCTTAAATAATTTATCTAAAAATGAGATCAATGGTCAAAGTATTAATCCACTTAACATTTATGATAACCAATTAAATAACAATCAACTTGTCCTAGACCTAGACAAGATTATTTTATCTCCTCAAACCTTAGGATTGCCTTCCATCAATATGGGTAAAATAGTGCAAATAGAAATATGATCCTTTATTTCTATTGTTACTTCTAATGAGGAGAAAATTTATGGAAATAACCCTTTCATGGATGAATGATAGTACACTCCAAGCTTCTTGTCAAACTCATATTCCATTCCTAAAAATATGTTTTCTAACATGGGATATTGAGGTAAAGTACTAGACCTCTATGAGAAAGGTATCAAAGAAACCCTATAGACTAAAGCCTATTTGGGATGTTATGGGTTAGATTATACCTAGACATGGTCATCCACATTATTCTTATTCTTATAGAAAAGATAAATTTGGTCATCTCAATAGGGCATCCCACATTGATATTATTTATTTAAATAGATTGTATTGGGATGAGGAAGATGATGATAGGCTATCACCCTTAATAGATCCTAGCTTCTCTTAATTTAACCAATCTATTGAGGTACATCTTTGAACCATATCCTATCTTGAGTTTATTTTTGACAAAGACAACATTGAAACAAAGGACGTCCTACACAATCCTCCCCAAGATGGTCCCTTGGATTGTCTACTGTAAAAAAAACTTTTATTTTAGTGGATATTTCATATAAATTATGAATTTTGATATCTCATATCCAATAAATTATAACCATCCAATATTAGATCCTATAAATCTAGATATCTTGGCAATGCTTTAGTCTTCCCCTCAATTGAAATATAAATCTTTCATTTTGATTAAGAAAACCATGGGCATTGATATTGGGACTCCTAAATATCCTAAGATCATTAAGATAGACAAATTATTGACACCAACCAAGCATATGAAATACACCAAGATCTTGATAGATTTCAAATACATATTCACTTGGTCCTACACCAATATGCCTAGTCTTGAATCTTCCTTTGTCGTCCACCACTTAGTCATCACTCCTAGTGCAAAACGTGTAAAATAAAAATTATGGGAAAACATCTAAGAGTGACCTTGCTAGCCAAATAGGAGCTCTAGAAACTTCTCAATTTTGAATTTATGAAATCCATTGGCTACTCTAACTAGATCTCTAATGTCATTCATATTGCTAAGAAAACAAGTAGTATTAGAGTGTGCACTGACATTTGGAAGATCAATAAAGCATGTCCTAAAGACAACTTCCCTCCATCCAAAATTGATAAGATCATTGTTTTCACTATAGGATGGGGAATTTTATCTTTAATGGATGGATTATTAAGCTATAATTATATCAAAATTTTCAATTATGACCAAGTTAAAATATATTTCACCACCCCATGGGAAACCTCATACTATTAATTCATTCCCTTTAAGCTAAAATGTGCAAGAGCTACCTATAAAAGAGCCATGATATATATCTTATATGACATGATGCATGACATCATGGAAGACTTTGTTGATGACTTTTTTGGTTGATATTTAAACTAGGATAATCAAATTCTAGATCTAGGACAAATATTTGAGTGGTTGAGGGAGTACAAAGTGTGTCTTAAGCCTCAAAAATACATCTTTTGGATTACATCAAGAAAAATATTGGGATTCATTATATCTGCATCAAAGTTAATCCTAATAAAATATCAAATATAGTTGATATGCCACCCTCTCAAACTCTAACCCAACTTAGAATTCTCTAAGGTACAATCCAATTCATTCAAAGATTCATCTCCTAACTAGCTAACAAGTGTCAACCCTACACCAATATTTTAAGGAAGGATGAAATCTACAAATGGTATTTTAAATATCAAGTGGCCTTAAATCCTCTCAAATCCTACCTTTTTTCCTCTCTTGTCCACGTCTCATCTAATCCATAGAAGCCCTTATTTTTATACATGTTGGAGTATATTACATTATTTGATACATGCTAATGTACCTTCATGGTACATCTTGTAAATAATATATTAGAGTTGAGTCATAGTTTAGAGTGTGAGTTGTATTTCCCCTTTATGTAAGTGTGAATTTGTAGGATATGCACAAGTGTCATGTAAAGTTATAATGTGCAGGAAATGCACAAGTGGCATATAAGCGAGTGTGCAAATGTAGGTTTAGTTTATGTGAATAAGCGTCTTATATGTAGGAGTGAAAATATGTAATGTAAATATGTGCACAAGTGTCTTAGATTAGAGTGTGTAAAGTGAAGGTCAAGAGTCATGTATAGGTGTGCATACATTATAGAATCAAGTGTTCATAAAGTATGCAAGTATCAAGTAGAGAAGCCAAGAGTCATGAGACTTGGCATATGGAAAGGAATAGTAAAGCATACAAAGAGTCATATTACTATGGCTATATTATGGAGATAATATTCCATAACCTTGTATGATATCGCAAATAGTCAAGATCATCACTATCATATTTGTGAGAGAAAGAGGAGAAATAAATATGGCATACATTTTGAACAATTAATATTGTAAGTTGATCTACATGTTTAGTACATGAATTATTAAGGCTATTACATTCATATTGTTGTTTATTATTGAATGTTATTTGATATATTATAAGCCTTACTCTACATATTAATTTTCTCATATTATTCTATTCATATCATTATCTTGACCTTATTATATTGTGGCTATATTATATTTTATCCTGTGATATTTGTGGTAGTATTAAGGCTTAAAATTTCATCAGTGGTATTAGAGCTACCACCAAAATCTATCTAGATTGATAGAGTTTATTGTTAGAATATTAATGTTCATTTACCTATTAGTGTTAGGGTTAGGGTTTTTAATTTTTTCAAATCCTAATACCTCTTGCTATATATATATATATATATATATATATGTATTCATATTTTATTAATAACATAACATCTCTTATACTTCCAACATTTGGTATCAATGTCAGGACCTTTTCTTGTCTGAAAATCCTTGAGGGGGGAATTGCTTCTTTGGCAATTTTCCCCTTCCCCCATTGGATATGGAAAATTCCTCTCTTCACAACATAATTTTAATATGCTCTAACCCTATGATTTTTACATCGATCTTGGTTATCAAACAAAATTATTATTGATGAAGCAAAGGAATATTGTATTAATGGTTGCCCGTGAAGCTTCAATGCATGGATCCATGAATACAATCATTCTATTTAATCTAGATAATGATTTATCCTTTATGCAAAGGACTACACAAGCTCTAGATATTTAATTTTAGCAGTGTGGATACTATTGTTGTTGAGTCTGACGGGATTTACAATGTATTTTTTCATTCAAGGTGTGTATGCATATACATGGGCAGTTTTATCCACAACCTAGCTGCACCATATGGACTTAAATATTTGCTAACCAAGGAGCTCCTCGTGAATATTGATGATGATTTTTATTCTAATATTTACGTGTAGAACCTTCACTAGAAATTAGATGAAGATGTCAGTAATTTTCTCTCCCTATTTGCTATGATGGAGAGAGCCACAATTCTTCATCATCATCAGTAGTTTCACCAAATAATTGATAGCCCCAAAGAATCGAATTGTGTTACTGCAATTTAGGTTGTTCAATCATGCTCACCATTTTACATTAAAAAAATTTGTAACCTCCATTCTACCATTTGCTATTGTGCAACCACTTTCTAGATTCCCAAAACTAGCTATTTTTTATCAATCAAAATTTTGAAAATAAAATAAGTGGTAGAGGTATTTGAGAGTAATAGACAACAGGGCCTTTTCCTCATAAGTAATAAAACTCTTGAATCCACCCACCACATCAATAAATTGTGGTACGACCCCCTAATAGGCCCATAGAGGCCCACAATAGGCCCATAGAGGTCCATAATAGGCCTATAGAGGCCTCTTGTAGGCCCACAATAGGTCCCTAGAAGGACCACAAAGACCCACAACAGTCCCAAAATAAACCCATAGCAGGCCAGTAGAGGCCCACGGAGGCCCTAAATAGGCCCACCACAAGCCTATAATAGACCCCAAACGAACACACAATAGGCTCCCAATAGGCCCATAGTAGACCCACAAGGGCCCATTGCATTCCACAATGCCCCCTACATTGCAACCACAAGTATTTTCTTGTGAAAAAAAATACCTTCACATCCAACCCTACACTACTATTTTAGCCTTGTACTTTGAGCTACTATTGTAATGTTCTAGATCGTGGCACCAATAATGAGCATCTTGCTCTTACTACTCCTTGCATGTGGTTTCTCAATGCAACCCAATGTCTTCAGTGCCCTTTCCAGAGATCAAGTGGTGCTCCCTATGACTAAAATGAGTCAACATATCACACATATGATTGACCAAGGAGAACATTCTCACACCATCCATGTAGATAGTTTCACCACTTACATGGAAGCTACAACATAATAGTTTCACAAAATGCATTCTTTATTTTGAGCATGTGGAATTTTTGCCCTTATTGAGCCTTCTAAGCATAAGTGGGAAGGTTATTTTATTTTTAAATATTTCACTCTTTTGAATGTAAGTGAAAAATAAACCATGTAATCTTTTAAAATATTCCTAAGAGTGCACTTCCCTTAATGGGGGGCATATATAATGTATCATTGAATTTTGTGTTGGCTATAACATTTGTCATTGCTACTAACTCACTCAATTGCTTCCCATCCATAGTTTTGGGCTATGCATAACAAAGGAATGGTTGTTGCTAATATTTTGTATTTTTTGTAGGGAATGAGCCAATGTGTTCTTTGCATGAGTAGATATTAGGATTTTAAGCAAATAGAGGCCCCTTAGAGAAAGTATATTTTTGTCGCTAAAAGTTTTTTTGCAAATTGGAGAACCCTCAATTGTTATCTCACGAGCAAATATCTCAAGTTTTCTAGTCATGATGCCAAGAGGGTTACGTGGTCATCTCTATGAATTTTACCTCAACTGTAATGGCTTTATGATGTATTTGACCTTGGACCTAGATTGCATATGTTTATGTGGTCAAATAGTGTTAAAGTCTAGAAGGGAACAACATTTGCTAAGGAGCACCATATCCAAAATGTTGGTGTATTTCCAGTTTTGATGCATCAACATCAGTAGCAACAAAAAAAACTCTAGTTGATTTGTTTTTCCTCTACCATTTGTGTTGTCCACTTCCATTTCTTTGTATGCAATAGATTTTTTTCCTTAAGTAGATCAAACTTTTTGCTACTTGTAGTTTAATGGCATGGGTACACTGCAACACTTGCAATCTAGTGGTATTGTGAAAAATACTTCTTCCTCTAGCATTAGAGGAATGAAATAAAGACAATGTTCTTTCTATGTGATCTCATAGAGCTGACATTGGCACCCTTGTGATCTAGGCTAAGGGGTTATGAGAGCTTATGAGGAGGATTTCCCTCATGAAAATCCCCCTTCATTTTTCCTTCTCCATTCTCATAGTGATGTCCTTTCCTATTTTTTTCTTCATTTCAATTAGCGGATATTATCCTCTTTCCCTAGGCCATTTTTGGTTTAGATGGGAAAAGAAAAATTTTCCACTGATAATTTAATGGAATTCAAGGATATTATGTTTTTCCTCCATGTAAATATCCATGGTGTGGTAGACTTGTGCTTTTAAACCATGTTTAGGGATATTTTGTTAATCTATTTTAGTACTAATATTCATCCCTAATTCTTAGTTTACCTATGTAAAGCATTGTATTGATTCAAGTTTTTTAATACCATTAAGGTTATTGGTGTAGTTTTATAGTCTCCATAGAGTTGTTTTAGCTAGAATGAAGTTATTTTGGTCAAATCTAAAATTGCTCGTTGCCCAAGCATTTTTTAGTGTCTTTGCTCTTCGTTTCCCAATATATAGTTTCAACGAACCCCTAGTAGGCCCTCAATAGGTCCACAAAAGCCCTTAGAGGCCACATTAAGTCCATAGTAGGCCCACAAAGGCCCAAAAAAAGCCCCTAGTAGGCCCAAAAAGGCCCCCAATAGGCCCACAATAGACCCATAGAGGCCAATATTAGGCCCACAACAAGCCCCAAGTAGGCCCACAATAAGCTCATAAAGGCCCCCAATAGGCCCACAACAAACCCAAAGCAGGCCCACAGAGGCTAGTAGAGGCCCCCAATAGCCCCACAACAAGCCCATAGAGGCCCCCAATAGGCCCATAGAGGCCCCCAAAAAGCCCACAACAAGCTCACAAAGGCCCCCAATAGGCCCACAAAAAGCCCAAATTAGTCCCACAAAGGCCCCTAGTAGGCCCATAGAGGCCCCCATTAGGCCCATAGTAGGCCCCTAGAGATCCCTAAAAAGCCTGTAATAGACCCATAGAGGCTGATAGAGGCCCACAAAAGGCTAAAATAACCTTTCAAAATTTTATTCTCATTGTGTTGATTATAATGAAAATAACGTGGGGCCATGCATTATTGTCCCATGTTATTGGTGGGCAAGCGAAATTCATTTTTTTCATATGTATGGAAATGAATGAGATCCCATGTAATTATTTTGAAATAAAATTCTCAAAATATTCTCCTACGAGGGAAAATTTGCAAATTGTAATGATGTAGAATATTCACAAATTTAATTTCACTTGAGGAAAAAATTACTCTCCATTTTATTTTACCTAAGTTCTCAAAGTTTTTTAACAACATCATGAGTCAAACCATGTAAACCAATACCAGCATTGTAAGCCAAACCACGTAAACCAACTTTCTCTTCTTTGATTAGAGACTCAAAAACTTTAACACTCTGCATCAAAATTATCCTAGGGACTAGAATCTAGACACCCTAGACTCTATCTGAAGACTATAGAGACTTTGACCACCTTCCTACAAAAAATAGAGGATTTTCATATTCTAAGTGTAGAAAGAAGATATTGAAGAGAAAATAAATTTGTAGCAGATTGATAAGTATACAAACCTCCTAGAAGAAAATATAGTTGCAAATTGAGAAGAATTCATATCTTCCTAAGGGATAGATAATATCATTAGAGAAATATACATCAATCTTGAGATAGATATATAGTTCATGAAGCAATATAAGCATTGATATCTACATTGATAAGAGTTGCAAGATATAAAGGGAAAGATTAATATTTCTGGAATAGAGGTCTTTCAAAGAAAAAGGTCCATATATAAATATATTGAAGAGAATAAAAACTCGATTAAAAATAGTTATTATAAATGAAATTTAATCCTATTATAGAGCAACAATGATAATCTTAAATATGAGTATAGCCTTGAGTTCTAGTTATAAGAAAGCAAGAAACCATGAGAAGGAAACAAAGCCTAGAGAAGAAATATTGACAAGAGGCTCAAGGTTCAAGATCTAGAAGAGGCTCAAGGTCTGAGATACAAAGAAAATACATAAGATAATATTTAGAGTAAATTACCTCTATCATACGAGAAGGAAGTAGTGCAGAGATATCAACATCATAGGATGAGCCATTCAACTCAAACTAGAGGAAATAATTTGAAAGTTATTAGACTCATATCAGGTTAAGTGAACATAGAGCTATTATGACCAAATGAAGAGCCACATACTAAACATAAAGCTACCACAAATATAATCATTGAATAAATATTAATAACCATATGTCCTACAAAAAATCAAACAACATTTCAAAGAAAGCAGTAAAACAAGGTTGAAACAACAAGAGTGAATATGTCAAGTTGGAACTAGTGCAATATTGGAAGCAACAAGGTAGAATACAATATAATTTAGGAATAATCATGTTGTAACTCAGTGCAATGCTAGAATACTCATGTCAAAACAAAGTGCAATGATGAAAGAGAAGTTGAATCACAATGAGATGTTGAGGATAGTGAAGTGCTTAATTGGAATGTCAAGAGCTAAGTGCTATATTAAAAATAGAAAGCAATCGAGTGTTGAGTGGTTCATTGGAAAGAGAAAGCAATCAAGTGTCAAGTGCTACCAAGAAGAAATAAATCAAGTGCCAAGTGCTACCAAGAAAGAGAGCATTCGAGTGACAAGTGTTTTGAAAGAGAACGTGTCAAGAGATTAGACATTGTAACAACTAAACACAAATAGAATGCATTGATTAAGTAGTATCTCCTATAGAGGTAATAAGCAAGTGATTAATGTTATAATACCTAAGGTAACGCCAACCAAAAATATTCATATGATGTTTGCATGTCTACAAGTGTCATCCAAGAAGCAGGAGGAGCCAAGCATTAAATCATACACAAGGAGTTTTGGAAGCAATCTAAATCATAGTAGAGAACACATGCTTGAAGAATTTTATTTGCAAAGTCTTGGTGAAATAATTAATTTGCAAAGGTTAGTGAAGTAATTCATTTGTAAATATATTTAAGTTTTCATAAAGTTAGTTTTATAAATTTAAATTTAAAGTTATTATATTTGGAGTGATAAGTTAGTTTTTTGAAAATTATTTAAAGTTTTTTGGAGTGAAGAATTTTAGAATATTACAGCTTTATTAAGGTTTTATAGAAATATTTAAAAGTAGTGTTTTCTAAATTAGGAGTAATAAGGTTTTATAAAATATTTGGAGTGATAAGTTAATTTTGTGAGTTTGAAGTTTTTTTAAATAATTTTTTTTTGAATTATTGCAAATTTTTTTATTTGGGAGACAAAAGGATTTTAACATCAAATATTAATAAAACATAAATTTGCAACATTTATTTTAGTTTCTACTCCATAGGAATTTAATTTAAAAAATTTAATTTATTTTAAACTTAGGAGATATAAGGTTTTCTACTTCAAAGAAAAATATTGCATATCATGGAAGAAATTATTAAAAATGCATTCAAGATAGTGAAGAAATAATGCACACACTTAAGTTTTATTCTCAAAACTTAATAGATGACTTTTATGGAAAGAAACAAATTACTAATGATCTAAAGATAAAATTATCTTTGTTTCTCAAGGATGCAAAGTAAGAAGACTTTACAACACTTAATCATCTACATATTTTGTACATAAATTTTTAAGGCTATTATATTCATATTGTTTCTTATTATTAAATGTTATTTTATATATTATAAGCCTTACTCTACATATTAATTTGCTCATATTATTCTACTCATATTATTATGTTGACCTTATTATATTGTGGCTATATTATATTTGATCCTATGATATTTGTGGTAGTATTAAGGCTTAAAATAACATCAATACATAGTAGCAATAGACCATGCCTTAGGAGATAACATAGAGAAAGGTATGTGAAGAACACAAGCTTATACTAAGAGGGGGGGTGAACAGTATAATACCAACTTTCACTTTTCTTTCCCAAACAATATTATCCAATATTATCAATGGCAATATCAATATTAGTAATCAAAGCAATGCACAAATCATCACACACAATAGAGACACCAATTTAACATGGTTCACCCAATGTGGGCTACTCCACAGAGAAAATATTTCTACTAAATTTTCTCAACAAATCTCTTGGGAATCAATTCCCTATTACAATGTTTATGGACCTCTATCCAAAGGAGACACCAATCTCCTATGCTCTTATTTGTGGATCTCTCTCCATAGGAGAACTCTTTCCCCTTTTCTCTAGTTCGTGGAAATTGATCCAGGAGAACTCTATCTCCTCATCTAGTTTGTGGATCTCTCTCCACATAAGAACTCTATCTTCCTATTTGGTTCATGGATCACACTCCATAGGTGAACTCTTTACTCTTTCTATGGTTTTTGGATCTCTATCCATAGGATAACTCTTTCCCCTCGCTCTGGTTTATGTATCTCTATTCACAAGAGAACTCTTTCCTCTCTACTATGGTTGATGATCTTCTAGAAGACTTTTGCCCTCATTACTCTGGCTAATGGATCTCTATCCACTGAAGACCTTTGTCCTCACTACCTTGGCTAATGGATCTCTATCCATTGAAGACCTATATCCTCACTACCCTGGCTAATGGATCTCTATCCACTGAAGACCTCTATCCTCATTGCCCTAGCTAATGGATCTCTATCCATTAGAGACTGCTATCATCTTTACTTTGCCACCTCCAAAGCTTGCTCTCAACTCTATCTTAGATATGCACCAAAATTTGTCCCAAATTTAGTAGAAATCTACTCATAAATCTCTATTTTAATCTATCCTCAAGCCTTAATAGAAAGATTGATACAATCATAAATAAACTCTACTTATATTTACCCCAAGCCTTAACACAAAGCTTGAAAAAATCAATCAATCAACTTTGCTCTTAAGTCTTCTCAAAGACTTACTTCAAATATACCTTCAATTCCTCTCAAGAACTTGCTCAATCTGCTCTCAAGTCTTCACCAAGACTTACCTTAAATTCTTCTTCAAGTCCTCTCAATAACTTGCTCAATCTGCTCTCAAGTCTTCACCAAGACTTATCTCAAATCTACCTTCAAGTCCTCTCAAGAACTTGCTCAATATGCTCTCAAGTCTTCACCAAGACTTACCTCAAATTTACCTTCAAGTCCTCTCAAATACTTGCTCAAATTTGCTCAAACACTTGCTCAAAATAGCTCACAAGATATTCTCAATCAATCTCAAATCTTGCACACAATGCTATCAATTGTTTTGTCTAATCTTCAAAGTAATTCCTTTAACTTGAAGTAGTTTAGACATATTCTATTTAGAATTCATTTAACCTTTGTAACATATAGAGAATGATGTACTCTATCAAAAAATCAATATGTTCTACTCAATCATTAAGTTTTTCTCTTTCACAAATATTTTTTCTAATGTTTGCAAATTCACTTTCAATATCACTCAAAACTAATACTCAATCATTTCACTCAATAATTCAACCAATGAAAAACAAATTGCTTACAAACCCTAACCAAGTGTTTTCATACTTCTTTAAACAAAGTGCACAATGTGGGTCTCAAACCCAAACTCAAATAATCTTCAATTTCTATCTCAAATATTCTCTAAGCATTCAACCATGAAGCATATATATATAACTCACTCAAATATTTTCAACAATACTTATCAAACAATCATTTTCACTCCACCTTATGTTTCACAATATTCAATCCACCAAACACTTCAAACAAAGGATGATGTGCCCATACCTTTTTTCTTTGATGGAGATATGTCTTCAAAATTTGTCTTATAATCAACCACTTTTTATGTGCCACTTCACAAGTTAGATAGCAAAGTTTTATTTCAAAATATCCTCATAAGTTTCTTCAATGATCTCTGAAAATAATACTCTAGGGCTCTTCCTTAGTTTTCAAAGACATTAAAGCTCTCAAAATTCTCTCAATAATTTCTCTCTAATAAAGCACACTTTACAATCAAATAAAATCTCTTTTACACCTTTTATCTCCACATTTTCAAAACAGTTTTTCACTCCATTTCCATATCAAAAACAAAATATTACAATCATAAAACCTTTTAAAAACTTATCACTCCACACTTAACATATTTAAATAAATGAAATTTAACCCCTAAAAATTATAACAAAAATATTTCACCTTATATCTCCTAATTTCTCAAACCATAATCCAAATTAATCATCCACCAATATATACCCTAGTCAAAAATTAACAATGAAGCGCATATATCATAAACCAACAACGTGCATACCTTAGACAAAAAAAAAAATTAATTACCTTTATCATGGATGGAAATCGACCCTCTAACCTCCACTCACAAAGTGCAATGCTTCCATCGCTTGAGATAGCCAAGTGAATGAGGCTAAGAGTTAGCCTCCCACCCTAAATACATGTCGCCTCTGCAAAACTAAACATAAAACAATCAAACTAACACTAGGGGGAATCAAACCTGTACCTCCTTTGTGCCAATGACTTAGCAGAGGACCCACTTGCTACTCGGGCTACCATCCCTTGGTGCTTGGAATCCTCTGCCACCTCCACTTTATTCCTTGCGCTCAACATCTAATGATAAACATCCATGTTTCTCCTCTCTCCTTCATTTGACTTAGTTCGCATGCACTTCTTCGAAATTTTTTCGCATCAGTTTTATCACCAAGCATTTGAATAATCAACCTTTGATTTTGTTTTCTCCTTTTATATGGTCCAATGTGGTATTTAAAATGTAGACGGATATATTAGCCTCCAATGTAATTTTGAATTTTTGGCGCCTTAGCCAAATTCAAAATTTAATTAATTAATTAATATAATATTTAAACCTTAGGTTAAATATTATATTATTTAATATAGTATTAAATAATACTTTTGCATGGATTTTTACCAAATATTTTTTGTCCTTTTATTAAACCCTCTTGGCTTCATTTTTATAATATTAAAATATTATAATATCTCCTTTTCTCTCTAGAACCATGGGAGTAATCCTTTGTCTTCAATCATGTTAGCCAACCCTTTTGGATTATAATTTAAGATATTATGACCAATCCTTTTACCACTTTTCTTATACCAAAATGAGCTTACCTTGAACCAAATGATATCAATGACAACATTATTACTCAAAATTTCCAACAGTATGTTTGTTGTATCAACAAAACTTTGGTTAATTATATAATCTATTATACCCCTATAGAGAAGCTTTGTGTAGCCATAACATTTGCTTCCTAGAAGTTTAGACATTATATGCTCATCCATAAAACCTTGTCATCATGAGGGTCAGTTCCTTATACTATCTCATGTCTAATCCTTACCTTTTGAGATGAACTACTAAGTGGGTTCTTGTGCTTAGCGAGTTCAATCTTGATTTGTCATCCAAAAATTTGTGAAAGACTAGGTCATTGCCAACAAGTTAGTAGTCATTACTTTAGAAGCTAGAAATCCCTTATCAATATACTTTCCTATTGATTTAGCCTTTAACCTAGAATTAGATCAACCTAAATATTGAATTGTATACTTTTATGGTGCTAGAAATATCAAAGGAATAGGGGTAGGAGTCATCTTGGTCGGTCCTAAATAACAGCTAATTTCTATATAATTTAAGCTTATGTTTTATTGTACTAAAAATACCTCTAAATAAAAAGCTCTTATATTGGGGTTACATGCAATATTAACTCTTCATATTAGAGTCATTTTTATCTTTGGAGACTCTGAGCTCATAGTCAACCAAGCCAATGTTGTCTATAAAATAATAGATGATAAGCTCAAATCATACAAAGACATTATCAATAAATTAATGGCTACTTTAAAAAATTACCATTGAAGTTATTCCTAGGTCTAACAAATGCCATTACCATGTTATGGCCTCAATTGCATTCCTTATCCCCTTAGAGCTCAATGATGAAAAAGCTACAATCATCATTCAAAAAATTAGAGATCCTTAAACCTTAGAGTCTAGGTAGTTTCCTCTAGAAGTCTTTTCTATAGAAGCAACTTCCTCCCCTAATACTTTGTATAAAGATATCTTTTCTTACCTTAAGAATGACACTTTACCTAATGGTTTGAAAAACAATGAATGCAAGACCCTCAAGCAAAAAGCCTATATACATGTCATCGTTGGTTGATGTCCTGTATTGCCATACCCTTTATGATACTTTGTATATATGCTTAGCGTCATTCAAAGACAAAGAAATCATTAAAGAGGCCCATGATGGATCATATAATTGTCACTTTAGCAATGTTACCATTGCCAAGAAAATCCAATAATAGGCTATTATTGGACCTCCATAGAAAATAACTCTTATGACTATGTTAAGAGGTGTGATAATATAAAAATAATGAAAATATTATCCATACTCCATACCAATATCTCCTTTGTATTTCTCCATTTGGGCTTTGGACATCATTGGAAATATAAACCTAATTTCATTTGATAGACACAATTTCATCATAATAACTACTGACTTCTTTAGCAAGTGGGCCAAATCTATGTTATTAATTTCAAACACTGGAGTCCAAGTATTTAAATTTATCCTTAACCATATTTTTATCCATTATATCATTCCTTCTATACTAATATCTAACAATGGAACACCCTTCAATAACAAGGATGTCCAAAAATATTTGTGCTAAATGCAAGACTTAACATAAATGGTTTATGCCTTACTATCCTCAAGGAAATGCCCAAGCTAAATCTTCTGATAAGACTATTATCAAAATCCTTAATAATTTTATTAGAAAAACTAGTTGATATTGACGTCTCCAATTGTATCTTCCCCTATGAGCATATGACATTAGCATCCAAATTTCCCCTAGTACAACACCTTATGCTTTGGTTTATGGAATTAAAGTCTTTCATTTTGAGATAGAGGTGCCTTTCTTATATATTTTGTTACAATACTCCTCTATTGAAGATAAATATCATCTCTCATCTCATCCAATTGGAATTTCTTGATGAAAAGTTGATCCATGCTTTAGAAAATCTATGGGTCTACCAAAAAATGCTTAAACATACCTAATAACAAGAAAGTATTATATTATTCCTTTAAAGTTGGTGATCTTGTCTCAAAGAGAATAAAAAAAATGTCAATGTCAAAATCGAGCTCAAAGTTAAATTTAAGACTAATTAATTAGGTCCATACATCTTAAACATTATTATATCTAGGTCTACATCAGTTGCCTATTTGTTCTCTATTGCTTACTTGTATTTATCTACATGCATATGCCTATCTTTGCTTGGACAGCCTATTGCATATTGAGTCAAAAATTTGTACTAACATGTAAATGATGATCCTAGTTAGGATAGACTATCTACCTTTTATTAGGTGACTGATAGGAATGGATTCTCCAGGTCCCATATTACAAATCAATCAAGATTTGCACAACATCAATATATCTCAAGCTCTCTCTAATCTAGTTTACCTCAAACTTTATCTTCATATATTCTTCTCATAAGCAATCCCTTATTGAATTATTAATACTACAACATTAGGTGGTGTTAATAGCAATATGAGTCAATTCAAGGTTTTTTATTTTATATATCATCGGCCTCATGTCATGTGATGAATACTATGAGATTTGTAGGTGTTAATAGCAAGATCAATAAAATCATCTCTCACCTCTTATGCACCACCATGTATAGGAGGAAACATGCCAACACTAGATTATTCCTCTTGATTTGGGCCATACTAATCTATCAAAGTCCTCTATGATACTTCTATATGAGGTAAATCAATCTAAGCATAATTCCTTTACACATTTGTGCAAAGAAAAATACCTATACTAAATCAAAAATTCCTATAGGCAACATTAAATTAAAAATTCATACAAGAAAAGCTAAATAAAAAGTTATATGGGAAAAGCTAAATCAAAATTCCTATGAACAAAGCTAAATATAAAATTCCTATGACAAAGCTAAATCAAAATCCCTATGGGTCTTTAAGCATTTTTTAAAGGTAAATATTTTATCTTTATTTTTACATGTTTATATTTTGTATCATAGCAAGCTCACTAAAAGTCCTCCAGGTAAATCTAATTAAATTCCTCTTGGTAAAATATCAAATCTAACCAAAATTCATCCAAGAAAAGATAATGTTGGACTAAAATATACCATTGTTGTGGAATGGCGTTGCACCCGTTGATTTTTTCCAAAGCATAGTAATTGGATGAAATAAGGTTGCCCTATGTTTTAATGTCCAGAGAAGGTTGGATCCTCTAAAATTATATTTGGGAAAAAGGGATAGTAAAGAGTAAGGGTTAGGATAATGTAAAAGTGAGAAAAGATATTTAAGATATAGTCAAGATATAGTGTAATAGCATTGGATCTTGTAGAGTAAGACACTATCAAATCATTTGTATGGCACTTAAAATATCAACCACTAACAATTACATATATAGGTTCATTCGGGCTTGGTACATTCATTTTAATCATTCCAATGATTCAAACAATTAGCAATCCAATAGGTGATTAAAGA